>CANSGD010000435.1:0-448059 GCA_947645195.1 Patellifolia procumbens | reverse complement strand
GTATAAAGGTTGCACATTATAAGAATAATCTTTAGGTTGCAATTATTTACGAATCGTCAAAAGATTGCATTATTCTAGACAATTTTTCTTTTTAATATGTACCTTTATACCTTTTCCAATAAATGGGTTGACTCACCTAATTATTACACTTATCTCCAACTTTTTCTTTCCTTCTCTACCTTTTTCACTTTTTCCTTAACCTTTTCTAACACTTTTCCACTTTTTCGCGGTTGGGCTCACGCACAAAAGCAAACATCATATTAAAAAAATGGAGGAGACTATTTGGCAAAGAGTCAATGACTCGCTCTTATGGCCTTGTTTCACAATTGCATGTACAAAATTAGGTTTTGTGTTCTAATCTCTAAGAATGAAAGAAAGTCCACGCATTAACCGTATTTATAGTTTTCATGGAAGGCTTGATTAGTATGCAAGCAGTCGCACTCAACTTACTAAAAAACAATTTGAGTTTTTGGATTGATTGTTCGAGTCAATACTCAACATGAATCCAACCTACTTACAAATATATATTCTACTTAAGGACACAATAAAGCCGAATAAAAAGCATCAACATGAGGAAAAGTAAGTTCAATCAACTTTGTAAATTTGGCCAACTCTTAGCAAACAAAAGTGCTCCAAACATATCTATTGGCTTAGTGACCACATCGGAAAACCAATAATGCAAACTAGGGGTTACTATAGAGCACAAGGAATTTAACACTACAAGATAATATAGGAGGACTATTATATATCCCTCCGTTCAAAGATTTCTCATTTTTTCGGCACAAAGTTTAAGGATTGATAATGATGTAGGGCCTAGTTTTCATATTATAAATGGAAAGTAGGGTACTGGATATTTTTAAAATTGTTTATTAAAGAGAGAGTGTGGGCTCAAATCGTCTTTTGTAAGGAAAATAAATATTATAGTAGGTGGGTCATATCCAAATAAGAAAATGGGAAATGTAATTGGACAAATGTTAAATTAATCACAAATTCTTAATATTCTCATTAATGTTCACCACAAATATATATACATAGGCGTATCCTACTCCTACTAGGATGCATAATCACATAAGATAAGAATTAACCCTCTCTATAATCTTATCTCACAACCTCCCTAAAGATATGATAATATTAACTCTAATATTATCATTATCTAATCTCAACACCCCCCTCAAGTCGGAGCGTGTAAATCTCGCACGCCAACTTGCGTAATAAAACTTCAAATTGAGCCTTTCCCAACTCTTTGGTGAAGATGTCGGCCAACTGGACTTTTGTAGAAACATAAGATGGGCAAATAAGACCATCTTTGATCGCATCACGCACTAAATGACAATCGACTTCGATATCCTTTTTACGCTCATGAAATACGGGATTATTTGCAATGTGCAATGCAGACTGACTGTCACAGAACAAACGCATCCCTTCCTTCTGTCTCACGCCCAATTCTTCGAGAAGAGCTTTAAGCCACTTTAACTCACATGTAATAGCTGCCATGGCCCTGTATTCAGCTTCGACAGATGATCTCGCAACAGTTTGTTGCTTTTTGGTCTTCCACGAAACTGGTGAATGGCCCAGAAGAACAAACCATCCTGTCAAAGAACGACGAGTAAGAGGACAACTTGCCCAATCACTATCGCACCAACCTTCTAAGTTCAGCTCACTATCACTACGAAGCAAAATGCCTTGCCCCGGCTTTCCTTTCAAGTACCTCACTACACGCAGTGCTGCTTCCCAATGTTCATCTTTGGGCTGCTGCATGTACTGAGACAAAGTATGAACGCAATATGCTAAGTCAGGCGAGTCACGACCAAATAAATTAAACGACCAATTAGTCGCCTATATTGCTCAGGATTCTCAAGATACCGCCCTGTGCAAGGCTCAAACGGTGATGCTGCTCCATCGGAAAATCCACAGGCTTGCTTCCAAGCATTCCTGTTTCTGCAATAATCTCTAATGCATATTTTCGTTGACACAAGAATATTCCTTCTGGACTACGGGCCACTTCTATACCCAAAAATACTTGAGTTTCCCCAAATCTTTCATATGAAAACACTTTCCTAAGTAAGCCTTGAAGTTGTTCAGTTCAGCTACATCATTGCCTGCAACAATTAAATAGTCAACATACACTAGAACGTTCATTTGGACATTCCCTTTCACTCAGAGTACACAAGAGGTCTGCATATGACTGAACAAAACCATATTTCTGGAAGGCTAATGACAAATTTGCAAAACCAACACCTCGGGGCTTGTTTTAGCCCATATAACGACTTCTTCAGTCTACAGACAACATTTTTCTTTTCATTGTGAAATCCAAGTGGGACACGCATAAAAACTTCTTCATCCAAGTCGCCATGTAGGAATGCATTGTGCACGTCCATCTGATGAACTTTCCAATTTTTCACCGCCGCAATTGATGAAAAGTTCTAACAGTAACCATTTTAGCCACAGGTGCAAAAGTCTCATTGTAGTCTACTCCTTCCACCTGGTGATTTCCAAGAATAACTAATCGAGCTTTAAACCGCTCAACGCTTCCATCAGCATTGTATTTTATTTTATACACCCATTTGCTGCCGAGTGCTCTCTTTCCCACAGGCAAATTTTCAAGTGTCCATGTGCCATTATTCTCCAAGGCTTGTATTTCTTTTGACATGGCGTCACGCCAACGCACATCTGTCATTGCTTCTTTGAAGTTCCTTGGTTCATGTCCTGCAGTTATAGATGCAAGAAATTTTCTGTGTCTACTGGAAAAACGTTCACAATAAACAAAATGTGTTATAGGATAGGGAGTACCCGAGGAAGACTGTGTGGCAGGTGATCGTCGCGATGGACTCAACCTTCTAACCGTGTGTCTGATAAAACCGCGAAGCCGTGTTGATGTAAATTTCTCTCTCATTCCTTTCCCCATGAGCTCCTTACTAGCCTCCACATTCCCTTCACTCGCCTCTACACGTATCCCTGGGTCCTTACTCACACCCTCGCCATTCCCTGGGTCTCCGTCACACACATGCTGATCTCCAGCCCCTTCACTCGTCAGGCCCCCTAATGACTACGGGCTCAACTGGTGCAATTACCACAGTAGACTCCCCTTCGTCAGCTCGCATATCATGAGCCTCCCTCTGCACTACTCCTCCATCTCCATTATCATTATGTATCTCAACATCGAAATCATCAATACCCTCAGTGACAATGTCTACGAGATCCTTTTTCACACCCTCCAATGTATCACTAAAAGGGAATTCTTTCTCAAAAATTTCACGTCCCTTGAAACAAAAAACTCTTTTGTCTCTAAATCATAAACTTGCCAACCTTTCTTTCCAAAAGGGGTAACCAAGGAAAACACATTTTCGACTACGACTCGCAAATTTATCACCTCTATGTTTTTGGTTATGGGCATAGCATAAACAACCAAAGATTTTCATTGCATCGTACGAAGGGGCTTTATTGAACAACATTTCGTATGGAGTTTTCCCTTTAAGTAGAGGAGAGGGGGTTCGATTTATCAAATAACAAGCAGCAAGAACGCATTCACCCCAGAATTTAATAGGTAAATGTCCCTCAAATCTTAAAGCCCGAGCTACATTCAATATATGGCGATGTTTTCTCTCCACTCTCCCATTTTGTTCAGGGGTCCCAGTACATGAGGATTCAAACAAAATTCCCTTTTCATCAAAATATGCTTTTAGGCAATTAAATTCAGTCCCATTGTCACTCCTTACAATTTTTATTTTCTTATTAAATTGACGATCGATCATGGCAACAAAACTCATAAACATTTGTTCCACTTCAGTTTTGTTACGTATTAGATAGACCCACACACCTCGTGAAAAATCGTCAACAATAGTTAAGAAATAGGCAGCACCACAAGATGATTTGGTACGATAGGGACCCCACAGATCACAATGAATTAAATCAAACATGTCATTGGCTTTATTAATACTTTTGGGAAAACTGCATCGAGATTGTTTAGCACGCATACAAATGTCACATGCTTTATTATTCTTCCTACATAGTCTACTAATATGGGGAATTAAAGCTACTACTCCTTCAGACGGGTGACCTAACCTTTTATGCCACAAATCCCACAATTCTTCACTAGCTACGTGCAACGCGGTGACTTGACTCACACCACGGAAGAAGTATAGTCCATCTTTGCGTTCACCCGCTCCAATCAGCCTCCTCGTTCGTCGGTCCTGTATAACACATAAAGTTTTAGAACATTGAACAATACATTCAGACTCATCAATTAGTTGAATAACAGAAACTAAATTGCAATTTAGTCGTGGAACATAGAGGACATGTTTTAGAACTAAAGCCCCTTCTAGCTTCACGCTCCCTTCACAAGTTGCCTCCGCACTTTTCCCATCCGGAAGTCCAACTGGATAAGAAGAAATCTTTTCACGTTCACCATACGTGACAAGTTTCCTGTCATGTGATTTGTCGCTCCTGTATCAATGATCCACTCAAAGTCACCACCTTTGCCGTGAAGTCGATCACTCATCTTTGGTTGTTTCAAAAATCCAGTAATGTCTGCCACTGATCTCTCGTGAGTCCCGAAAGACCTGCTGCCTCTGCTGTCGCACCATGAGGTACACCACTGCCCCTGCCAGTTGCAATTGCAGAGGCTACTACAACGTTGTTGACATGAGCAGCCCGACTGCGGCCTCGTCCTGCACTGCTGGTAGTTCTGCCACCATGACCGCCTGCTATACTACGGGGCCCAGTTCCACTGCCACCGTGCATCACGCACCACAAATCACAACAAATACAACTTTGCTTTTGGTCAACGTTTGAGCTAACAAGTTTGCCTTCTGGATTGTGTAATATATTCCACACCCCTGTTTCTGTTGGAAAAGAACAGGTTCTGGATATGGACCTGTGTATTGGATATTGGGAGTAGCAAACAAAGGGTGATTGTCTAACTCACACTCTCTGTTGACCTCTCACAAAGAATTAGCAAAGCCTTGAATTCTCAAAGAAATGAGAACCCACTACTGTGAAGTGTGAACTCTCACAAAAGAACTTTGATTCTTGTTTTTCTCACGTAGACCTTGTAATGAATAAGATTTGTTTGCTCTTAAAACTCACGCTCAGTGAATGATTTCTTGAACTCTCAAGAAATCTGATTTTTGAAAAATAAATTTTGCTTTGGTCTCAAAACTCACGCCAGTGACTCAAAGGAGTTTTTCTCTCACAATAATATTAGATTTTAATCTCTTAAAACCTGGTTTGACTCTGTGAACTCTCACTGAAAGAATTGGGGGAAGAAAAAAAATCAAATCTTGTTTTCTCAAGATTGCTTTTCACGTTAATATGCTCTGTGAACTCTAACATAAAGATTTGGAAAAAATCAAATCTTGTTTTTCTCACGCTTGCTTCTCACGTTTCTCAGATTTTGGTTTTTAAACCTCGCTCTTGATACCATGTTAAATTAATCACAAATTCTTAATCTTCTCATTAATGTTCACCACAAATATATATACATAAGCGTATCCTACTCCTACTAGGATACATAATCACATAAGATAAGAATTAACTCTATAATCTTATCTCATAAACTAACTCTAAAGATATGATAATATTAACTCTAATATTATCATTATCTAATCTCAACAACAAACATAAATAGAAAAATGGAAAATCCTTTGGGGGACGGAGGGAGTATATACTTCAAAATTAGAGAGGTAAAATTGCTGGAGTAATCAGCTTCTAAATTATACAAATCCCTAGAAGATTCAAGTGCAACAGAAATACACCTCAATTAGCCAGTATCCTGATACAACATTACATATGAACTACTACATGTTATCTGAAAGCATAGAAAGCTGGTTAACCAGGTAAACTATGCATTAGTAAAACGTCTCATTCTAGTCTCCGGCAACCCAATAAACAGATCTGTTTCAACGTCAGAAATCTGGCTAATTGTATCATCAGATGGCGAAGCATCATCAGTAATTATTGGCTGGGTTTGAGCTTCCTTTGGCAGCGTTTCATGCTGTCATAAACAACCACAACAAACAGAATTAAGCATATAACCGTATCATAAATATTTGCAGAGTGCAATTCCGAAGATGTAAATTTGTATACTAAATTTCAACAACGCGCAACTAAAGATATTAATGACGTAAGTGTGCATTGGAAAGAGATATCGCGACTAATAAATATTAAAATGTTCAGGATGTATAAGAGCTAGGGTTCACCTTATTAGTAAGCCTTGTGTTTTCAGCAGTGAGATGCTTCTCCTGCATTTCATTGCAAAAAACATCATGGATTGATAATCTCTTTAGAATCGCACTAGCTATGGTAGGGAAAGAAATAAAGTATGTTAAAGAAGGTACCTTTTCTTTCAATTGCTTTATTTGCTCACTGAAAACTTGATTCTGAAACAAGATAAGACATAAGAGCAGAAAATATTAAAAAATTTCTCTGAAATGTGAGAAAAATGTGTGTTATAAGTTAGAAAACGACCTTTTTTGCTCGGATTTTGTTAACGCTTCTTTCCAACTGGTTTTCCAGCTGCTGCAGTTCCTCTAAACTGCATGCCCCTAAATTCTCTCCCAGAAGTCTCCTAATAGTAGAGTTCAGTAATTAGTATACAGAAACACAAACAAAAAGACTCAACAACCAAATCTTCATATATGATTTTATCAGTACAAATGCAGCTATGTAGACCATCCATATATTCATGTATATAGGCTTTTATACCGTTTTGAAGCTTCAACCGCCTCGATTTTCTTGACCAAACTCGCAGCTTCCTCCTTCAAGTTCTGCAATATCATGAGAATCCAAGACAACCACCACAACATTATTACATTAGTACCCAGTCTATAGTGTTCCTGGGAACACCTATGAATTCCGCAGCACTAGTTGTTTATACTATCAAAACAGATGTACAAGAATGCAATCAAGATTGGTGTGAAGAAAAGAAAATTGAAGGCTTCATCAAGTTGGATGAAAAACATTCTCAATGGAAAATTTTAATGCATGTCATGAAAAAGCTACATACATTACATTGCATGCAAAAAGATGATTATTTTGATGCATTATGGTAATTGTGTGATTAGTTTCTTTTCAGTGAAAGACCTTATTTTCCCTTTTTTTTTTAATTTAAGAGAGAAACTGTAAGACGAAGAATAGAGATACCTGTATATTTTCTTCACGAGATGCCTCCTTGGCAGGTTGCACATCTCTAATGTGCCTTTGATAACGTCCGATTGTTTCCTGCATACTAAGATTTACAGCTTCGAAACTTAGCTTCTTACCCTATAAATCTATAATCTACATATCATGTATTATACCGTTTATACGTATAAACAATAACATTCAGTTGTACTACCTCCGTTTCACAATAAATGCATCATTTCCATATTGTGTACTATTCACAGTTTAGACTTCGATTGGCTTTGGTGATTTACATTTCAAAAAAACATAATCATGTGAGATCTTATTAGATTCGTCTCAATGTGTATGTTTTTTACATCCACTTTTTATAATTTTTACTTATTGATTTTTGAAGATATTAATGTTTAAATATTGCATTGGCAAGTGTGAAAAGTACAAATGATGCATCTATTATGGAAACGAAAATAGTATTATTTTAACTAATTCAAAATACTTATCGGTATATTATTTCAAGTAATATAAGACAGTTAAGATTAACGTAGATGTAGTCGGAATATAGGGTTCTCTTGCTTCCACTTCTCTTCTTTAGGCTACGAAACCTTATGTTATTAAAAGTATATTCGCCAAAACCCTCTTATTTTTCCCTGTGATGCAAGTCTAAGCGTTAAATTGAGAAAAACATACTACATAGTTCTTAGTAGCTAGTAACTTGAGAGAATTAAGAAAGATGCCTAATAGATGGGTTGGAACTTTGTAAGTACTTTAAAACAAAGGACGAATTTTTAGTATTATATTTCAGTAGCTTTTCCAACCAAGAACTCTAGACAGAAGTATAACCATGTCATTGCTAGGTGCTTCTATCATATGATAAGAATTTGCCAACTAAATTAGCTCGCGTTCACATGGATCGGAATTTGTCATGATACATCTTTCTAGCTTATGACATATAGTCTTACACTAATGGTAGAATTTAAATTCTAAAGCTCCTGGTTGGTAAATTAGGAAAGCAAACAATATGATCAATTGATACATTTTTTCAATGGGTAAGAAGCGACAAAGCACAATTATGTAGATGGGATTTGAACCGAGTTATTGGATATATTATCTCAACAAAACGTTACCAATTAACCAAACGATTAATACATTGAAATGATTAAGGAGATTACATATAGGCATGAAGTAAGAGATGTTTTGAGGACATATAACCATTGGATATACATAGGGGCAACTTACTATTATATGGTTGATGTACTATTTGTCCGGGAGAGACTATTAGACTTTGTATGATCTTATTTTGTAAACGAGATATCAAACAAGCATCCACGCATGAAATATGGAATCACACTAATGCACACCTACATTTCTACTATTCATTCTCTTTCAATCAGTGGTGGAACTGAATGGGTATTGCATAGGCTACAAACTTTCCGTTCGTTTTGAATATCTATTTAAAAGTTAAAGGGAAGAAATACTAGCTAGTTGTTACTTCCTCTGTTTCAAAATAAGTAATACTTTTGCATAATATTTGCTATTTACAGTTTAGACTTTAATTAATTTTGGTGATTTACATTTTAGGAAAAACATAGTCATGTAGAATCTTGTTAGTTTCGTCTCAATATTGAATTTTTTAATATCAACTTTATAATTTTATACTTATTGATAATTGTAAATATTAATATTTAAAATAATGTATTGACAAACGTAAAAACATTAAGTATGTTACTTATTTCGAAAGCGAGGAAGTATTTCTCATTGAAATAGTATAAAGATTTTGCATCTCTTTTAGTTGTTTTATTTTAACTTTTTACATTTACTAATGTACAAGTACAACCATGACTGCTTATATGTTTGATTCTTAATTAGTTAAATTATTTAAAAAAATATACATCAAGATGGACCCTATGAAAGATAGAGATAGGAAGTAGGGGACAAAAAGGAAGACGATAAATGGTATGAATTTTGAACATACAAGAGAAAGACAAGTAAAAAAGGACCAAAGGAAATATATATATATATATATATATATATATATATATATATATATATATTCACAAGATATAAGTAAAAGTCTTAGACTACCTTTCTTTTAAGGGTGAAACCTAAGAAGAAATCAAAATATATAGGTGACTGAAGAAGTGAAGAAACCAGTACATGCAAATTGATTCCACCAAAATCTAAGACCCTTCAGGCCCTCACAGAATTAGTTGAAGATGACATTATGTAATTCACCCTCCCACTACTCCACTAAGCAGAGGTGTGGTGCTAACATTATGGAGGCTCTGTGTAAGATCTTAAAATTGGGCCTTTGGAACACAACTGTGTTAAAAAGTAGCAATATATAGAACTTTTAGATTACAAGATACATATGAAGAAAACACTTTGATATATATTTTTTCAAATTTAGTTGTTGAAATAGAAAAGTAATGTAGTTATGCCATTGGAGCCTACACACAAGTATAGGCTATAGGGATTCGAGCCTGGGAATTTACTATGTGATAGAGGCAGATCCAGGAAAATTGTTTAGTGAAGTTATTAAAAGAGGCGGTCCAACTTTCTATTGAATTCAAACTAACTTAAGCTCATCCCTTTGTTCAAAAAGTCCATCACTTTATTCAAAAAAGTCTTTCATTCTCTTCTTTCTATTGGGGTTGGATTGTTGCCTAATTTTAATGCGGTTTCTTATAAGATCAACTCATTGTTTAGTGGGGTCAAAGCGTAATTATTAATTTTTATTGGAGTCAACTAGTTAATTTTTCAGGACTATTTCTAAAAAATCGAATTTTTTTAAAGGAAATTTTATCATTTTACCCAATCAAGTAACCCCACTTCTCCTACAGTGGATCACTGCTGTGTGAGGCCTCTTCCTCATTCTTACTCCTCTTCATGGGCGGATCCATGTATAAATATGGGTAGACACTTGTCTACCCAGATTTCAAGAATAAATACAATTTGATGCACTTTGTAACCATATAGAATAGTTTAGCTTGGTGGTAGAGGTTTTTGTAAAAAGTAGTAAAGTACTTTTAGTCATGTGTTCGAACCTCCACAAGCTCTATTTCCTTCTTTTTCTTTTACTTGTTTATTTTATCATTTTCATTATTGACAAAGTGCACACCCAACTTACAAATCCTGCATCCGCCACTGCTCCTCTTCATTCTCTTATTACCACTATTTGTCTCTTATTAGAGTGTTAAGCATAACCTTCAATAACATCCCACTCTTATTTCCTTCTTTTTATTTTACTTGTTTATTTTATCATTTTCATTATTGACAAAGTGCATATCCAACTTACAAATCCTGCATCCGCCACTGCTCCTCTTCATTCTCTTATTACCACTATTTGTCTCTTATTAGAGTGTTAAGCATAACCTTCAATAACATCCCACTCTAGTATGTTTGGTTGGGAGGAATTAGATGGAAAACTACTTCATGTCATGGCTTTGCTATGTATGGTTTTGAGGCATCTGATATATATAATGGTGCATTCTTTCACTTTACTTGAATTTACAACTTATCGGAACTTACAACTTTTCTAGACTAACAATTTTCTGAACTTATTAAAAAATTGAACTTTAGAATTACAAGTTACAACTTACTATCTCCGTCCCAATTTATTTCTTACATTCACATTTTCACACTCTTCAAGATACAATTTCAAAAACTAATATCTCAAATTTGGTATAGGAAAAAATTATAAAAATTATATACTACCTTCGGTCCATATGTATTGCAACATAGGGAGTTTTACGCCTCCCAACGCACTACTTTAGACGCTAATATCTCTAATTTTATTAAGTAAAAAATTATGAAAAGTTGATATTAATTAAGCATATATCGAGACGAATCTAACAAGATCCCACATGGCTATATTTATCCTTGTGTATATATCACAAAAGAAGGTCAAAAAATAGTGTATGAATAGTACAAAATGTCAATGGTAGCAATACATATGGAACGGAGGAAGTATTTGAGAAATACACATTGAGACGAATCAAACAAGATCTCACATGAATATGTTTCCATTACGTATATAAACTTAAAGACAGTCAAAGTGACAAAGTGAATAGTACTCAAAGTCAATATATAACAAATACTTACTTCTAACCTATGTGAACATATAACTTATTGGAACTTAATCTACTTGTAAGTATTTTTAGAAACTTTTTCCATCTAAAAATATTGGATTCATCACTTTTCTTTAGTTTCAAATATTTTTAGATGGAAGAAGTATAATTGACTGATTCTTCATGATAAATTTACATGACATGTAACTATGTAACTACCCATCCCGAAGTTAATATGCTCTTTATAAATATAATACTTCCTCCTTTTTTTTTAAAGTGATACACTTGTTTTTTTTCACGCTTATCGAGAAAGCGATTTAAGGGTGTAAACGAATGAATTTTTCGATGAAAATTTTAATACATGCAAAAATGAGACTCTACATTACTCATGTTAAATTTCATCGAAAAATTCAATCGTTTACACCCTTAAATCGCTTCCTTGTATAAGAGTGAAAAAACAAGTGTATCACTTTAAAAAACGGAGGAAGTATGATTCCAATTTAGAAATAGTATTTCCTTCGTTTCTTTATCTATACACATTTTGTATTTTGACGCTAATTACATTCTTTACTTTCACCATTATCCTTGATTGTTACATAAATAAATTTTATTTGATTTGTCTCATTATATTATATACAAACATCATTTTGTTTTATAATTTTTGAACATGTGGAATTAGAGATATCAATTTTCAAAGTTTATGGTGACAAATATGGTAATCAAACTAGGCTGGCTTAGTGGCAAGGGCAGTTCTAGGCCTGTGCAGGATAGTCGAGCGGCCTCCGAACGAAAGGGTCTTAATGGCCCTCAAATGAATATTATCATATTGTTGGTAGATAAAAGCAATTTGGTTAGACTAGTGATAAATATGATAGACATAAAACACTAGTGACGGACTCACAGTAAGGAGGAGAGATGAAGTTGAATCTAAAGATTTTCTATACCTTAGCTAGGGCTAGGGGTGACAACTCGGAAAAGAAGAAGTGTATTAAGGATTTGATTAGCTCACTCATGATTCTAATGGAATTTGGATTTTCTAGAAAATACAAAATTGAAATGTTGCTGGTTATGCAGAAATAAACTACCATGGGAAATAAAAATTCCAAGAAAAATGAAATTTTCTACAAAATGTAAGAAATAAATTACTAACTTTCCCTTTTGCAATTACAAATTCCCGTGTTGATTATAAATTTCTATGATCCATCATCCACCAAACAAAAAGGTTATTTCCCACAAAATAGACAAGGAAAATTTTCTTACCATAAAATGAGACTGCCCATAAGAATTAACTTGCCGTGGTAACCGAAAAAATCTTAAGTATAATTCGTTGGAGCCTAATTGGTTGCGTAATGTAGAATTATAGTTATTACTACTTTCTAAAGATATTTAGGCCCTTTTTTCAACTTATTTTCAATCCTTATATAAAAAAAAGTTAGGATAAGTAAAAATAAGGTTTGACCCTCTCCGAAATAAAATTTGAATAAATTCTTAAAAAAATAATAAGCTTAGAAAAGCAAAAATTAGTTGAAATAAAAAAACACAACCTTAGTAATTCACCCTACTTTCCCTCCATGTACACATTCTTACTAAATTCTATGTACTAATATCAAGCCCCATCCCAATTTACTTCTTGCTCCTTACGCTAAGTATAGCGTTCATCTTTATCATGACCATACCATTATGTCATTATGTCTTTTCATCAAAACTAGCGATGAGATTGGATGAAATAATTTCCATCATGACCAACAAATGAAGATTATACACTGAGCCTAAAGCTCATTCAGGGGCAGTCTTTATTGAATGATTTTGACTGGAGCACATATCAGTATATCATCATTCTCATAAAATTCATTCTAAATCCAAACTTGAGCAATTTCAGTCAAATCATTTTTTTTTTATAAAAGAAAAATAAATAAACATAGATGATGAGATTGAAAAACCCTTCAACCTAACCCTAATGCATTTTCCCAACAAATGATATAAGAAGCAAGCAATTCCAGAATTTCTACTCACAAATTCATAAAATCTACCCTAAATGTAAGATCCACCCAATTTTTACTAGACCATTGGATTAAACTCTAGATGTACGCAACCTTATCCCGTTATCAATTTATCATCCCTTTACCAATAAAGATGCTATTTCCAAATAAAAATTCTAATCCTAATAATACTAGGAAGAAAAGCAATTGAAATAGCAAAGTTTGAAAAAAAAAAAAACCATACCTAGAACTTGCAAATTCATAAAGTTTTCCTCTAGGAGAAAAAATTATGAGAACAACTTCAGCATCACATAGAACAGATAGCTCAAACGCCTTCTTCAACAATCCGTTTCGTCGCTTCGAAAATGTCACTTGTCTGCTGGTTGCATTTTCAATCCTCTTCATCTGTGTCTTCCCTCTCACCATCTTCTTATTCTCCTATAATTCAAATCATCAAATTCAATTTCATCAATTTATTGCTTGGAAAAAAAGAAAAGCACAAGAGATGAACAGTTGACTTACCAGTTTATACAACCCAGAAAATATGGATCTCTTGAGAAAGAATGGAGCTGAACCCAGATAAAAGAATCCAAAGATAAACTCAGATATATATATATTCACAAGCGAAAACTACAGAAAAATTTAACACCGACCCTTTTTTTGGATTTTTTTGTTTATACTTTTGGGTAAAAATCAGTGATGCAGGTGGTTGTGATTGTTACTATTTATTGGTCTATGTTTGAGTTTAAGTTGCCTTTTCTGAGTAATAACCATCAATGGCTACTTTCTCACTAGACCCACCTTTTCTTATTCATTTCTCTTTCTATCTCTAAAATTTTGCCCTTTTGAAGCAATAAATTGCACAAGTTATTTCAAAAACCATTTATGTAATTGAAAAAGAAAGTTTTGATTTTTCTATTTTTAACCCCTTGGATAAAACAATGAGCTATTGCTAAAGAAAGGCTTTAATTAATAGTACAAATGTAAATGTATGAACATCAAAAGTGGTAAAACCTTAATTCTTTGCTTGTTATGGCAAAACCCTTTAAAGGAGAAGAGGCAAGCGTGTTGTAAAATTGCAATTATAGAATATTTTGGATAACATGGGAGGAGGTATAAATAGGAAAGGTGCAAAGCATGGAATATGAGAAGAAATAGAAAGAGTGCAATTAAAGGGAGAAATTTGAAAATATTTACACTTCTTTTTTTGCGAACTCCTAGGCACTTTTTATTTGTGTGAGAGATTGTGGGGTAAAATATGTGGTAGGAGAGAGATAGAGAGAAAAGTTACCAAAAAAGGAAAAAGGAGAAGTGTAGTCATTAATTTGAAACTTCTTTAAATGGAAAGTGTAGCTATTTTTTTGAAACGGAGAAAGTACTTTATTGTCCAATATAGCTAGTGTATAAAATTTCAAATCACTTGCTTTATTTGTTTGTGTCCATTATTTAACTTGGTAGTTTTATTCATTTTAATAGAGTTTTATTATCGATTGAAACTTCTTTTTTAAGGCATTGTTCAGTTAATCTTAATTTTATCGAACTTAACTTATTTTTACTGAACTGAGTTTTTTTCTACAAAGTCAAACTTACTTTTACTGAGCTGAACTTAATTTTGTTGAACTAGGTCATGTTCTTTTGGGTTGCAAAAAATTAAATTGAGCTGAACTGAAATTAATTGAACCAAACTAAAATACATCTAACTGCAACTACTGACTTCGTAGGAGCTGAAATGATAAGAACTGAACTGAACTGTAATAAAGTTCTTTGCAGGCCAAAACAATAGTATTTTTCCTGAACTAAACTTATTTTTACTAAATTGAACTTATATTTACTGATTCTTGTTTTTTCTTGGCACTACTGATTTTTACTAAGCTAAACTTATTTTACTGAACATAACTTATTTTTGTTAAACTGAATTGAACTTATATAAACTGAATATAATTAGAAAGTCGGTCAAACAAGGCACAAAAAATAGTCGGTGAAACCAGTCACCGCAAAAGCCACCAGCCAATTGCTAAACACCTGCATAATATAATATTATATGATTTTTTTCCTTTTATTAATTGAAAAATAATGTGGAATATCATAACTGAATTGGGTCTGATTCTATCCAAACCCTGTTAGACCGGTATGAATGTTGATTCCAAGTTTCTGGAACTAGTTGAGACTAAGGTTTGGGATCGATTTCGAAATTTATAGCTAGATTCCTCGATCCAGCTAGCTCAATCCAATATATATAATTCGCTCTATTATTCTTGCAACACTTGTCATTTGCGATTTCTAATGCATTACTTTGACTCTATATATATTAAATTACGTTTTTACAAGCATTTTGGGAATTTGATAGTTAGAAAGCTACACGTTCAAACAAATTTAACAAGAATTCACATTATTATTTTTCTTCAAATTCTATATGATAGTCAAAATTTATAAGATCTTACCTAAAAGTACAAAAATTGCAAGAATCATGGAGTAGGAAAGTACTCCTTCTGTCTCAATTTATTTGATACATTCATTTTTTTTTTTACAAATTTCGAAATACAATCAAAATCTGACATCTCAAATTATAAATAGGAAAAGATTACAAAAATTATGTATTTTAAAAATATACATTAATGCCAATAAAACAAGATATCATATGATTATAGTTTTTGTTGTGTATGTAAACTCAAAATCAATCAAAATTATAATGTAAATTGTACTCTTATTCAATATGTAGTTAATAAAATGACACGGACTATAGCAAACCTATCTAAAATAAATCTAAATTTAGCACAAAGAGAGAATCTTAGGAGGAAGCTAACCTCAAAAAAGAAAAAGCTAATGATCTAAAAAAAAGAAGCTAACAATAATGAGATGGACTAGGCTTAATTTTATGGCAAAAAGGAATGATAAAAGATAAAAATGTCAATGTCATTGGTACATGAGAGCCAATGAGAAACCGAAAACACATGGTGTAGTATATAGAGTGACAGGGCCCAAATAAAAAAGTCCCCTACAATAATGTGTCAGAAACTGACATGTCCTGACTTTTTTCTTTATTCTTCCAACTCTTATCCGTACATCTTATACGGAGTAAATCACTATTTACATTTGAGAGGTAATAACTTTTCCGGCAAGTGTTGGAAGTTTCCAGAACTTGATTAACTTTGACGTGTCTAGCAGCAGAGTACGGAACTTGCAAAATAATTTTTTAATGAGTGAATATTATTTTCTATATTTTTGCTTCCAGGTCTTGCAAAATACTCCTTTCCTAAAAATTGTTACACTTGCAAAAACACAAGAAACAAGAAAGTGGGTATAAAAACATGATAATGATAGGAAAAAGTAACTTTAGGAGAGAGAATAAAGAATAAAAAATTAACTTTAGGAGAGTATAAAGAATAAAAAGTTGGTGGGGCCATATATCCCAAAATGGTAAAAGTAAAGTGTAACAATTTTTGTGAAACGTATTAAAAAGGAAAGCGTAACAATTATTGAGAAACGGAGGGAGTAATTTTTTGTTTATTTTGTACATTCTCCCTACTAGTAAAGCCTCCTAAAACATAAAAAATAAAAAAAACTAACTTCACTTAGTAAAATAAAGGGCAGAAACGATTTATTTCCTTTTCGCTCCTTATTTAAATGAGTGAATATTATTTTCTATATTTTTGTTTTTGAGGAGGCTTTACTAGTAGGGAGAATGTACAAAATAAACACAAAAAATTATTTTATCTAAGTTATAGGACAAAATAATAGAAAATGGGACACCAAATGGGACACTATGTGGAATAGATGATCCGGACTCCTAGCAACATGTTAAGCGGCATAATACCGAGTTCGCTCATTGAGTTAAAAGGTTTATAGCAACGAGTTCACCGGTGAGTTGCCTTCTGAGTGGGGGGAAAATGTCATCTTTAAGTTTATTTGATGCGGCAATTAACAAGTTGGTGGTTTCAATGGAGATGGGTGGGTGTGAATGTGTGGTGGTGTTTGTCTGGTTGTTAGAATTTAAACTGATTTTACTTGTACGTATTATCCATAGTTTATTCTTTTTAATGCTTTAGTTTATAGTACTCTTTTCGTGCTCTTATCGCTAATAGACAATAGTGCCCTTTTAAATACTAGAGTATATGTTCCGCATTAAGGTTGACGCACTTGCATACAAAAGGCAAGAGTGTGTCACGCGATTTGAGGTCAAAACTCTCGGACCGTGGCACATGGGATGCTTTAAATTGAGATTGTGTTTTCAATGGCAGGGGTGGTTTAGCAAAGTATTAGACCCTATTCTTTTGAAATGCAAAATCTGAGCTGAACTGAAATTAATTTAAGTTCATTGCAAACAAAAGAACAAGGGGTGAGTTGAGAGAGTGAAGGGTGGGGGTAATTACTAATTAGTGTTAAAATAATTATCTATATTTTTATAAGTTTGGTTGATGACCAATAAACTAAGGGTGTGATGGTAATTTGGTTTGTCAACCTAATTAATATTTACTGTTGTTGTGACATATTTTAAATCAACGGTGTATAATTTCTAATAGTGGTGATTAACAGTGACTGACACTCACTGTAGACTCATTGTTTTATACTATTCCAAATATGGATGGTTTCAGAAACAAAGAGGATGAATATGAAAGGAAAGAGTGTGATCCATCAAGGCCCCTTCTTTACTTCTCTTAAGCCTTTTCAGTTCAGCTCTATTTATTTTAATCAAGTTCAATTTTATTTAATTCTGTTCAGTTCAGCTTCATTCATTTTTTACCATTCGTATATATTATTATTGTTGTTAATATTAATAATTACTCTTATTATGGATAGAAAAAGTTGTGAGAAACTATTACAAACTTTACACTTATTGAAAAAACCTGCCACTATTACTTTGCAAAATTTTGTGAACCACCACCTTTTGACACTAGACGTTAAGTAATCCATTTGGTAAGGCCGATCCACCATCTTACATTATCATTACCACCGCCATCCCAACTGCCACTACCATTTCCACCACCAACGTCACTCTAAACAATCACCAACATGAATTCACCAATCACCACCCACCACTCATCACATCTACCCTTAAAAACCTAACCCCTAAATTCACTACCCACTACCTCTACATGCAAAAATCCTAACCCCCGAATTCACCACCAACTAACCACGACCCTTCAATATTTTCCCACCAATACACACCACCGCCACCTTTGATGTTTCACCAACCAACCACCACGATTTAAAATTTTGCCACCAACCGCCACTTGCCTTTAGAATTTCGTCACTAACCCCTCAACCCACCTTTAAAAGCCTTAAACTTCACAATTAAATCTGTTTGGTGGCTTCCGTTTGTTTTTATTTGTTATGCTTCCCTCTTTATAACGTTTATTTTTAATTATTACACTTTCACTATTACTATTTTTGATAAAATTTTACATCTAAAAAATCCAATTTTGCACACTTATGGGGCCCACTAGTTCTTTTGCTTTCCCATTAAACACTCAGCCACTTATCATCAACTTTTTGCTTTTTTGATTTAAAAACATGCTCTATCATACTTTATCTATTCCCCCAAACAACCATAGCTTAAATTAGTATAAATTTCATTGGTTATCCCTCAAAGTAAACCGTAACAATTAAAAACAAACGGAGTATATCTTTATTCATTTGCATTACTACTATTATTAGGCTTAGTATGGTTGGGTTGGTGCGATTAGGGATACAACCCAAAGCAACCCACACAAAAACAGTATGAGATATTTTCGAATTGAGCCAAATCACTTCACATAAAAACAGTTTGATGCAATGCGGTTTGTGGTTTGCAATTTACTAATATCTATATCTATATATATATATATATATATATATATATAAAAATAACGCGTAAGCAAGGGTTGCAGCTTGCCACGTGTTACTCCATGTCAGCGTCACTATTGTACGTGATAATTCATTAATTTGCAATACACAAAATGCACGTAATGGGTTTTGAACCCGCGACCTATAGCTGTAATGTCATAGGCTCTACCACCAAACCATTTTTATTTTTGTTTTCATTTGTAGTTAAGAATTTCTTTTACCTTAATTAAGATTTGAGAGAAAGTAAAGAGACCTCATTCATTACAATTTTCATGTTCCTTTAATTTGTTTATTTGATTCTTGAATTATACCATCAAAATTTTAATATTAAAAAGATTAAATCTATGAGGAATAGTATAACTCGATTAAAAAATGAACCCCCGACATCGTCGGGGGCCACACACTAGTTTTAGCTCAATAGGAGTATCCTAATCTGAAGTTGTTATTATATTTTACCGACTGACGATCAGTGGTGCAATTTGGTTTATAAATCTTATAGACCAATCCTAAACCGCAAACCATGATTTGGTAAAAAACAAAAACTGATCCCAGCCCTTTTCTTGAGCCTTTGAACCAACCCAAATGTCGTTTGTGTTGAAATTATGTGCGGTTTAACCCAATTATTATCATTATTACACTCCATTATTAGTTCTTATTGTATTATAATAATAGTAATAGTAACTTACTTCTTAGATATTATTATTAATATTTTTATGATTATTATTATTATTATATAATAATCATCAAGTATTAATATATTAAAAAATATAATAGTAATTATTTAATAATAATAATAATAATTACTATTATTTATCCATTAATAATCATCATTTAATAATAACTAAAATACTATTATCATATCAATAATTATTACTAATTTTCAATTATTATTTCTTCCATTTATTATTATTTATTATTCATATTAATAATTTACTATTGATTACTTATAATTTATTATCAACTCATTCAATACAATTCAATTCATTTTAGTTCACTTCAGTTCAGTTCAACCGAGGAGAAAGACAACAAAGT
This sequence comes from Patellifolia procumbens, assembly GCA_947645195.1. Taxonomy (NCBI): domain Eukaryota; kingdom Viridiplantae; phylum Streptophyta; class Magnoliopsida; order Caryophyllales; family Amaranthaceae; genus Patellifolia; species Patellifolia procumbens. The sequence goes on along the minus strand of CANSGD010000435.1, from coordinate 428,042 downwards.
AGTCTTGATTATTTGTAACAATTGGTGAATTATGGTTAATAGCGTGCTTTGAGAGTTGGAAATTGTTGCGTAAAATGTACTAATTCTATTTAAGTGATGGATAGATTTGTTACAAAATCGGTCTGAAGTTGGGTTGGAACGAACCAAATTTGTCTCTCAATCAAAAACATATATTTTCTAGTCCGATTTAAGATGCTTCCAATCCAAATGGTAGTCAGTTTGGTCTTCGTAAATTGTTTTACGAGTTTTAGTCTGGGGTAAATCTATGGACCTGTGAATATCCTTAATGGTTGAAACATGTTAATAAGGCTCTTCCTTTTTGGATTGAAATTCAATTCAGTATAACTTTGTCAGTATGAACGAATAGGGCTTGAATTAGGTATGTGATAACCTTATGGGGCCAAACCAATATAAAAATTGGGAAAGTCTATAAAAACAATGGAGCAATTGCAGTAATTTTAACTTTCGTACTTTTTCATAGGCTTTAATTTAATATCAATGGTGATTCGTCATAAAGAAAATATGATTATATGAAATCTTATTTATTTTATCAGTAATTTTTTTTTATATTATCAATTTTTTATGATTTTTACTTCGACAATGTTTATTAGTAGGCATCAAAAGGAAAAAGGTGGAAGTAGTAGAGAAAATAGGAGGTATTTTATATTTTTATTTTATGAAAACGAGCTACCCCAAGATTTCGCCGCTATTTAATTCAACCTAAACAATTACATTCACTATAAATAAGTCAAGTGTTGTACAAAATAGTTAAGTAAAGTTTTTTTTGACACCTGCTAAATATTACATGAAAGAAGATTAGTAAACGAAAATAATATAAGTCTACAGAAGTTAGCAATTGTATATGCTTGTTTGACTTTCATTCGATTAACTTTAACTATTGTACACCAATGGAGTCCTCTGGCCACTTTTCTGATTTCCTGTATTGTCCAATCAATTTCCAGTTTTATCTGCGCCTGATGTTGCAGTAAGGTGACTAATTCGGAAGACTCTGTCTGGATTTGTATTTCCGCAACTTGTTGGCTTAATCCCCATTTGATACCATTTAGGTAAGCTAGTGCCTCCGTGTGAAGAGCTGAAGTCGCGGCCCCATAGGACCCTCCCCCCTTTTACTGTCTCTGGATTTGTATCAACAGTGTTGTCGGGTCGTGTTTGTTTCCTTACCCAGGCCATCCCGGCTGCTTTAGTAGTCTTTTCCCACGATCCATCTGTTTCTATAATTATAGTCGGAGAGCCATGCAATGATCTGCCTATATTTGTCAGGTTGAACCCCGGAGGATGATCTGGGGTAGTCTCAGAGTTTGTTAGAGCCTGAGTCAAAGTCGCTGTTGTTTTGTTAAGAAAAACCTGTAGTTCATCCCAATCTCTGTTTCTGATCTCTTTCATGTGGGGCAAACCCATGCTTGTATTTCGGAAGACCATATTATTTCTCGTGCACCAGATAGTCCAAAGGGTGATAACAAACGTTACAATGTTTTCGTCTCGGGTTACCGAGTTGGGTATAGAGTCAATCATATGATGAACTACTTCTCCGAAATTGGTGCTAGCTATCATGTTCATTGGCTGAAGAGTCGGAGTATCCATCCATAATTGGCCGATCATCGGGCATTGGCTGAACGGGTGCATCGCCGTTTCTGGATACACAAGGCACATCGAACAACTTTCCTCATTGACTATTTTCCGGATACTTAATTTATCCTTTGTAGGAAGAATATTCTTCCATGTCTTCCATAAGAACAGTTTTCATTTAGGGGGGAGATTAGCATGCCATATTTTCTTAGCTACTCTAGAAGTTTCACTCTCATCTCTGCCTTGCCTTTGTGTTTGTTTATGTCCAAGTTCATTAGGAAGGCATATCCTGATTTTGTAGTAAACTGTCCAGATTTAGTGTTCTTCCAGTAAACGTGGTCCTTGTGATTCTCCTGCGTAATGTCCAGCCCCAGGATTCGTTGGGCGTCTTCCCAAATAAAGTGCTTACGCACCTTACCCCCATCCCAAGTACGCGGATTATTGTTCATGAATTCCTCCACATGCCTATCCCTTGCTTCCCATTGCTGATCGTTAATTATAGGATTCGGGATTTTACCTTCAACCCAGGGGTGTTGGAAGGCCTTTACCATACTTCCATTACCTATCTTCCAAGCGTATCCGGACATGAAGATTCTGCCAACTTTTTCCATGCCCCTAATCGAGAAGGATTTGTTCCCCGCAATTCCATTATTCCTCTCAAGTACCCGTGGAGTTTTAAGGGACTCCATTATTCTCAGCCGCTTTCCTATTACTTGGGACACAAGTAACTACGGGTTCTTGTGCATCCTCCAAATTTGTTGCATTAAAAGAGTTTTGTTGACCACCTCAAGTTTCCTGACCCCTAGCCCACCCATACCCTTGGGTGTTTGAACTGTTTCCCTATTAATCCAGTGAAATCTGTGCTTCCTTGTTTTGCCCAATGAAATTTAATCAGGAGAGAGTCAATCTTACCAACTATCGATTTGGGAAGGAGGATACTATTCATTATGTGCGTTACCATAGGGATAAGGACCGTGTTGATTAGCAGGATCTTCACTAGGGAGAAAGGAGTATTATTCCAATCTAAGATTTTCCCTGAAATTCGGTGGATCAAAAATTGATAGTGTTGATTTTTCTTGCCTGGCAAGTCAATGGGTGAGCCGAGGTGGTGATCCATGGAAGTGACCATAGGAATCCGAAGCATATTATTACACTCTTGCCAATCATTTACATTCATAGTAGGACTGTATTTGACGTAGGATTTATTCAAGTTTAGCTGCTGCCCTAAAGCTTTGGCAAACCGGCTAAGAATAGTTGCTAGTGCCCCACAAGAATCTTTATTAACCTGGAAGAATAACATTACATCATCTGCGAAGAACAGGTGTGAGATGGAGGGCCCATTTCTGCCAATTCTGAGTCCCTTGAATAGTTTGATGTCTTCGGAGATACTGAGAGTGCGTGATAAGATGTCCATACAGAAGAGAAATAGATATGGGGATAAGGGGTCTCCCCGTCGGAGACCACATTCCGGGGAGAATTTATCAGACAGGTGTTTGTTGACCAGGATTCTAAAGGTAACCGTGGTCAGACACTGTTGTACCAACTGAAGCCAGAGGGAGGGAAACCATAAGCTCGGAGGACTTTGAGCAGGTTGTGCCATTCTACTCTATCGTAAGCTTTGCTCAGTCGATTTTGATAGCAGCTTTTGGTTTCATTGTTTCTTTGGAGGTGTTGATAAGATGTAGCAATTCCTGACTTAGTAACACATTATCCGTCATATGTCTTCCTGGAACGAAAGCCAACAGAAAATTTGAGATTAAAAAAGGAAGGACCCGTTTCATTTTATTCACCAAGCAGTTCGAAAGACATTTGAAGATTGTGTTGCAGAGGCTTATTGGTCGTAGCTGGCCCACCTCTTCTGGTGACGCTACCTTGGGGATAAGGATCATAATGGTTTGATTCCATTCCTTTAGGAGATACCCCGTAGAGAAGGCATGTTGTATAGCCCGAGTTATCGACTCACCCACAATGTTCCAATGCAGCTGAAAAAATTCTGCCGACATACCATCCGGTCCCGGAGATTTAGACCCCTTGATGGAGAACATAGCCGTTTTGATTTCCGAATAGGTAAGGGGTTCATTTGAAACATACTTCTGATCCTCTGTGAGACAGGGCAGATCCAGTTCTCTCAAAAGTAGGTCTGCTTCACTTTCCGGATTTGTGATAGGATTAGTTTTAGTAGTAAAAACATCTTTCCAGAAGTCGGTAATGAGTGTAGTGATTCCATTAATGCCTTCCACCCACTCCCCCTCATTGTTTTTGAGCATTTGAATCTCATTCTTTTTCTGCTTTTTCTTTGCCTTGTGGTATAGAAGTTTAGTAGGAAGGTCCCCATTTTGAATCCATCTCGCTTTCGCTCTTTGTTTCCAATAGAGGTTACCTAATTCATAGTCAGTGATTTGTTGGTGTGCAAAGAGGCTATAATCTCATGCTTGGTCCAGTGAGTGGAGTGTTGTCCCCCTAATTGTTAACTCATGGGTAATCTTCCTCCAGTTAATTCCTCTAAACTTCCTATAACCAAGGACCACCTTTGGATTCATTGGCGGGCTCTACCACCACTACTACAAAAACACCCTATCGTGTCGCCTGTAAACAGGCTATCGCGTCGCCTGGAGGGCGACTCTGTTGCTGGGGAAATAGGTCTACATCTATAGTGTCGCCTGAGAACCGACACATAAAGCAACCAATTGCGTCGCCTCTTATATAGGAGGCGACACTATAGGTCAATTTCACCACAAAGAACTTACCCTTATGCGTCGCCTCCAACTTAATAAATGACACGTATAATAAGCTAATGTGTCGCCTATTATAAATAAGGCGACACGATAGGTCAATTTCACCACAAAAAACTTACCCTTATGCGTCGCCTACAACTTAATACATGACGCGTATCATAAGCTAATGTGTCGCCTATTATAAGTGAGGCGACACGATAGGTCCTCTTGCAAAAAACAATGTAGTTTTATACATCGCATCTTTCTTCAAAGGCGACACAATAGGTATGCTATCGTGACGCCTATAACGTAGCAGGGGACGCATAAACTTCTGTTAATTTTTTTTGTCCTGTTTTCCTGTATACCATATTAATTCTACTATACATTCATCACATTACAATTAAATATTAAAAGTATAAAAAATAAAATATTCAATCATTTCACAACCTCCATATCATAACAAAAAGGTATTGTCTTTTACAACATGTGTAATCAACCTATTGATAGACAAATCTTAACATCATTAAAAGTTTAGCAAATAGTTGTAAAAAAATACAATCATCACCCTTGAACTAAGTTCAAAACTACAAGCACTCGTCGATGAAGAATCTACACCACGATTCCCGAATGTGGTCAATTTCCTCTTGAGAGTATGGCTCCAATGAAAAATGCTACACCAAAAAGAACAAGAGGTAACAAAAAACTAATGCGATAGTAAAAAGTGAAAAATATTCTAGATTTAATGACAAAAATACATCTATTACCTCTTGAAAAGCATGATTGTTTTCACATACAAGTGAAACTATATGAAACATGTACTTCATGACATAATAGCCACACTCCACTTCCCCGAGCATTCGAGGACACTACAAAAGAATGAAATAAACGAAAATATCGATCATATAAAATATAAAGATGAATACAAGAGAAATAATTAAAAAAAGCATATTGTAATTTGATTTCTTACGCTAATTGATTTCCACTCTAAACTTTTTCGTAATCCACTCTTGAGCTTAAGAGTCCTATAAGCCCTATTTAACAAAGAAAAACAACAATAAAAACAATGTTCCAAAATATACCACATATAACCGAACAAAGAAGAAAAAGAGAATGAGCTCCTTTTTTGGCCTTTGAGTGATTTCACAAATGACACATCGTAGAAAGAAGAGAATAGGATTCTAAGGAAGCATCTACTAGGTTTGATTAAGGGTGGGTTCATTTTGGCCAGCTTAAGGATTCTAAGGAAGCATCTACTGGGTTGATTAAGCGTGCTGATATGAAGGCTGGTAACTTTCTGATGACTGTCAAGTTTCGTACTAATCGTAAGAAGAGAATAGGTGCTGCTAACATTCTACTGGGTTTGTATGGAGTTGTGTTTAAGGGTTGCATGCTCCTTCTATGGCTAGAATTGATTATATGACTGTAAGAGGTGATATGGAAGATCAAGCAGTTGCTGTAAGTATTGTGTCTTCAGGAGGGTATGATGATGACGCCGTGGATCAAGATGTTAGGGCAAGGTGGTGGAAACTACAGTAATAACAGTGGAAAACAAGGCTCTGATCAGAAGCTACGGGCTTTGATCAATTCTGAGCAACTCAGAGCAACTCAAAGAAACTAACAAGAACATTTAAAACAGCCAAAAATAGGATACAATTTCTGTACAGGAATTGCCTTCTCAGCTGCATCATTGGGACTTGTTACAGTTCTGATGCAGATGTTGGTACAATTTAGTCAAGCAGAGCGATAACCAGGCAAAGGTAGTCCTAATAGCCAAAAAGCACAAGAGAAACAGTCTCTCTTGAAACAAGATAGGGTGCACCAAAAGAATAGCTTTGCTAATTAGGTCTCACTTTTAGTTTAATAATTAAACAAGTGAAATACGCTAAATACATGCACATCGCCCATTATTGTTTGCCTCAGATGTGCTCATTGTTTCTTGCTCCAATTACTTCAATTTTTATGATCGATTTGCTCAAACTGGGTATTATAAACCTTGTATTCTATATTGTTATCTCCATCTGTGGAATCATATGGTAGAGTTTCATTTTAGTTCCGGTGATCATATTCGGTACAGGCATAAATAGCTGCACAGGTTTGATTAAGGGTGGGTTCATTTTGGCCAGCTTAAGGATTCTAAGGAAGCATCTGCTGGGTTGATTAAGCGTGCTGATATGAAGGCTGGTAACTTTCTGATGACTGCCAGGTTTCGTACTAATCGTAAGAAGAGAATAGGTGCTGCTAACATTTTACTGGGTTCGTATGGAGTTGTGTTTAAGGGTTGCATGCTCCTTCTATGGCTAGAATTGATTATATGACTGTAAGAGGTGATATGGAAGATCAAGTAGTTGCTGTAAGTATTGTGTCATCATATTCGGTACAGGCATAAATAGTATTGTCATCATATTCGATATGGAAGATCAAGCAGGTTTACCATAATTCATTTGGGAACAAAACCTGAACCGCGTGTAGCTCCAACTGATAAAAGGCAGCAAAAAATGTTTTATATGAACTTTAGAAGTTTGAAAAACATAGAAACTAAGAGCAGGGGATAAGCGCAAAAAAAATTAATCCAAGCCCGTAGGTTACAGGCCCACATAGAAACTGAAACCCCTGTAAAACTCATGAAAACAGGCCACGTAGATTTTTAATTAACTTTGAAAGTGATTTACGTATTATTCCGTATGTGTTTCAATAACTATCCCAACCAGCACAACCATTGCAACAGCCACAAAAATCAAATGAAGTATAGTAGAAATTAAAGAGAAATCCACTGTTTGCCGCTATCCAAACTTGAAATTAACGTCTCTTAAAAAAAATACTTACATGGACAATGCTCCTTTCATTGGCAAATTTTCAAATCCACCTTTCGTTGGATTGAAAAATAAAGCTGCACCCTTTTGAAGGCAAATCACCACCAAGAACCAATGACGCCTTGTAAAAAAAAAGGAATTCTTAGATTAATTTGGAGAAACAGAAAGAGGAGAAATTGGCAAAATAGAACAACACTAACTTTTGATGGAAAGGGGCGAGTATATATCTCTTTGTTTGTTGCTCACTGAATGCATGAGTTAAATACCCCGGCAAAATGTCTGATTTACGGGTATTGTTCATCGTTACAAACATGTCCGGACACAATAATCCAATTGAACTTTCAACTTTGTTCATCATGCAATGGGTGTGCAAGAACCTACACCGAATACAAATGTAGATTAGTCATGTCCTGTATTAGTCGCACCAAAATCATCGTAAAATAATATAAAACTCAAGGCAATATCAATACCTGATCCAAATTTGTAAACATGATATACTTATCCATTCCATGTTGAGCAATTGCTTTAGATGATCACCAGCGACAAATACGGTAAAAAATTTTCTTATTTTTATAATGGAAGACTTTTGCTTCAAAGTCAATGTCAATGGTGAAATATATATCCCTGAACTTATATAAGTTATATAGTTCCTTGCAACTTTGGGGCAATGACATGTAGACGGCTTTTTGAATAAGGAAGGGAAGAATCTCATCATCTTCATCAACTTGGTCGCCCTTGTGGTGAGATTCAACCGACGCAAGTCGATCTCGCTTCTTATCCTTTTCCTTGTCTTGAATCTTTTCCAATTTATCTAGGTCAAGAAGATTCTAATTTTTGTTTTTACAAAAAAGTAAAACAGATTAGAAGTTATGAATTATGAAAAGTGTCAAACAAAAGAAGATTCTCTTTTGTTTGAAAAAACGTAAGAAGTAAATTTAAATACCTCTTGCCTTATGCTCACATGCTCACGGGGCCATTGAGCCTAACTTCCTTCCACACCATCTCCAAGTAATCTATGTGCAAAAAATGGGACAGGTAATGGTGTACTTTTCTCTCCTTCTAGTACATGCACAATGATTACCTTGACATGGCCTTCTAAAAGCGGAACAGTGTGAACTACATCCCCAGGTTCACTCTTGCAAAGGCTTCCTCTTGCCACAATGCGATAACCAAGATCATCATCAGGGACAATTAGTTCACAAGGAACTTCCTAGTGTACATACAATGATGTCATTTTACAGATTTCGGTTGTAAATTGAAGAAAGAAGATCATATAGATAACTTACGTGTCAAAATATTGAAAAAAAGAAACATAAACAATTATGAAACATTTCACGAGAAAGAACAAAGATAAAGAGAAAGAATACCTTAGATCCATTAGCAAATGGATCTGGATCGGCAGAATGACAACTACTACGGATAGGATGGTTAGGTGTGATAGCATTCATATCCACCTCAAGGTCACTAGGTATTTGTATACCACAAGATTTCAATAGCTCTAAGGTAACTGATTTCATTTCGGCCCTTGTTTGCTCCCTTACTTGTTCGGTGAGATGATAAGAAAATTCCTCTACGTGCCTAATCGCCATTATTCCTTCTAGATGTCTACGCTTCTTCCTCCTAAAGAATTTTGAGAGAGTTCCTTTCCCTCCCACTCCTCTCACATGACCTCCATGCTCAGGAGTACCAAGTGCTTCTGTTAAGATGTCATGGCTTCCTTGAGAAGTGAACTCCCCTGCCTTTTCTTTTTCCCTCAACTCACGCTATTCAAAATTAGAGCCATTTGATAGTAAGAAAAGATTAGTACAAGGGCCTATAAGAAGTCTAAGCATGTTAATGACTATTAAAAATGAGAGCCATTTGATTCAAAGCAATTTTTACAAAGCCATTAAGAGGTAATAACGAGGTAATTAGGTTCCTATCGTTTTCACAGAAGCTGATTTTTTACTTATAGATCCAGTAAGGGGTAATTACAGGAAGACATAAAAACATAAAACAGAGTAATGACAGTGCCAGTAAGAGGTAACTACAGCGCCATAACAGAGGTAATTACAGCGCCATAAGAGGGCCAGTAAGACATAATAACAGTAATAACAGCGCCAGTAAGAGGTAATAACGATAGCCAATAAGAGGTACTTACAATCTTTTCCACCACCATTTTAGTTTTCTCGTTTGGGATATCACCCTTTTTGTTGGTTCTCCCATCTATCCATCTCTCGTAGCGAGGTCTTGGAGCCACAATTGGTTCTTCAGATTCAACACCAGATGAAGAGGTACCCGCCAAAATCGCGAGTTGAAGTTGGGATTTGATATGTTGCTCTTCTCTTTTGCTATAACCACCACGACCCAAAAGATGTGGATGCTCATTTTTTTGTTGGTTAGCTCGATTCCTATCACTTATAACCTAACAAAAGAATTAACAAACCATAAAAATCATTTAACATAAGAATATATATAACATAAAAAAGGATATCGTTTACCTTAAATTCCGGATCCTCACGTTGCTCCGTAAATACCTTCCAATCTTCCTCATCAATGCCTACGTACACTTACCAAGGTGGGTGCTCAACATCATTTTTGGTTTTTTTAGTGAAGTAGTCGGCAGTTAATCGGCTCTTGAAATCTTTCCATCGTCTATTACAATCCCTCAACACAGCAGCCTTCTTGTCATCGTCACACAAGAACATTTTCTAAGACAATAAATTTAAAATACATTCATGGTCAGGTAGTTTAACAAAATTTATCCTTGATTGATGCTAATAGTTTTATAGAGTTTAAGAATTTACACTGCTCTCATAAGTATGTGACATATGGACCTAGGCCCTGGCATAATCAAGTTTGTTTACAGGTTTTAAAGAGTACGTGACATATGGACCTGACTATGAGGAACAAATTAAGTTACTTACATTATCGAAGTTATAAAAATTCGAATTCAAATCATCTAATAACAACTAAACCAAGGTACTGTTTGGGACATGAGTATGTTTCAACTCATTATCACAGATGGGACATCGCAGATCATCACAGCACCCTCGTTTAACTTTGTTAGCATTGGAGAGAAAACGCTCATGCACTAGGACCCATAATAACCTTTTTTTTAGCAGCTTAAATGATGCACTCCAAACCAATTTCATCGTTTATATGGCTCCTGAATCTTGGACTTTACAATTAAGCTTCCTAGAAAATTCAATGGAGAATTTTCCATCAAAAGATTCATCTTGAACTTGATTTTTACTGAATTTTTAGTTCTTACTATTGCAGCCTGTTGCAGCTTGTTTTTCCATTTATTTTTGTGTTGTATTCTATGATTTTGTGGATCCCTTTTTTCCCATGAATGGTACAGTCAAGGAGGGAGAGATTAAATCCATGTTCCATTGTTGGTAGATGCTGAGTAGATTATGTAAAAGGTCTTTCCTCACAATTTGGAGGTTTCTGTGCTATTTGATTGTATGCATTCAAAGCTTTTATGTTTGGCCAAATAGATCATCATACCACAGACTCATATATATCAAGTGCACACATACCTTGACAGCAGTCCATAACCTTTCCTTCACATCATCGTCTACTTTACTCCATTCACGAATGCTAATATTGACCTTTGCACGAGTAATTGACCGGTGTAAGCTGTATATCTATCCTTGAAGTCTCCAATAGCACAATCATGGTCATTCCATTGTAAAGCATATGGTCCATCATCATCCTCGATGATATACTTGGCCGTTGTTGGCCTCTTCGCTTCTCAGTGGTCTTTTGCTTTCTTTTTTTGTGAGGAGGTGACGACTGATTTTCCTCAGAATCCATGACAAGTACATCTAATGTCGGAAGAGTTAAAATTAATGAGTTAACCAAGATTAAATGTAAACCAATAAGACTGAAATCAAAGAAAAAAGTCCATCGAAATTTCAAAAAAACTAAGATACAATTATAAATACCTACTCATTTATCAATTGTCGTTACCAACCCATTCTCCTTCATTGTGATCATCACGTAAATATTGTTCGGTTATATCATCTACATTATGCAATGTATTTTGAAATAGCAGAAAACTAGGAATCACAACTGATTGACCATATTCTTCTTCGTCAGGCACAAGGTCGGCAACAGCAACACCATGTCTCTTGCCTTGAATAACTACGAACCAAGAACTATCCGCCGGATCTCTCATATAGAAAACTTGCTTCGCTTGAGATGCTATTATAAATGGCTCATCACGGTGCCCCACCTTATTAAAATTCACTAATGTGTATCCTAAATCATCAATTTTAACCCCTCTACCTATATCCACCCACTTGCAGTTGAACACCGGCACCGTAAACTCAATGAAATTAAGTTCAAATATGCCTTCAATTACTCCATAATATGACATCTTTGCATGACGTGGTCTATTATCCTTTGCACTAGCAAAATGGAGCGCAGAAGCTTTTAATGTGACACCACTATTTTGCATGGTACTGCAAGCATCCCTCTTACTAGTGTAGAAGCAATAGCAGTTCGTATCGTACCCCTCATACGATATTACATTGGGAGAAGGTCCAAATGCTAACGACTTGATGTCTTCATTAACATTTTGTGGTGCTTGTGCCAACTCATCATTCACCTTCTGCTAGAACCATCTAATGAACGTGAGATTATGTTTATGTGTCAAAAACTTTGCACTCTTACCCGGATTTTCAAGCCTGATATGATTCTTGTGCTCTTCCTCATAAGGATGCACGACATCACTTTGCTGCAGGATGTAAAGATATGCTTCATCAAGTTTGTCACGACTAAGCGTCATCACACGACGCCCAATGGTACCTTTACCTTGAGTTCTTTCATTGTCATGACGAGGAGTAGGAAGCCCAACCATTTCCAATTCTGGGCAATGCTCGATGCTATATCCGAGGACCTCCTGACTAAGATAACCTTCTATTATGCAACTTCTGGTCGAGATCGACACCTCACATAGCCTTTCATATCACCCATATTACGCTCAAATGGATACATGTATCAAATATAAACCGGCCCACATAACTTAACCTCATTCAACAAGGGAACAACTACATGCACCATAATGTCGAAAAAAGACGGCGGGAAAAACATCTCAAGTTGACACAATGTGACAACAACTTGTGCTTGTAAAGAATCTAACGTTCCGGGATCAAGTTCCCTAGAACATATAGCTTTGAAAAACAAACACAGCCTGATAATGGCAAACCTCACCTGTTTTGGCAAAATTGATCTCATTGCAACCGGTAAAATATCTTGCATTAAGGTATGACAATCATGAGACTTCAACCCCACCAATTTCAAGTCTTTCATTGATACAAGATTTCGTATATTTGAAGAATATCCATGAGGAACCTTCACACCATGTAAAGACTCGCATAGTGTCTTTTTCTCCTTTTTGGATAAAGTATAGCATGCAGGAGGTAAGTAATATCGTTTTCCCTTCTTTTTTGCTTTCAGCTCAGGTCGTATCCCTAACTCAACCATGTCACCCCTAGTCTTCTTTCCATCCTTAGTTTTACCCGGCATGTTCAATAGGGTCCCAATAAGACTATCGAATACATTTTTTTCAACATGCATCAAATCAAGAAAATGTCTCACGGAAAGTTTTTGCCAATATGGCAAAATCCAGAAAATAGACATCTTTTTATAACAATTGTCACTTGAAGGCTTGTACGGTTTGCCAAAATCACACTAATGTCCTTAACTCTGTCATAAACTTGCTTCCCAGTTAAAGGCATGGGAGCATTTCCATGTTCGGGCTTTCCATCAAAAGCCTTTCGAAGCTTACGATACGGGTGTTGAGAAGGCAAAAATCTTCGATGACCTAGATATGCCAATTTCTTGCTCTTAGGTAGTGGAATAGCTTTGGTATCATCTTCACAAATAGGGCATGCTTTGTAACCCTTTACAGTGTGACCTGACAGGTTTCCATATGCTGGAAAATCATTAATTGTGCAATATAGCATGGCGCGCAATGTAAAAGATTCTTGGCGATATGCATAAAAAACAGGCACACCTTCATCCCATAACTTCTTCAGATCTTCAACTAGCGGTGCCAAGTACACATCTATGTCATTCCCAGGCTGCTTCGGCCCCGATATTAACAAGGACAACATAATATACTTGCGTTTCATGCACAACCAAGGCGCCAAATTGTAAATCACTATCAAAATTGGCCAAGTGCTGTGTTGACTACTCATGTTACTAAATGGGTTGATTCCATCAGTACATAAACCCAACCTCAAATTCCTTGCTTCGACACCAAAATCTTGAAACTCATTGTCAATATGATTCCATTGAGGGGAATCTGCCACATGTCTAAGCTTTCCATCTTTTTCACGTTCGCCTCATGCCATGTTAAATTTTTTGCATCTTTGGCATTAGCGAACAAGCGTTTAAACCTTGGAACTATAGGCAAATACCACATTACTTTGGCAGGAGGACCATCTTTGGCAGCATTTTTGTTCATCTTATATCGTGATAAGCCACATCTTGGACATTCACGCAAGTCCTTGTGCTAGTTTCGATACAAAACGCAATCATTAGGGCATGCGTGTATCTTCTCGGCATCCAAACCCATTGGACACAACATTTTCTTAGCCTGGTATGTCGAACTTGGAACCTTATTACCTTCGGGAAACATATCCATAAATGCTTTCAATAAGTCTGGAAAACTTTTATCACTCCACCTATTTGCCACTTTTAGTTTAAACAATTTCAAAACAAATGTTAAACGCGTATACTTGGTGCAACCATCATATAGCGGCTTCTCAGCATCACTTAATAAACTATCAAAATTAGGTGGCCCCTCACCGATGTTATCCTCCATATCAAACAACGTCTCATTTAACCTATCACATTCATCACTATTACCCTCATCATCATTATCCTCCACTACATCCTCTTCATAGTTATTGCTCGTAGTGCCCGTAGTTCCTTCACCATGCCATATCCATTCTGTATAATTTTTAGAAAACCCATTCCAAAATATATGTTCTCGTTATTCATCAATGGAGGACACGTTACGCATATTACCGCAAGGCTTACAAGGACAACTTATGCTTTCTCCATCCTTTTTGTGTTTCAAGACAAATCTAATAAAATCCTCAACCCCTTGTTGAAATTCAGGAGCAGTACGCTTCCGTGAAATCCAACTTTTGTCCATATCTACCGAGTATATATCTACAAATTAATACAAAAATACATATACAAAAACTATATCAAATCTTGAAATCATTTATTATGCATGTCGCTTTGGGTCCTAATCAACTACTTTAGAAATATTTTATACAAAAACACTACTTAGTAAAAATATCTCTATTCTATAAGTGAAGAGGTGGGGGTGGACACCAAAAATAAAATAAAGGAAAAAACACAATAAATTTCCATTTTTCATTTCCATTTTTATCCCCAATTTATTTGTTAATTTAATAACATAAACCCCGTTATTCCTCTCTCTTTTATGGCAGTTTCTTTCTCCTCATTATTTCATTCACCATTTCATTTCTCTCTACAGGATTTCATATCCCACTTTCTATAGAGAACAATTCATTCAAATTTTCTCTATAATCCTAAAAAGAAATTGTCTTCTTCCTGTGGATCGGGTCCTTAATCTTTCACAGCACATTCTAATTATTTAATGTTTTCATTCGTTTTTCTATATTATTAATTGAATCTTTGATACAGTTTGGATGTATCTTGCAATCATCTAACAAGAAATTGAGGCAATTGTTTATCAATTGGAGTTGTGTTTTTTCTGTTAACTTTACCTTTTGATTATATTTATGGTTGGAGAAGTAGTTCTGATAATGTAAGTTCATTCTGCTCTCAATTTTATTTGATGTGAGTCTTGAAGAAAAAGGGTAATTGCTAAGAGATGAAGGTTAAGTAGGGTACTTAATCATTTATCATGAAGTTGGTTTCATCAATGGAGGTGGACTTGGGCTAAAATTGGAAGAGATTCCACTGCTTTCTTTTCCGATCGATGAAAAGCAATCCAAATAGATTCTAACAAGCTCTCCAACAATAGAGTACAGACATAAGTGAATAATCTCTCTTAGTTTCTCAATCTCTTTCTTTAAATTAGGGTCAAATTTGAAGTTGTACTCTTTTTCGTAGAAGACGAATGGTAAATTAATTATTGAAGGATGTGATGCCTTTTTTGGGTGGAAGCATCACATTACTCATTTAATTATCGCAATATCATTTCGTATACTTCCTCCGTTTATTATTACATTTATTAATTAATATTTTGTTGCACCATATGTCAATTGTTTGGGAACAATTGATGTAGGTCATACGATAGTTTATTATTTGTTATATTAATTAACTATTTTTTTTTTAAAGAAGATACAAGGAAAGTTTTAGGAGACCCTTCTCTCAAGGGTGTATCCTAAACTATCTAAAAGTAAAAGAATATCCAATTTGATATTAATTAACTATTGGAAGTCTATAGATATTGTTATTATGGCACCCACAAAAATGATATAGTACTCCCTCTGTTTTTTTATAGGGCCGTTTGCTTTTTCGCACGAATCAAAAGTAAGGAAAAAGTAAGAGAGAAAGATGGTAAAAGTAAGGAAAAAGTGAAAAGGCAAAGAGAATGAACGAAAAAGTAGGAGAGACTTATAATATTTAGATGGGCCAACATACCATTTAAGATAAAAGGTAGAAGTGTCCCAATTAAATAAAAACACCTTTAAATGGAAAAATGCACCTATTAATAAAAAAACAGAGATAGTATGTGTCAATAGTATTAGAAATTAATAGTTTATATATATGTTTGTTATTATTATTTCGGTAAACAATGAACTGTTTTTTATTGAATGCCCGCATTGTGTACTATTAAGCTAGAGGAGGAAGATGGTGTCCACATGAAAAGACTATTTTATTTTTAATAAAATTACTAAATAAATCTAAAATTCCTATATTTAATGTGAATTAACCTAATGAAGCAACACAATGCTTCACTAATACATTGTAATGCTTCATTAAGCATTGTTGTGGGTTCGTATAGTTAGTTACTAATTAATTAATTTTTTGTGCCACTATATGTCTAAAGTTTTGGGACGAATTGGTTCACATTATAGTTATTATTTGTTACAATTAATATCAAATTTCTAGCACTCATAAAAGTGATTTAAAGTATGTGTCATTATTATTAGAATTTTATACTTTATATATGTTTGATATTATTATTTGAGTAAATATAAAACATTTTTTTATTGAATACACGCATCGGCGTAAGGGAAGAGGTTGGTGGACACCAAAATTAACAAAAGATAAAACATTTAATAAAAATCAAGGAAGTTATTAAGGAATTAAGTTTTCTTTCCAAACTTAGTCATTAGATTTTAGCCAAAAATGTTTAAAAACTTCAAATTAAAATATCTGAAAATCTAGAAAGTAGATACAATAAAAAAATATAAATGGTTATATTTTCTTGAGATCTATAAATAGACATACACTTTGCTATATTTTTATATACTAAATTGATCATGAAACATGCTAAATTTTTAGGATAAGTGAGAAAGTGGTAGAGCAAGAGGGATAATAATTTTTTTTACTCATGAGTGATGCTCTAAATGACATCTTCCATCTATCTTTAATAAGTTTTTTTTACTTTTTTAACGTTTTGTTTTTAAATCACTATTGCTAATCTACTCTAATATTTAGTACTCTTTTTTTATGTATTTATATCATCTCACTATTTAGAATTTTTTGAGATTACAATTACACCATCTAAAAAACAAAATAACTAAAATTTAACGATTATTTTTAACAGTTGAAAAATATGTATATATTTCACTGCATAAATTACTATATATTTTCTCCAAAATCTTACATATTACTCTTTCACACTACGCACGCATCGCGTGCATACAAGGCTAGTAATAAATAGGGGAAGAGAGAAGGAAAATATACCAAAAGATTCTATGAACACGTATAGTTCACGGAGAGCAGATTACCAAGAATATAATCTGCAAAATAATACATTAAATAAATTAGTAAGAAGTGGCTATTTTCCTTACCATTATTAGAAATTGAAAAAGAGTAAAATTCTATAGCTAAAATTACTACATGTGTCTGAGTGTCAATAGTGTATATTGACAGTATGACTTTAGAGGCAGATTGACGGTATGACATTTAGGCAGATTGTCATACGATCAATATAAACTCAGATTTATGTGACACTGGTCGGAAGAGGCTAGTGCGGAGGATAATGATTTGAAATGACTTGTAACTGATGTGTATAACAACCCAGTTCTGGTCACTAACCCCTTCCCCTGTGGTCACTAACCCAGATTGTGTTTGTTTTGCGGAGATTTGTGTTTGTTTTGCGGAGATTTCTGTTTGTTTTTTCTCACTTCGTTAAAGATTTTGGTTTAAATTGAATGGCTGGTTGCATTTCTTAGTTATTATGCCAGGGTTCTAGTTAGATCACTCTCTTTCTGTGGCACAGTGACAACTAGAATCTATTTATAATTATCAGGTTCAATTTCTGCTTGATATGGGGTACCTTGTAAGCTCAAAACCATGGTGAACACACGTTAATTGCTAAATTTATTTAATCTGTCAAATTATCTCTTTCTGATTCATATACTATGTGAATTCATTGTTTATTTAGCTGTAACACAACGCATGGATCCTAATAGTATTGTATTTCATTCATCTATTCAATTACTTGATTAATTGCAGTGGAAACTCATGTCTATACTCAAATTGCTTTTCTAATTTCCTAGAAATTATCAAACTGTAAAACCATTTCGATCTAGATTCTAAAAGTATAGTATCTCATTCATCGATTCAATTTCTTGATATGAAATTCCCTTGATTCCCAAACAATATCAGAAATTTTAATTCAAGAATTGGAAATTACAATATTTCCCAAGAACTTTTCTATCAGCCTAATCCAAGAAAAATGACTTACATATAACAGAGGAATAAAGGAATTGAATGAAACCCACTTCAAAAACAGATTCCTTACCCCAATTCACGTCGAGTGGATTGAATAACAGAGGAATTGAGCGGATTAATCCAATTCACGTTGTCACGTTGTCGGCTAACCACCGGAATTACGTCGTCGGCTGACCACCAAAGTCACGTCGTCGTCAGTGGAGTGGATATCAGCAGCGGTGAAGAGTGGAGTCAGTTTCTGTACAAAGGATGTGAATGAGGAGACGTCTCAGCGGTGAAGAGACCCTTTTGTTTTTTTCTTGTTTTAGGTTTTTGTTTTTAGCGGGTTATGTTGAATATTTTGTTTTCATTTAGCGGTTAATGAAGCTAAAACGTCGCCTCAAGCAAATATTGGACACCTAATGCTATTGCATCGCCTTTTATATAGTAGGCGACGCAATAGAATTCATCTAATGCGTATGTTCAATGGAAAATATGGGACGCAAATACCTATCGTGTCGCCTGCTAATTAAGAGGCGACGCGAAAACTCTTGTAGTCGATTTTTTCAATTTAACCAAGGATCTAATGCGTCATCTGCTTGAAAACAGGCGACGCTAAAAGCTAATGTGTCGGGCTTTAAAAAGAGGCGACTCTAAAGGGGCGACTCCATAGGGTCTTTTTGTAGTAGTGCACATTTACGGCTCAACGAGAGCATTGGAGACCCCGGGTGGGTGCCCTCCCAAATTTGTTGTATCATATTCATCACTTCCTGATTTTTTAAACACCAATTCTCTAGTTGGTAAGGGCGAGTGTTTTTATTATTCTAGCTTTTCGATGTGAATAGGATCGCTGCATGGTCCGAGGTAGCAAAAGGTTGATTAATAATTTGACTCTAAGGGAATTCCTCAAACCATGCATTAGTCATATATATCCCCTATCTAACTTTCTATTATTAACCCAGAATTAAACCGTTTATTACACCAAGTAAAATTTGGGCCCGAAAAGGGAATTGTGATTAAATTAGAGTTCAAACGCCAATCCATAAATTCCTCCCATCCACATATGAAATTTGAACCCCCTAACTTGTCCTCAAGAGTTTCTAATTGGTTGAAGTCACCCATTACTAGACATTTAGGGTAGCTTAATAAAATTTTCGTTAATTGCCTTCATATACGAGGTCTTTCTTCTAATATCGGGGAACCATAAACAAAGCATACAAACACTTCATTACCATTTGGGTACAAAACCCTACAAACAACATAGTTGGGGCTACTTAGAAGACAAGAAACTACTACATTAGTCCATGCAATAACCAAAAGGCAACCCTTAGTACCTATGGCATCACTACCATGCACAAAACTAGGGTTGGTACTACTAAACAAGGAAGAAGCCTTAGTAACTGGGCATTTAGTTTCAGCTAAAAATAAAAACATAGGGCATTTTGCATTGATCATCCAATGCAAATAGGGAATTGTAGGGGAGTTAGGGTCACTCAAACACCTACAATTCAAAGCCAGTATTTTCATAATGAAGTTGGGGGCTGTGAAAGGCCAGCCACCCCACCTCCATCAGTTTCATCCCTAGAGTCATCGTTCTTCCTTTTACCTGAACATGTACCAAGTTTGAGTTCCAAGGTGCATTCAACTTCCATATCACTACCATCTGTCCCAGTTTCATTAACAAGTATCATGGCCTCTATAACATCCTCCTCTTTCTTATTTCAATATCAGCTTTCCCTGCCTCTGTTTTGCCTTTGTGTGAAGATGTAAACTCTTCCCCAGCTTCCAGCCCTAGGTCCAAAGCCATTTGTAAGTCGATAATGGCTTTAGGCTTGAAAATGTTGACCTTGCCCTCACTATACCACGGATTAAAATCCCCTTTGCTTTCCCATCTTTCCAGTCTTTGCCTTCTACTCTTTAAGTACCAATCCCCTTCCAACTCAACCACCTCTAATGTATTCCCCATTCAATGTGCTCTTTTCACTACTACAAAAACACCCTATAGTGTCGCCCTTTTAGAGTCGCCTTTTTGAAATAGGCGACACATAAACCTTTAGAGTCGCCTTTTTAATAACAGGCGACGCATTAGATCCATAAAAAAATACAAAAAATTTTGAAAATCACTTTTTATGTCGCTTGCTAAATTTCTTTGCTCCATTTCTAGGTCTTTTGATAGACCACGATGCTACCAAACTCTTCAGCACCATTTCTGGTTGTTCAGTAATTGGAGATGTTATAAAAGATGGGGGAGAAACAGGTGAGTTAGGTGGGTTTCTTTCTTGATCAGGAACATCTAGAGGGTGCATTGGAGCGCCATAGGTAAATTGGGGTGTAGATGGCAGTGGGAGACCTATTCAAAGATAATTCCTACAGTCCTCTAACAATGGTAGTCAAGGGAAGTCGGGTCGAATCCACAGAGAGACGGAGTTCTAAGTTGATATCCAGCCAAAAAGCTACTTCAGACAAGATCAGATAAGAAATCAGCTGAACTAATAATTAATTACTAGAAAGCAATATAAAGAGGGATTTACTCTATGAAATAGAAGTCCAGGGAATTAGTTCGGTCCACCATGCTTATACTAATCAAAGGATCAAACAACTATCAGAACCTAAGCCAAGAATCGATATATTAGAACAGTGTCAAGCTATGGTTAAGTCTCAACGTCCATAATTCAACATATGCAGCACGTTCACAAACAAAATCAGAATTACTGGTGTGTACTAGGCCTCTAAAAGTAAGACGGATCTGTGCAAACGATTATTAACCTCAAGTAATCAAAGAAACTGCGCAATATCGTTAATTACTCAATAAGAACAAATCACACCATAACCTATCTCATCAAACCCTAGAAACTAAAAGCAATTCAAATAATCATGGTATAAACATGGCTTCCCTCTCTAAATCCCTAGAAATTAAATAACTCACTCATAATTGAATCAACAATAATAAATCTAACATTAAACCCTAAGAATTGCATCATGAATGAATAAATAATTAAACTAAGTAATCAAGATATAATTAAAGAGATTAAAGTAGAGAAGAATACCAATTGACGGAAGGCAAGAACTTTTATTAAAATCGAATCCAAGGTTCAAGCACCTTTAATCTAATCTAAAGTGTTTAAACTAAAATAAAACTAAGCTAAGAACTATGGAATAAAACTGAATAATAAGATATCTCCAAAATAATGAGGAAAATGTATTTATAATACCCCTCAAAAGTCTAATAAAAACGGAATTAAAGAGAATTTCCGCGAATGCGAGCACGGGACCCGATCAGGCCCATAGTGAAATATCATGTCAACTTGCTTCTCTTCATTTCTACGCAAGGCAGCAGCTTGGACGCGAAATTGGGCCCACCCGATCACATGCCCGATTGGGTCATGGATCGGGCGCACATCAATACTCAGCTCCATTTAGCGTAACAGCAACAGCATCAAAATGAGGGCTATTAGCCTCCCACCCGATCGGGTCGGCAGTCACTGCCCGATCGGGCCTAGGGCTTCAACGCACAACACGCACCTCTCGCCCGATTGGATCGGGCAAGGCTTGCCCGATCGGGTCAGAAAGTTTTACACCCGATTATTAATTAATTGCCCGATCGGGCCATCTTTCCCCGAGCCGGGGACGCATCAACATCATTAGCTTGTCTCATTAAACGTTTCTTCGCGGTTTGAGCTCGAGGGACAAGTCTAAAGTCTCGGGAATCTCCTAAAGTGAGCAAACATACTATGAATGACCCGAACGTGCCTCGTGACATCTCGTAAAGTCGTGGTTGCTTCCAAATGGCTCGGAAATAAGGAGAAAACTCCCTAAAACCTGCAATTCAACACTAAAACACAAAACCACAACTATATATGATAGTTAGCACAAAATAGCTCCGAAGAGCTCCAATGACGCACAAATTGGCTCATAAATAGGGGAGAAAACTCTATATAAATACGTGATATCAAACTCCCCCAAGCTAAACTTTTGCTTGTCCTCAAGCAAACAGAACATGAACATAAAATAGATTGCCTCACCCCATAGATAAAAATCAATCAAAGCTCAAAACATTTTCAAGACTAAGAATCGTTCAAGCAGGCAAAATTCAAGTTTAGCTAATCAAATCCATCCAACCACCAATTATTCAAGCAATTCATCAATTTCAAGCGTCCACAAGGCATACAAATCCTGAAAAGGCTCTCACAAGGGTGCCACTCCTCTCAATTTTGTGGCAGGCAAAGAATATGCCTGAACACTCACCAACCCGACCATAAATGCCCTTCCCACTCATACTCTCATGTGTTTAAGAAGGTTAAACGATGCTCATCCTAGTCAAGTCGACTCAATTAGCAGACCTACACTTTAACTTTGACAAACTGTCTCGAAATTAATCCAATAAACAATGCAGACACGAGCTCAAGAGGACTTTATAGGGTTGTAATGGGGCTTAGGTAAGAGGTAGGGGATACTTTTGGGTAATGTGGTGGAAAAACCCAGAAAGGGGGAGCATGAATCACTCAAACAAGGCCTAAGATGGCCTAAACAACTCCCAACAACACCATATAACAATGAAAAATAACCCAACTCTCATAAATCAATAAAAACTCACAATAAACCCAATTTTCAAGCAATGAAGCGAATTATTCTTTATAAACATACGTGAATGAAGGAAATTTGAGTTCTTTTAAACTTTTATTTCATTATTCTTTTACTTTTTTGAACTTCATTCACGCAACTCTGACTTTGCTTTTTCTTTTCTTTTTCTCACACTCAAACCACAACAAATACACTTTTAATTCCTCAACAACCAAACCAAACCATGAAACCAATCTCAAACTCAACCCATACAAAAGCTCCCCCAAGCTAAGCTTGGAAATAATATCAAAATAAAGGCCATGGGCTCATAATAAGGGTTAAAGTAACACGAATATAGGTCATTAGGCTCAGCGGGGCTAAGGACGATAAAAGTATATCAAAAAAATCACTCTGAGGCTTAAGAATCAGACAAAGAACACCTCTATCACAGCAAATGCTACAAGTCATCGAATATAAGACAAGTACGAAATCAGAGTCAAGATCAATCCACTAAAGAGGAACTAACACACAAAAACAGATTGGATAATGATATGAATCCAATAGGCTACAAAGAGGCCTCACAGTCTAACCAATTCAGGCATGCAGCACAATGTAGTGTAATATAGTCAAAACTCACTCGAAATCATAGCAATCAAACATCAGATCATAGCCTCAAGATCACAAATGCCAAACTATCCAGAAAACAAAGTCAAATCATTTTCAATAAGAGCACAACAAGGGGCACAGGGAGGCAACTAAACCATTCATGGGAACCATATTTTTTTTATTTTTTCAGTAATTTTCAAAAGCAGTAAATCTATCCTAGAAACCAGTAAAAGAGATAGAGAATACAAACAGAAATCCTCCCCCAAGCTGAACTTGGTAGTGTCCTCAATGCCAAAAGGTAACAAAGGACGATACTAAGAGGAAAAACAATGTTAGTACCCTCACTCTTGCTCATTAGAAAGAAGAAAAATAAAAAGAAAAGGAAAAAGGGAAAGAAAAATACAAGTTGCCTCTCGCATAGCGCTGGTTTATAAAGGTCCCGCACAACCATAATCCTCCATCTCTCAAATAGGAGTGGCTAAGCAGTGAGAGCCACCCTCATCAAACACTTTCCTTCTCCAAATGTTCTTTATGATACCTCCAGATGGTGAGGCAACCTTAGGTGGAATTGGAACCTTCTCCATACCTACTTCATCCAAAACCTCATCCCTGCAACAAGATTGTTCAAGCATAGGTGCCTTAACAGCATTTGTTAGTTTAAAAATCACTTTATCATCACCAACACTCAGAGTTAAAGACCCAGACTTGACATCAATGACAGCACCAACAGTACACAAAAACGGCCTACCCAGAATAATAGGAATCTCGGCATCCTCATCCATATCTAGCACCACAAAATCAACAAGAATATAGAATT
The DNA here is from genome assembly GCA_947645195.1 of Patellifolia procumbens. NCBI lineage: Eukaryota > Viridiplantae > Streptophyta > Magnoliopsida > Caryophyllales > Amaranthaceae > Patellifolia > Patellifolia procumbens. The sequence continues at coordinate 404,061 of CANSGD010000435.1, read as the reverse complement.
TCTCGACCCTAACAGGAACGTCCTCTAAAACACCTAGGGGGTATTTTATAGAACGATCAGCCATCTGTAAAGTGATTTGTGTGCATTTAAGTGCTCCCATGTTCAGTTTCTTATAAACAGATAATGGCATAACAGAAATAGAAGCACCTAAATCACACAAAGCTTTATCAATAAAAATAGGTCCAAGATGGCAGGGGATGGAAAAACTACCAGGATCTTTCAACTTTGGTAGGGTTTTATTTTGAATAAAAGCACTAGACTCTTCAGTAAGAGCGACACGTTCTACCCCACCAAAGTCTCTTTTCTTTGTTATCATCTCTTTCAGAAATTTGGCATAAACTAGAACTTGGGTAATTAAATCTGTGAATGGAATCGTTACCTCAAGGTTCTTGACCATAGCCAAGAACTTACCAAACTGCTGATCGACCTTGGATTGTTGCATCCTGTGAGGAAAAGGTAGCCTTGGTGTAAAAGGCGTTTGAGAAACCTACTCCTTTTTCTCTCCCCTTTCTGTTCAGCTTCCTCAGATAAGTCGACTTCAGACGTCGAACTCTTCCTTTTTCCTTCCTCTACCACCCTCTTCTTCCCCGCAGTTGGGGCAACATCATCTATGGGCATTGGAGGGGCATCATAAGCAATGCCACTACGAAGAGTGATGGCATTCACGTCCTCTCTTTCAATGGGTTGCCCTGGCAATTCCCCTTGACGTCTCTGAGCATTATTGCTTGCTAATTGTGCAATTTGAGTCTCGAGAAGTTTGATGTGCTTCTCTTGGGCTCTTTGTGCTTCCTCATTAGCTCTCTACATAGTTAGCATTTGTCGCTCTTGAACTCTTTGCGCCTCCTCATTAGTCTTTTGCATGCTCAACATCAGCTTCATTACTTCAGACATGGAAGGCTCTTGTAGGTTATTGTTTTGTGGAGGTGGGGTGTGAAAATTTTGTGGAGCTTGGAAGTTATTGGGGTTATGGAAGTTTTGTGATGGGGGTCTCTGAAAATTTTGTGGTGTTTGATAGTATGAGGGTTTAGGGTGGTTTTGTGAAGGTGGAGGTTGATGGTTCTGTGGATTTTGGTAGTTATGTGGAGGTGGGAAGTTTCGTTGTCTCTGTTGGAAGGAGTTTGCCTGCTCCATCTGAAGTTGACTGAACTGACAGTCATGCCCAAAGTGACCCTGAACACCACATACCTCGCAGTAAGATGAGGTAATGGGTGCTACGGCAGACATAGCATTGATACTCAAGGCAGGTGTTGTCGAGGAAGAGGATTTGAAGGTGTCAATCAGCTGGCTCAGCTTCGCTATCTGCGACGTCAATACCGCAATGGCATCTACCTCCAATACTTTCCTCGTGAGGCTACGGGAAGTGGAATGATCATTGGCTGCAAGGTTTGATAGAAAATCATAGCCTACATCCACTTCCTTATCAAGAAAAACTCCTCCCGCAGACGAGTCAACTATACTCTTCGTCTGAGGCTGCAGACCATTGTAGAATTTCTGCGTCAAGAACCAATTGTCCATGTTGTGATGTGGACACTCTCTTTGTAAATCTCTGAACCTAGCCCAAGCTTCCAGTAATGTTTCATCAGGCTCTTGGGAAAACGTGGCTAGTTTGTTTCTGATTTCTGCTGTTTTTGTAGGTGGATAATATTCTATCAGGAACGCAGCAGAAATCTCACTCCATTCTGTTTCTTTCGCGTCGTTCAACCATTTCTGGGCTCTATCTCTCAATGAAAACTCGAACAACATGACCTTTAGTTGATCTGGAGAGACGCCGGCATGTTTGACGGTTCGAGAAAGCTGTTGAAACCGCTGCAGATGATTTGCTGGGTCTTCAGTAGGATGCCCACCAAACTGATTTTGCTGAACCATGCTGATGAGTCCAGGCACCCCATATGACTTCAGTGATTTAGACATAAATGAACTCGAAGTGTCTGATCCAGAGGTGTTCAGCTAAACAGACTGCTTTTCTCTCTGAATTTTCTTTCGAAGTTGCTTGAGTGTCTTTGTCAAATCGGGATCCTCAGAAATGAGGGTACCTTGTCTTCAAGACCTGGGCATACAAAAGAAACAAAAAGAAGCAGTAAAACGTACCTCAATTGGAACAATGAAGTTCTAATGAGGCACAGAGAAGTAGACCAAATAACCAAACAAAAACTTAAAAAACTAGCCGTCTCCCCGGCAACGGCGCCAAAATTTGATAGGCTAAAGTCGTATCACCTACTCAAAGATAATTCCTACAGTCCTCTAACAATGGTAGTCAAGGGAAGTAGGGTCGAATCCACAGAGAGACGGAGTTCCAAGTTGATATCCAGCCAAAAAGCTACTTCAGACAAGATCAGATAAGAAATCAGCTGAACTAATAATTAATTACTAGAAAGCAATATAAAGAGGGATTTACTCTATGAAATAGAAGTCCAGGGAATTAGTTCGGTCCACCATGCTTATACTAATCAAAGGATCAAACAACTATCAGAACCTAAGCCAAGAATCGATATATTAGAACAGTGTCAAGCTATGGTTAAGTCTCAACGTCCATAATTCAACATATGCAGCACGTTCACAAACAAAATCAGAATTACTGGTGTGTACTAGGCCTTTAAAAGTAAGACGGATCTGTGCAAACGATTATTAACCTCAAGTAATCAAATAAAGTGCGCAATAACGTTAATTACTCAATAAGAACAAATCAAACCATAACCTATCTCATCAAACCCTAGAAACTAAAAGCAATTCAAATAATCATGGTATAAACATGGCTTCCCTCTCTAAATCCCTAGAAATTAAACTACTCACTCATAATTGAATCAACAATAATAAATCTAACATGAAACCCTAATAATTGCATCATGAATGAATAAATAATTAAACTAAGTAATCAAGAAATAATTAAAGAGATTAAAGTAGAGAAGAATACCAATTGACGGAAGGCAAGAACTTTTATTAAAATCGAATCCAATGTTCAATCACCTTTAATCTAATCTAAAGTGTTTAAACTAAAATAAAACTAAGCTAAGAACTATGGAATAAAATTGAATAATAAGATGTCTCCAAAATAATGAGGAAAAGGTATTTATAATACGCCTCAAAAGTCTAATAAAAACGGAATAAAAGATAGAATTACCGCGAATACGAGCAATCGGGTCATGGATCGGGCGCACAACAATACTCAACTCCCTTTGGCGTAACAACAGCAACATCAAAATGAGGGCTATTAGCCTCCCACCCGATCTGGTCGGGCAGTCAGTTCCCGATCGGGCCTAGTGCTTCAACGCACAGCACGCACCTCTCGCCCGATTGGATCGGGCAAGGCTTGCCCGATCGGGTCCGAGAGTTTTACACCCGGTGATTAATTAATTGCCCGATCGGGCCATCTTTGCCCGATCCGGGTACGCATCAACATCATTAGCTTGTCTCATTAAACGTTTCTTCGCGGTTTGAGCTCGAGGGACAAGTCTAAAGTCTCGGGAATCTCCTAAAGCGATCAAACATACTCTGAATGACCCGAACGTGCCTCTTGACATCTCGTAAAGTCGTGGTTGCTTCCAATGGCTCGGAAATAAGGAGAAAACTCCCTAAAACCTGCAATTCAACACTAAAACACAAAACCAAAACTATATACGATAGTTAGCACAAAATAGCTCCGAAGAGCTCCAATGACGTACAAATTAGCTCATATATAGGGGAGAAAACTCTATATAAATACGTGATATCATGTATTTTAGCTTGATTTTGGAAGGTTTGCAGGTATCGTCTGAGTCTTAACAATACCAAACAATGATGTTGTTCTTGAAAATTCTGACGATTCTTAGACAAAGGTACAACAATTCAAAAATACTACTCTCTCATTGTCTCAACACAACTTTTTGAACAAATCTGTTTTGTCATTTGCTAACAACTCGAAGTAGGATCATCTTGACTTGGTTGTGAAGGATGAAGACGAATAACAATCCACTGATGCATGAAGAACCTTTAGCAAAAAACCACATAACCACTAGATTGAAAAACCATACAAGAAAGGACTGAAAACTCACACCACAATTATGAACTTTGTTGGCTATAAATAGGACTGAAAAGACAATAACTAAAAAAGAATTAGATTTGCGGCTATTCATCAACAATATTTCGATGGTAGCCCCTAAATTTACAATAATGGAGGCTAGGGATTTTATTTGAGAGGAAAAGAGGAGGGGAGGCGATTGGAAGGAAGGTCATGTTCACTTCACCTTATTTTAACTCAACTGAATTTAATTGTATTAAAATGAACTTATTTTTATCGAACTATATATATCTTTACTGATTATTTAGTATTTTTCTTAGTTATTGATTTTTACTCAACTAAACTTATCTATAAATCACTGACTTAATTGTATATATGTCGTATGATGTTTAATTAATGAAATCATATTTCTTTAAAACTAGTACTAAAATTGTTACCAAACATTAAAGAGAGATAATATTCAAGTAACTCCACTTGCGTGAACTCAAATATATATTCGGCTAACAAATTATTTGTTGTTAGAATCGCGATCCTAGTGTAGAATCGTGCAATACTACGCTTCAAATATGGCCAAATGATTCTATACGATTATATAACTTTATTTAAACCGTGAAAACTTTACGGATTTATATTAGTTTTAATCATACCAACAAAGCAATGGATAGCATATAATATCAATTATTAACTATATAATGGTAAAATAATTTTTATTTTAGGCCTTTTACACTTATGATATGAGTGTAATATCTTGATTAATCGTACGATTATACGATCCGATTTTGCAATCCGATTCTGAGAGGTCCTTCTGATCCTAAGTAGAATCGCGAGTCTGATAACCTTACTTCCTACTAATATTCTTCCTCCGGTTTTACTTACTACATATAGTCATATACCATAAAATAGTATCTTAATTTATTTGTTACATTTTCTTTTTTTGGACATCTGAATAGTGTAACATCCCCACCTAATTTTTCCACTTTTTTTCCATTTACCTTAATTATTCCACCTATTCTTTAGTCCTCCAAACTAACGATGAAAGTCATACAAAACTAACGATGAAAGAATACATCACAAGCACAAAATAATAGTCCGTTTTGCTGCCTTTGGACATGTAATGAGTAGAAGAACCAAGTGTAAAACCTAGTTTTGCTAGTTGGACTTAACTTCTTAGAACCAGCAGAGTTTGTATCGGTTGTTTGACTAAATTTAATTGTCAACATTAGCTTTTTTATAGGGTTATCTTACGGAGAATAAAATAGATAACTTACAAATAAAGTGCATAAATGAGAAAAAGTTATTCCACTCAGCTTTTTCAGCTTGGGCAACTCTTCAACAAGATAAAAGCCATTTACACTACATGTCTTTTGCTTATTGGCCACGTCTAAATATCAAAAGTCCACAATCAAAAAAGAACAAATAAAAGCAAAATAAGGGTTATCAAATGCACACAGAAAAGCCACACTAAAAGATAATATACTATTATATATCTATATATATACTTGGAAGGAGAGAGCTTAATTAATGGAGAAAATAGCTTATAAATGATACAAAACCTTAGAAGATTTAGGGCAATAGAATAACATACACCTCAATTAGCTTGATACAACATTGCATATTATCTGAAGCATAGAAAGCTAGTTAACCAGCTAAACTATGCATTAGTAAGACGTCTAATTCTAGTCTCGGGCAATCCAATATATAGATCTGTTTCGACGTCGGAAATTTGGCTAATTGCATCTTCAGATGGCGATGCATCTTCATTAATTATTATTGGCTGGATTTGAGCTTCCTTTGGTAGAGTTTCATACTGGCAAACAACCACAACAAATCGGAGCATTTAACTTCTTCATAATATGAATGCATTTGTGAAGCTTCAAAGTGCATCATCTGGATGACACACTTTCCAACAAACTTAGGATACAAAAACCAATTCTAGGTACTCTTCAACACTAATTGTGTACCTGGTTATTTTGACAACTAACTTCTAAACAACAAAGATCTATGAGCTAAATAATATAACAACGGTGATAACTAACAACTCACACAACAACTACTTTTGCAGAACAGATAGATCTTCTTTATAATTACCTTCCTACCTTAATCCCTTCCCGTTCCCCTTGATCATTTCCATTCCCTTCTTTCTTTCTACTCTAATTTCTCTTAAAAGACGCCATGTAACAAAAGAAAATCAAGGTTGAGTGATGATCCTCTTCAAACATCAAATATTAGAAATAATTATCCTTTAAAGTCTAAACCAATCACACCTTTATGGGGGATTGATTAACGCCCTCCACTCAATGTAGGATAGGAAAATCAAGGTACTAAAGAATCATACACTATTTCCAATATAAGAAAGTTAGCAACTACCAAGTTCATAATCTAGTTGAGGGATTCAGTTGCAATTAGGGAAGCAAATTAGCAATGTTGTACTCCCCTTTCCAAACTTTGAGGTCTGAAGTTCGAATCTCATACATGTCAACTTCTTTCGTATTTTATTAGTCGTAACATTTGCTTTATAAAGGCCGAGCTTAAAAAATTCAACCATATTTTTCAAAAACATCAACTTCTGTTTTTTAGTCTCCACCAATACGTAATTAAAAGATGGATGGTCTAAGTCGCACATTGGAGACAATGAAAATATGTTCGAGAATTCGAGTTATAGATTATAAGAGAGGTTATAAGAGAGCTAGGGTTCACCTTTTCGGTAAGCCTTGCATTTTCAGCAGCAAGATGCTTCTCCTGTATAGCACAGAACATCATGAATTAAGAAAGAATCTCTAGCTTATGGAAGAATAAGTAAAGGAAAAGAATGTTAATAAGGTACCTTTTCTCTCAACTGCTTTATTTGCTCATTGAAAACTTGATTCTGAAACAAAAGATCAGAATAGAAAACAAATGAGCAAATTTTCTATACAATATAAGAAAATTTGTGTGTTTTAAGGTAGAAAATAACCTTTCTTGCTCTGATTTTGCTAACGCTTCTTTCCAACTGGTTTTCCAGCTGCTGCAGCTCTTCTAAACTGCATGACCCTAAATTCTCTCCCAGAAGTCTCCTAATAGTAGAGTTAAGCAATTAGTTACACCAATAAAATTTCAACTGAAACATCATGTAATATTATCAATATACATATAATTATTTAATGCCATCATATGTAGATCTTTATACCGTTTGGAAGCTTCAACCGTCTCGATTTTCTTGACCAAACTCGCTGTTTCCTCCTTCAAGTGCTGCAATGTTATGAAAATCCCAGATAAGAACAACAACATTAGCAGCTAGTCTATTATGTTCCTGGCTGCACGCGTATCATGTCCCATGAAAATGCTTACATGCTGACACAACACATATAACAAGGTCTTTTGCACTTGTAAAGTGAGAGGAAATATGGTGTTCCTGGCAACAGCTAAGAATTCGCGCAGCACTAGTTGTTCATTATCAACATGATTGTAGAAGAATGACAAGAAGATTGAACTCATAGACATTACATTGTTGCAAGTTATAGGGTTGAATGGCTAGAGAATAGAGTGGTCATTTGATAAGATAACTTTAAATTGGCAGTGAAGTATTTGAAAGATCTTGAACGAGACATCCTCTCAAGAACAAGTCTGAATAGAGCAATTTTATGAAAAAACCGGTAGGTTTTGTGTACATTATATTGGATGTTAACATGTACCATACTATAATATGGCATAGACTCCTAATCAATTAGTACAACTTTCTACACAACGATCTTTGCATAATTAGGGGGTAAGTAAACGCGGTTTTTGGCAAATATCAAGGATATATTAACAAATGTGATCATCGCAAATTAGCAAAAAGATCAAATACAGATACACCTAGTAGAAGCATCAACATGGCCATACCACTCTTCATATATATGCATGCAATCACACAACACCAAATAAACAAGCAACACAGCTTATTGAATGTATTTGATCTAGAAAAAAAAACGTCTTAACTTGTTTTTAGAGTTAAAAGTGTTACATATATAAAAAGGTATCCCTTAACTTAAAATATTTTTTTACAACGATCTCCCCATGACATGGTCTCATATGGAAATTTGCCTCTTGTATAAGATGGGCTCTCACTCTCTTTACTTCTAGTTGCAAAAGGAATATCTTTCTTCATGGATTGACCTTATTTTCCCATAAAATTAGTGGAAGATAAAGAGTAGATATACCTGCATATTTTCTTCACGAGATGCATCCTTGGCAGGTTGCACATCTCTAATGTGCCTTTGATACCGCCCAATTGTTTCCTGCATACTAAGGTTCACAGCTTAAGAAATTAGTTTCTTAATCACGAAGTTCTTGTTTGTACATTTAAGTTATGTTTCAAAGAGTTTCAAAGAATGGAGAGATGCTTCAAACTAAAAACGATTTTGGGTTTATTGCTATATATTAAAAACGATAAAGAAGATTGCATGCAAAAGGGATACATTGGTCTTTATTTTTTGGTGTACAGAGAGCCACGAAGGCGGTACATTATAAGAATCCATGACACAAAAATGCCATTGATCTATATATGTGCTACCAAATATATACGTGATAATAGTCATTTATATGAGTTGTTTGTACTTTTATGCCTGTTTAATGGGCATGGTAGCCCATTTCAGCTTTAGAACAAGATCAAATTAGGAGAGTTTTTATTAAACAAGGTCCCTTAATAATATAGATTTTATTGCAGAGGGTTAATTAATAGCCCAATATTGTTTGCCAATTATTTCGTAAAAAAAGGAAATTAAAAGGTATTCAGTGAGAGCAAGCATGCAACAATTAAGTGTTCCTCCTAAGGAGCATAGTTGACAAACATCTATCTATTATCTATCTTTTATAATTATTAGAACCTCATGGCCTTGCATTGTAGAGAGACACGTGGCTTACAAGTCACGGATGATTGTATTCCACGTCACACGCCACTTGACATGTCACCTTTATCAATTCGAAAAAGAGCACTAAGATTCAAACATGTAATCCATCACTTTGAAACTCACCACGCAAACCACTAAATCATCGTTACTTTGTTGTTACTTCTTTGTTTATATTTTATACTTCCTCCGTTTTTATTTAGTTGACACGTTTTGACTTTTGATACTATTCACATAATCTACTTTTTGTGATTTATACGTAAGAGAAAATATAGTCATGTGGGGTCTTGTTAGATTCATCTCATTATATATTTTCATTATATCATATTTTTATAATTTTTACTCATCAATTTTCCAAGATAAAAGTGATTGAAATCACGCGTTGGCAAACATAATAAAAGAAACAGGTCAACTAATAAAAAACAGAGGAAGTATAACCTTAAAGACAGTTTTGGGCCAAAAAAAAACCTCAACACCTTAAAGCCCATTTCCCCTACCGGTAGGGGCGTAAACGATCTGAGCCGGCTCGTAGAGCCCCTCGAGCTCGGCTCGGTCAAAGCTCGGCTCAAACTCAGTCAACTTCAAGCTCGAGCCGAGCCCGAGCTATACTTTAAGCTCGAGTTTTTTTTAAAAGGTTATTTGCTTCTAATAATGCAACCAATTGGCGATTCGCAAATAATGAAGCAGCCTTTTGATTATTCCAGAATATAGCAACCTTTACACTCATTAACTTTGAGTTGGATAAAATGAAATTCTACTTGAAGAATTGATAATTTCTTTTCTTTTAATAGGTTCTATGCAACCTTTATAACAACCTTTTCACCAATCATTTAAGACAAAAGTGTTTTGATTTACCTATTTATAGGTTTAACCTCATAATATCCTACTCAAAGTTAATGGGGGTATAAAGGTTGCTATATTCAGGAACAATCAAAAGGTTGCTTTATTATTTGCGAATCGCAAAAAGTTGCATTATTAGAAGCAATTATTCCTTTTTAGATTACATTTGAAACGTGTAGCAATAAGAAAAAATAAAAAATAGCCCAAACATAAAGCCCAGTAAGAAATATAATATTATAGTGTTCAGTTTTCATATTGCATTAAATTTATGTATGGTTAACTATTACATATTTTAGTTTATGTAAGGAAGAGAAGTATGGCCAATAACCGATAGGCGGGAGAAAAAAAAAGAGCCGAGCCTGAGCTGAGCTCGAGCTCGAAGGTTAGTAAAAAGCCGAGCTCGAGCCTCACCTTGGCGAGCTCGTCGAGCTCGACCAAAGTGACTTCGAGCTGAGCCGAGCTTGGTCGAGCTCGAGCTCAGCTCGGCTCGTTTACACACCTACCTACCGGTATAATTGGCGTACTAGGGGAATCGCCCAGATCCAAAAAAAATAGTGGAGATCATAATCATAGAAATTTGGATTTATTAATTGTTACACTTTTTATTAGATGTTACACTTTCTTTCACGAACTCCTAAGTGATAGAGTATAAATCTATTCCCGCGCCTTCAACCATCAGCTTGAGCTTTTGGTTGAGTTGGTTCCTTGACATGGTATCAGAGCTAGTGTGACTACAGGGTCACGAGTTCGAATCTCATCCACGCCTCATTTCTAAATGGAATATATAGCGCCAGGTATGAGGGAGGCCTATACTGCATCCACACTTCAAGCCCAGTGGGCTCTTGCGTGAGGAGGCGTGATAGAGTATAAATCTATTCCTGGGCCTTCAACTATCAGCTTAAGCTTTTGGTTCTTAAGCTGATGGTCGAAGGCCCAGGAATAGATTTATACTCTATCACTAAGCAATTTTTGGATAGGAGAGATGTAGAGAGAAAGAGTTAATGGAGACCATGTGACTGGATAGAGATAGAGAGAAACTTCTTGCAAAAAAGGATAGTGTAACATCTAATTAAAAACTTCCTAACATAGAAAGTGTAACATCTAAAAAATAACGGAAGAAGTAATTAAAATTTACCTAAAGTATCGCCGGGGTCCAAAGACTAGTTATAATTAATAAACCCTATGTCCCTCCTTTTAGAGCAACACGTGGCATCCCATATTACCCGTTGACATGGCCCTATTGTATTTCTACGTCATAGACTACTAATATGTCAGTTTAAAATCTTAATCTAAAAAAATTGCTACCGTGAAAATTTGAACCCATGACCAAACACAACAATATTTTAGAAGTTAACCACTAGGCCGCATCTATTATTTTTTCTCGTCTATTGTTAAAACTACATTACACTCCTATATATGTAATTGGAAAAATTATTCTCGGGTTAGAAGGATTGAGTTATTAGATATGCATTTTGATAACAATGAAGGATGTGGAAATGTGGTTGACTTATGGGTTATCAAGTAAAGAATCGTCGGGTCATTTCATAACATATCTTAAATTTTACACTCTTGTTCATTTTAATCTTTCCTAAATCATAGTTAAGGTCACTACTTGACGTGAATATCTCCTACAAGCTACAACCATCATAAATCTTAAATGGTACACGCAAATTCTTCTCAATAAATAAATGATTTAATATTTTTTCATGAATTCGCAATTGCTCTTTTTGTGTGATTGTGAAAGAGTGGTACGACGATTGTATGAAAAGCTTTTCAGCAGTTATGTTTTATTTTTGTGGAAAGAAGTCTTTTTTCCACAAAAACTAGTTTTCCCGCTTATTTACTTGTATTGTTTGCCAATTTGACCGAACATATATCTTTGGAAAGGGGTTTAAAAGTTTAACCCGAAGATGATCTACTCATTACTTCAAAGGTTAATGTTTTAGTGAACGTAAAACATTTTCAATGTAATTTATATTTTAAATAATAAATTTTTAAAGAAAAAGACAGGTGTAAAATTTGTTCCTTTATTTGATTTCTTACTTGAAGATTGAAAACGAAAGGAAAATGACTGATAAGAGAAAGAAAAGATAAAGTTAAGTTATTATAGGGAGAAAATTGTACATTTATATATAATAAAGAATATGTTGTTCACCCATAAAAAAATTTGAAATAAAGTTCACCCATAAAAATATTCTCCTAATTTCTATGCAAACCAAATAAAAATGAGAAAAATATTTTCCACCCAATCAAATTCTCTACATATGAAAAAATAGTTAATAAGAATGTTCTAGATAATTACTTATCAATGAAGTGATGGTGGTTGGTGGAGCAATTTTTCGGCATTGGAGTTTTACAGTATTGTACCAGTTTGATCTATGATGGGATTTCTTTTTGCCATTTCAGGTATTCTTTTTCCTATGAACCAAACAGTTCCTATATGCCAGCCAAGTGCATGCATGTATGATCACATCCATGATCCATGCATGTAGGACTATGTAGATTGACGAGATGAATGGCTACATATGGTAGCCGTAGGCCAACATGGCAACACTTATTAACTTCTGTGAAGTGACATGATAAAAGATGCAACTCCGTAAAGTAGAAGTCTAATCATCAATTTATACTAAAGTGATTATATCACATAATACTCCCGTATACACTCAAACCAAGTCTTTGGACACAGTTTAGAGTTACTTCCTCCGTTTTTTATTAAATGTGACACTTTCTATATAAGAAAGTTTAGAATTAATTGTGACACTTTCTTTTTTAGGCAAATCTTTCTCTCTATCTCTCTCCTATCACATGGGTCCTCTTCTTTCTTTCTCTCTATCTCTTTCCTCTCCAAAAATTGTCTAGGAGTCCGTGAAATTAAAAGTGTCACAACTAATAAAAAACGGATGAAGTATAATTTTTTGTTGGGTATAAGCCTTTAGGATGGGATAATCAATTTTGAAGTCTCTTGAAATGGGGATAGATATTCTGATTAACTGAACTATCTCTCATTCTTACAGTTTTATTGTACCATATAAGCGCACCTGACATGGACTCTAACCAAGCGACTCACTGCAAAATGAGGATGAACTATAATTGGGATCCACACATCGATATTTTTCATCATGCAACTTTCACATCAGATTAAACAGCCTTTTACTAATGATTAGGGATGACAATGGATCTTGGACCCGACCCAAATCCAAACCCATAGACCCATTTATAAGGGTCTGGGTCCAACTTTTTTAGACCAAATGGGTCTAGTCGGGTCTGGGTCCAGAGGTTATCAGACGGGTCTTGGTCTGGATCCAACTATATCAGAACCAGACCCTACCAACAGACCCATTTACATTAAAAAATTCAAAAATAAAATAAAATTGTAATTTATGGCTCCATTTTAAGACATGTAATAATGTAAGTTTAAATATTTTTAAGATTTTATGAGCTATATTATGTTAATTGTTTCGATACAAGGCTTAACCATGGTCATACAAACCTATAAAATACGCAAAATAAATTTATTAGATTAAAAAATACTATTAAACTTGAAATTTAAAAGGACCCAGTAAGGATCTTGTAAGGACCCTAGACCCATCAGACCCAAAGGATCTGGGTCTGGGTCTGAAAATTCTCCTGGGTCTAGAAGAAATTAGTAGATCTGGGTCTGGGTCTGGTCAGACCCAACCCATATCCTACCCATTGTCATTCCTACTATTGATGATATCATCTCAAGCTTTTAGTTGATACATTGAATTGATTAAGGATCAAATGATACATTGAATTGGTTAAGGAGATAAATAGGAAACCAGCAAGTGTAGTTGAGAAATGAGATAGTCAAATTTGACACTAAAGTAGACACTGGCACACTCCAAATTTTAGTATAAGTTGTTGATCACAGGTTTATGAATTACTTGCTTACGGTTTAAAATCAACAGATTAACACAATATTTTAGTAATCTCTTACTTTTTCAGTGATGAGAAAAGTATAAATAATTTTAATTTAGAACGTCGACGGACACTAATTTTGTCCTTCACAGAAAGTAGAGTCTTGAAGATGAGCATTACACGTCATTTAAATGAAGGAGGATCACTTAAAATTTATAGCTAGGTTGTAAAGATCAATGTGGTGTCATTTCATGTCCAGTGAAGGCCTTCAAGATTGTTGAAAATAATCTTTTGTCTCGTTTATGTCTACCACAGTAAATAAATTGTTTTTTTTTTGAGGGGCAGTAAATAAATTGTATAGGGTAGGAATTATGTCTTGCCAATCAAGTGTTGAGCTTCTAGAAGTTGTTTCATATTAATATCTTAGCCGACTTTAAAAATACAAGGTTTATTAACAGTGGCGGATCCAGGATTTGAAAGATTGGGGTACGGTTACAAAATAATTTAACCATCCGGTAATTTTTTAAAATAAACAGTTAAATATTGCAAAAATCAATGTAAACATAAAATTTAACGTTATGCAAATAGTGGATTTTTGTAAATTATATTCTACGAGTTTTCATATTTTGAAAGCATCACTAACTTAACTTTCAAGAAAAGGTCTCTTAAAGACGGAGAAGGTAACATAGAGGATTTTTGTGACTTTCCTCCATCTCCCTTTGAAAAGAACTCTCCTTTTTTTATTTTTCATCTTCCAACCCTACAATTATATAACCATTAGGAGAGGTGAGGTCTGAGCATGTGAGGTGAGTGGCATGAAACTGAAAGAGAGAGAACGTGCAAGTCATGATTGGGTCAAGTTTGTTTTGCTCTAAAAGATGTGTTTCTGAGGTCTTTTTGGCCTATATTCACCTTCAAAAGAGCTACCTATACATATACTATGGGTTGGGCCTTCCGTTTTTTTGCTTGTTTTTCATATTCTGGAGTGGGGGTACGCCTGTACCCCAATGTACCCCAATGTACCCCTTGGATCCGCCCCTGTTTATTAAGCTCCCAATACAATACTAATTTATTTCCTGGAACTTTTGCATAGAACCCAAATGAGCAATCTCTAATTCGAAGTGACTAGTATAACAGTATAAATTTAGAATAGATTTAGTCTTATGTTTCAAAATCGAATTAATTTCAAATTGGATTGAATTTTTCGCAAAAGCAAACAACAAATCGAACTTTCACCTTGTTTTGTAAGTTCATTTAAAATCTCAAAATAAGCTTAAAAAATTCAAATAAAATTAAACATCTTAATGGATAACCAAAACTTAACACATCTGTATTTATATTTACACAAGTTGCACAAACCCGATTGTTCATTAGATAATAGAATCCTACCGTTTGTTTTAATCCATTTCTTTAACATCCCTAGGTGTTTGTTAGATAATAGTCTCTTTATTGAGAACGTATTGTAACATTGGGTCAGACCAGACCACTTCAGTTTGTTTCAGATTTTTTTTCAGTTGGATGTATCTTGATTTTAGTTGTTCAGTGCATCCTTATATTCTTTTTAGTTGCATGTGTTTAAGTTCAGTTGGATGATTTTCTATATGTTTGGGTTTCAATTCTCTCTCCTCCATTTCTCTTTCTCTCTCTTCTCGTTTACTCAAGCTTTCAAATCTTACCTCCAATGGCGGTCTTAGAAAACTGGCGCAAATCTCTCCTCCCTACCTTCCTCTACTCCTCCAATTCCTTCACACAACTCGAACGAGTCGCTGCGCCTTCAAACCCTAGCTTATCGGAAAATGGAGCATCCAATAAAATCAACAGCTTTCTAATTCCTTACCTATCTGAACCATCCAAGAAGATCGAGATGTATTCTCCTCAGTTTTATGTTGCTTGTACTGTTGGTGGTATTCTTAGCTGTGGTCTTACTCATATGGCTGTTACTCCTCTTGACCTTGTTAAATGTAATATGCAGGTATTGACCTTGATGTGCTTCAATGGCGAGATTTTCAAGCTGAATCAATCCAATCTATGTAGTTTCCGACGGAGTTTTTGACGGAAATGGTGAGTTGCAGACCACTTGTGTGTGAAGAAGATAAAGCGAGTGAGGAAAGTGAAGCGGAGAGTGGTGTTGTTGCGAGAAGAGAAGATGTATTGGGCTCAGCCCGTCTAACAATCTGACCCAATACTTTCACCTCTTTATATAAGGGTGGACATCTCAAACTTGTGGAGACTTCTAGGCAAATCATTTCAAACTAGGGCTCAATGCCCAAAAAGGACAAAAACTACTAGTGGACTCTTGAACACCAGATGGTGTACTCCCATTTAGATGCTGATGCAGATTCCTTAAAGGAGGGGAGAACGAATCCTTTTTTCTATTGGGTGGACACTTGAACCAAGTAGAGGTCTTTCAAAGCGATCCTTACACGCTAACAGGTTGTTTGGATAGCCAAAATAGGAGGGATGGGGAGCGGAGGGGAAGGGAGATGGAAAAAATCCATTGTTTGTATACCAAGTAAGGGGGTGAGAGATTTGGAGGGAGGGAAATGGAAAGATTAGTTTATAAGAAGTTCCTTCCTCTAACAATGGAGAGATTTGGAAGGAAAATTCATCTTTCTCTCATCCCTTCCCTTTCTCTTCCCTCCCCTTCCCCTCCCTCCCCTTCTTTTCTCTCCCCCTTTTTTATCCAAATACACTGTAAGACCCAGAGCACAATATCAACTCGTAGTCTCTTGAAGGGGGTTACATTTTCTAGTTTATAGGAGTATTAAGATGATAACACTTGAGTTAGCAAAGATGAGTTAGAATCCTTTTTCCGTTGCATATCATTCAATCTCTACTTAAAATGATGACACCTAGGGACTAGGGTAGAATATAATTATATTCCCAAACCTCTCTTATTTTCCCCTATTATGCATTGTAAATCATTAATCTAAAAAAGGACCATCCAGAAAAATCCAACTCAACAAGAACATGTATTTTCTAGGAAAAAAACACTACTTTCTCCTTTCATGCATTCTCTATTGTTCATCTAAGATACATATATCAACTTTTAATAAAATAAGGATGATCCTAAACTCGATCATCTACAAAAGTTGTATAAATTTACTTATAAAGAATATGCTCCCATCAGTCATCACATGTAGTAAATATTTTGTGACATAAGAATAACCATTGGATTTCTGTAAAGGGCAACTTGATGTACTCTTACTAAATGTGGGTCTGTCTGGGAGAGTGGAAACACTTATAACAGCTAAGTTTGTACGACCCTAATTTATAAAAGCCACAAATCAAACAAGCACTCAAGCATGGAAACACCAGTATAACACCCACATTTGTACTATTTATTTAGGAGATTTAAACAAGTGAGAAACCCAGTAGTACATACACATTGATTCTACCAACATGTAAGGCCCCTTACTTTGTCAGTTTAAAAATGACATATCTTGTTTCTTTTTTACTAGTATATTCAGAATGGAATCATATTATATATCAATGGAGTACACATTAACCTCGGGTTGGGTAATTACTTATCATCTAAATTTTACAATTTTTCAGACAGCATATTATTCTATCCAAATCACATAGTACTAAACTACTAATTCAAGATTTGTTCCAACACTCAACAGATCTTGCATGCTCTCATGTATTTATTGGCTTCGTTTTATATTTTCTCTAAGGAAAACACTTTATTTTTAGGATGTTTAGTTGGAAGGAAAACACTTAAAAGTTCTTCTATGTGTATTTATTTATAGCGTGTAGGGATGCCAGAAGAGTAAAATTTGGTGGATTTAGCACCGTATTTGCCCCAGTTGGGCCGGGAATAGGTATAATTTTAGCGGGTGGGTATGGGTATAGAAAGTCATACCCGCCATAAGTAGTGGGTAGGTGGTGGGTATGAAGGCATACCCACCCCATATCCACCCGCTTGGTACCCACCAAACAACCTTTACATAATCTTATTCCACTATTAGTCCAAAAATATATTAACCCAAGTCTATGCTTTATTAGTTTATTGGGCTAAGGGGGTCATTAAAGGATATCAATGGAGAAAATTATAATTTCAACCAAGTAATAGAAGTGATGTTTCATGGTTCAACTAATATAAAAATATTGGATAGGTGGGTATGAGCGGGTGGGTGTAACCAGTTGGGTAGTGGGGATGGGGATGGTTTTAGGGACATGCCCATGTGGACAGGCGTGGGTATGAGACTTGTAACAGCCACGGTGGTGGGTATGAGAATTTTAGGTGGGTATGAGTATGCATGGGGGAGAGGGTCCTTGCACCTGCCCGCCCATTTTGCCTTCCCTACAGTAGCATGATAAGTTAGAGCGAAAAAGAAAGGATGGGAATGAAGGGAGAAAACCAGAAATAGATAGGAGGAAGGAAAGAAAAAGATACCGAAAAAAATAAGGAACATGTGTTATTCCTTCATTTAAAAGCATGATTTTTATACTCTTGAAAAGACTATTTTTTGCCATTACAAAACCGAACAAAGAAAGTAGAAATGGAACATGTTTTCCTCCCAATCAAACACGCTTTTAAATATTTCCTTTGTTTCAGATATAAGATATGTTTTAATTTATTATTATTGAAGGTTATGTCTTACTTAATACTTTTATAGATCATGTAAAGAAGAATTAGACTCAATACTTAAGATAGAGTTTCTAACAATTATTGAATCAAATTTAATTGGAAGTATAATTTAAATGTAAGAGATTGATTATATCTTGTACTTATCTATTCGCCTTTAGCGCAATTACTTTTTTTATTGGTTTTTTAAAGGTAAATAAAGTGGAAAATTATTTCATTAGGTATATTGCTTGAAATAGATACAAGGTTAGAGAAGGAATCATGGATTAGGACATGTTGTTCTTGTACATATTGTCAAGTTGTTTTGTCTCGACTTGCTAAGATAGAGTTTCCTCTTTCTAAGCTTGATGTGATCCTAGAAGATACTTCTTACATGTACTCTTCTTTCATTTCTCTATCTTTTTGCATATTATTAGGAGGAATATAATGAAATTGTTATTCTTCATCACTTAACTAGACTAGTACCTTATGACGTGAAACAATATTGGGAGAATCATTATGCCCAAAAATATCACTATATATAATAATGTATAGAGATCATATAACTCTTTTCTTAAATTTCCTTCCTCATCGCAATCCAAATCCTTACTAAATACAAAAATCCCGAGAGCTTAGCTTGGTGAGAGCAACCAATTATGGTTGACTAGTAGCAGTGCTTGCAGTGATCTACCTCCAAACACAACAATGATTCTATTGAAGAGTTCAACGGTACAAACAATATAAATGCTCCTTATATCGAGTACATTTACAATATAATATCAAGATCCACCCATAAATATTCCTAGTACTAACCATTACAAATATGACAGAGCATCAAACTATAATCAATACCACTGACCATAAATGGTGAGAGTGTAGAATGTACTTAAGTAAAAACAGCCCAATTAATTGCCAATTTACAGCCCCCTTAAAAAAAAAAAGAAATTGCCAAAGTACAGAAAAATTTTGGTAAATTACTAAAACATTTATTATTGAGTAAATTTGAAATTTATTGAAACTTATTAAAACTAACAAGCAAAATTTTAAATAAAAAATGAAATTAGATGGTTATCAGAAAATTTTTATATGAAATATCTATTTACTAAAAAAATCTAATTGATATTGACAAAGGTTATCCATTAGAATTTTTAGCATTTTATTAAATTTCTTTCAAATAGTAATATCAAAAATAAATTAATAGTAGTAGAATTATTTTGCAACATCTTGAAATTTATTGAAAGTTATTCGAATTTTATTATAATTTATTAAAATTAATTAAGATGTCTGATCTTCACCTTAAAAAATGATGTTAAGAAAATTAAGTTCGAATATCTTACAAAATATAAGTTCATATGAGAGAAGCTTACCAAAATCGTAATGAATTGACTACACCTTCAGAGCTTACTCAGACTTATTAAAACTTGTAATTTGAACTTCTTTTTTCCAATAGCAAGTCAAAATAAGTAAAAATATCACTTTCTTTTTATTCCTATTAGGCCCTGTTCAGTTCAACTTATTTTTACTGAACTGAACTTATTTTTGCTGAACTGAACTTATTTTTACTGAACTGAACTTATTTTTACTGAACTGAACTTATTTTTACTGAACTGAACTTATTTTTACTGATTCATGTTGTTTTTTCTTCTTTGCACTACTTATTTTTGCTGAACTGAACTTATTTTTACTGAACTGAACTTATTTTTGCTGAACTGAACTTTTTTTTGCTGAACTGAACTTTTTTTGCTGAACTGAACTTATTTTTACTGAATATTATTATTTTAAGCTGAACTGAACAGGACCTTAGTCAATTTACACAATGGGTATATATTAACATAACTATCAACATAACATGCAGGAGTAGTAGATATTATTGGAATGTGGTGAGAAATGAAGACTTAGAACATTCTTGTAAAGGTAAAATATTAAGGGAGTAATAGGAGACATATAGTCAATAAAGATAGTGTAGATGAGGATAAGGAGGGTGATAGATGAAAAAGTTAGTGATAGGATAAGGAGGAGATGGGAAAATTCAGAATTTTTTTGTATGAACATATTATATACAGAAATTTCGCAATCTAAGTAAATAAGTCAAGAAATTAAATTTGTTATGTTTACAAATATATATTAAGGTTGCTTAGTTAAAGAATAATAGGTTACCAAATTTTTTCTCTTATTTGCATCATATAACATTATTCCTAATCCAAACATGTCCCATCCAGATATGAACTTTCCTATGACGAAATAACATTTCCCAATCCGCTTCTACCATTTTGTATTTGTATTATATCTAGTGATGATGAGATTGGATGAAATAACTTCCATCATGACCAACGAAAGAGAACTAGAATTACACACCGTAGTACATATCATAATGTTCATAGGTTTCATTGTAAGTGACAATTTTTATTGACCAATTTCAATCTATTTTTTCTATATAAAAAAAGGAAAAAGGAAGATGAAGGATATGAGGATCAAAGGAAAAATGAAGACCCAAATAGTACCTTAAGTCGTTCCCTAATTAGAAACAAATTTTTATTCATTGGATATAAGTAGGAAAAAGAACAAAACTTTTTTTAAAAATAAATCATCGGTTAAATAAAAGTATTGATCATACTTTTTTGATCTTGGATTAATTTTTATTAGTAGTATTTTCCAAGTGATATAGATATTCATATGTACAGTATATGCACAATTTTATGAGTTAATTAATGAGGAGGATTGTTGAAGAGCTCAAGCTAGCTAAGGCTAAACTCTAGAAATTTTATGCAAATTTACAGCAAAGAGATAGCACATCGGAATTTGGGATCAGAGAGATTTACAAAATCTTCAACCCTAACCCTAATGCATTCTGCTTGACAAAATAATTTCCTAACAAATGATACAAAAAGCAAACAATAATTCCGAAATTCATAAAATCTACTATTAATGTAAGACCCACCAAATTTTTTCCGGTCCGAAAAGTCTAGATGTACGCAACCTTATTCCGTTATCCTTTCTACGGGTAATGATTTTAGTATCAATTTTAAAATTTTAATTCTACACATATTAATAAGAAATTAAATGAATTGAATTATTGAAATACTAAAGTTTCGAAGAAGAAAAAAAGCAGAAAAAACATACCTACAACTTGCAAATTCGTACAGTTTTCCTCTAGGAGAGAAAATAATAAGAGCAACTTCAGCATCACAAAGAACAGACAGTTCAAAAGCCTTCTTCAACAATCCGTTTCGCCTCTTCGAAAACGTCACTTGTCTGCTCGTCGCATTTTCTATCCTCTTCATTTGTGTCTTCCCTCTCACCATTTTCTTTTCCTATAAGCATCAAATTCAATTTCATCAATTAATTGCTTAAAAACAGGAGAGGATCTTTCATCGCGGCCATCTGCAAAAAAAAAAACGAAGAAGAAGAACAGTTGACTTACCAGTTTATACAAACCCAGAAAATATGGATCTCTTGAGAAAGAAGGGAGCTGAACCCAGATAAAAGAATCCAAAGATAAACTCAGATATGAAAACTACAGAAAAAATTTAACACTACCCCCAATTTATTATTTTTTTTGTTAAATATGGGATATTTATTTTCTGGGTATAAATCAGAGAGGCAGGTGGTTGTGATTGATTTATTCTTTATATGGTTTTTATTGGTGTGTATTTGAGAGTGAGTTGCCTTTTTTGGGTAAGTAACCATCAATGGCTATACTCTCACTAGACCCACCTTTCCTTATTCATATGTCTTTCTCTCTCTAAATTTTTGCCCTTTATGAGTAGTAAATTGCACAAGTTGCTACAAAACCCATTTATGTAAATGAAAAGGAAAGTTTTGATTTTGCTATATTTAACCCCCTGGATAAAACAATGAACTAATATAATACAAAGAAAAATAAAGGCTTTAACATCAAAAGTAGTAAAACCTTAACTCTTTGCTTGTTTTGGCAAAACCCTTTAAAAGAGAAGAGAAACTATGACCAAACAACCTGAGAAAGATTGTTGTAAAATTGCAATTATAGAGTTATTTTGGATAACATGGGAAGAGGTATAAATGGGAAAGGTGCAAAAAATGGAAAATGAGAGGAAAGGGAAAGAGTTCAATAAAGGATAGATAAATGGGATTAACTTATTGTCCAATGGTAACTAGAGTATACTCAATTACATGTTTTTTGGTGTTTGCACCCGGTTCACCCTTCGGGCTACATTCGGATCGAGGCCAAGTTCGGGGTGGTTAGCTTCCATTCCTCTCCCAAGGATGTTGCAGGGATTCGAACACGAGTTCGTCCTACCAAAGTCAGTCCCCATCACCACTGGACCAACACTTACTTGGTATACTCAATTACATGTTAGGACCCATTCGATAAGACGGTAAGTTTTATGTTCTGGATTTTATGGTTATAAATGATGCAATCAGTGGAAAAAACGTAAAATAAGGCCCTGTTCAGTTCACCTTAAAATAATAATATTCAGTAAAAATAAGTTCAGTTCAGTAAAAATAAGTTTAGTTCAGCAAAAATAAGTTCTGTTCAGTAAAAATAAGTTCAGTTCAGTAAAAATAAGTTCAGATCAGTAAAAATCAGTAGAGCAAAGAAGAAAAAACAACATGAATCAGTAAAAATAAGTTCAGTTCAGTAAAAATAAGTTCAGTTCAGCAAAAATAAGTTCAGTTCAGCAAAAATAAGTTCAGTTCAGTAAAAATAAGATGAACTGAACAGGCCTAAGTCATACAAATATCGGAAGGTTTTTTTATCATGGTTTCAATATTTTGATTTTTCGTTTTCAAAAACTTTATACAAAAAACAGAAAGATAAAGTTGTGTTTGTCAAATGGCTTTTGGGTGGCATTTTCAATGGCTTTTGGATTTCGTTTGTAGTCAAACAACCAAAAAAGTGTTTGATAACTAGTTTTTGCAGTTGCTGAAAGAGCCGGTTTTTCATCCAAAAGCCAACTGCTTTTACCAGGTTTATTGGCTAACTTTTGGCTTTTGCTTCCATTTTGTACTAAACAACCATCAATAACAACGACTTTTATCAAACAGTTTTTTTAACACCCATAATTATACAGCTGATCAAACAAGACAAAAGATAAAACCATCAATCAATTGTCAAACACTCCCAAATAATAGGCCCTGCATTTGTTTTTTGTTTTATGTATATAACTAGGTACCTACCACTATTGCTTTTATTACACGTATTTTTACAATTCTTAGTTTTTTTTTTTGAAGGGAGCGTCATTAGCGTCTTTTATTAAGAAGAAGAAAGGGTGTCCATGAGTACATAAGGTGAAACCTCCGCCGGGCAATGAAATTTCCAACGTTTTTCCACACCAAAAGGCACTAATTTCGCTAAATGATGGGCAACACTATCCCCGTCCCTTTTAACATGTGACCATACAATCGAAAGAAAAGAGACAAATCATTATAGTGTGATAAACCACTTTTAAGTAATTGTTAAGATAACAAGCTAAAAGATTTGATACTCCTGTTGTTTCAATATAATTGTCGTTCTCTTCTCGCATTTGGAGACAACATTTGCTTTACAACTTAACCAAACTTTCGTGACGAAATTTATAATCATTATACCATTAAGATTTGTATCGAAAAAATACTGAGTATATTTTCATAAATTTTCACTTAATTTTTGCAAGATATTAATGATTAAAGTAAGTGTATGAAATACAAATATCATCATTTTTAAAAAATAGACGGAGTACTATATCTACCTTGACACACTAAAAGTGGAGTAAATTTATGTGTGAAAGGCCCAGTTCCTTACGACCCCTTTTTTGCCACATCTTTTTTAATTTTTTATAGATTTCAATACATAGCTTAAGATAAAAATCCTTGTAATAATTTTCCACATGTGGAGAGTAAAGTTATTGTACTACACTTATAAAATTTTAAGCTCATGTGAACTACTGCAGGTATTCTTATTCTAAATACTTTTTGTTAAAGTTTTAGAATTTTTTTACAAGAGAATAAAAACTCGATTAATAAAAAAAAAATGAAATCAGAAAAGTTGTTGATTAGCCAAGATTTATTCTAATTCATCCACTTCCAATGAAGTAAATATTAGGGGTAAGCAGAAAGACTAGGTACTTGATATCAGACCCTTAATTGGTTGGACTTGGAGGCTTCTAAATCGGAACTGGTTTGTCAGGGCTGGGTCTGAGTGCGAATCCAACGATCTGATTGCAACTGATTGTAAGTAGTAAAATTTTGGACCTGATATCCAATGGATGATCAGAAAATTTGAAGCCAAGACCGGGCACCAGGTCTAGGACTGGAGACATGGTTGATCTAATTTCTAACATGAATTATAAAAAGTCTTAAGACTTAACACTTCGTCAATGGAAGTTTAGGCGAAATTATATCAAATGATACTAATATGAATACATTGTGGTTCTTGTTTTATTCTTTTTTAGCTTAATAATGAACAATTTTAGCTTTTGAATGCCATTCGTTATCAATACCTAGTCAAATCCAGTAAAAATCAATATTGCCTCATTCTCACAGAGAACCAGGTACCCGGTGTTAGATAAGATCGCAACTGTTTCCGTGACCGGATCCAAAAACTAAGGATCCGGTTCAACCAATTCTAATCTAGATTTTAAATTTTAGAAAATGGTTCCGAGTTGACCCGTTTAACTTTTCATATATATTTGATGTTCTTAATTCATATATTTTTGGTTTGGAACTTATTGAATTTCATGAGGTAATTAAAATAACATCTATTAACGTATAAAAGTAACACCAAATAAACTAAATTAAAAATAAATGAATGAATGTAAGATGTACCAAGAAAAACTTTAAAATATGTGTAGATAAACGGGTTGTCGTATCGTTTTCGTGTCAAACAGTTTGACCGTGACCCAATCCTTTTAATAAACGCATCATGTCGGCTCAACCCATTTATTTAAACATGTCAAAAGTCTTTACACAAACCCACTATTTCAAGTCAAGTTCGTGTCAAATTGTCGTATTGGGTTAACATTTACCAGCTCTAGTTGGGAGATTGTGCTCACCGCTAGTAAATATACCAACTAAGGGTCCGTTCTTTTCAACTTATTTTCAGTCCTTATAAGTTCAGATAAGTTCAGATAAGGTCTAATAAGGTCGAATAAGGTCTAATAAGGTCGAATAAGGTCTAATAAGGTCGAATAAGGTCTAATAAGGTCGAATAAGGTCTAATAAGGTCTAATAAGGTTCTTATATATTTTTTATATAACATTATTATTATTATTAATATTTTTGACAATATTATTATAATAATATAATAATTATTATTATTATATAATATTTATTATTATTATATTCATTGGGCTATCATCGTTGCTTGTTGTACGCTTGAGAATTTTATTCCTCTACATGAATAAGGGATATCTATTTTTATGGATTGTCCTTTTGTAAATGAACATTAAACTATTGTAGTTGGTGGTTGTTCTTCAATCTATTGATATGCATATTTTAAGTTTGCCTTCATAAAAATTTATAATTAATAATAACAATAATAAAAAATAATGACTTATAGACCAATAACAATAGACAATTATAGTAATATAATAGTAATAATATAATAATTTGAATAATAATAATTTAATAATAGTAGTAGTATTAATGATAATAAAGATTAACATAATAAGGAAAATATTAATAATAGAGTAATTATTATTATAGTAGAGATAAGAATGATAATAATTATAATGGCAATAGTATAAATAATGATAATAATAATAATGAGAAGAAGGTTAAATAAGGTCTAATAAGATCAAATAAGGTCGAATAAGGTCGAATAAGGTCTAATAAGGTCGAATAAGGTCTAATAAGTTAAGATAAGTTTAGATAAATTCAGATAAGTTAAGATAAGTTTAGATAAATTCAGATAAACAAAAATAAGTTGAAAAAAATAGACCCTAAAAAAAAAATTCTTTCAAAAAACTGAATTCAGAACAAAGAGAAAATCCTGAAATAGCCTAGAAATCTACAATGAAGCAAATGATCTAAAAAAGGAAGTAATACTGCTACTAATGAGGTGGAATATATTTAGGAAAAAGAAAAGCAAATTATAAGATGTCATGTGTACTAGGGCCAGTGAAGACCAATGAGAAACTGAAAACGCACTAGATAGAGTGACAGTGCCCAAAACAACCCGCAAGAGTGAGTCAGAATTGATAGACTGACATATATGGCTCTCCTATTTTAGTCGATCACATAGCGACCATCTCTCCTTGCTGTCTCTTTTATTCTGCCCAACTCCTCTTCTTTAGTCCGTACGTCATCATCTACTGGACTACTAATCCCTTTCCCTCTCTTACAATTTGTTCTTTTGAATTCAACTACTACCTCAGTTTTTTACTTGAAACACTCTTGAAAAAATATACTTCCTTCGTTTTTTTATACTTGAATTATTGAGGTTAGGCACAAGAATTAAGGAAAGGAGAGAGATTGAGAGAGTGGAAAAAGGGAACCCATGTGATTGGAGAGAGGTAGAGAGAAAGTATTGCCATAAAAAGAAATGATGCAAGTAATTTGCAACTTCCAAAAGTAGAAAATAATGCAAGTAAAAAAAACGGAGGAAGTAGATATTTCGACAAAATTTTCAATGAGTTATTAGTAAATGTATGAGTATATAATTAAGTAGAATGGAGAATATTGAGTTTTTTAATTGTGCAAAAAGTATCAGAGAGAGCGTGGAGGACCACAACAAAAAATATTTTAATTATCTTAAGTATGAGGATTGTCATTTTATAGGTTTTTTTAACTATATAAGGAATAAAATGAAGTATTACAACCTTTAGGAAATTTCCTTATTAGGAAAGTGTTGTAACTATAAAAAATAGAGGTAGTATACTGAATTGAACTGAATTGAACCGAATTATTCTAAATTAAAATATTCTGAAATGAATTTAACTGAAATTGTGAGCCAAAATCGAGGAGTTGAACTGAACTAAACTGAAATTAATTGCGTTGAATTGAACTAAATTATTGTTCAATTAATCTAGTGTAAAAGAACACCTCCAAAGAACTGAACTGGACCTATTTTTTGTAAATTGAATTATATAGATGATATAATGATAATGCAATATAGAATTAATAATAATTATTAATATTAATGATAATAATAATCATTATTATTATTATACTCCCTCCGTTCCAAAATGTTATACCCATTTGGAATATGGGGGAAAACCAAGGCAAATAGAATCATAGGAGAATCTTATGTTTATTTTAACAATTTTCATGTACTTTTTTTGTCCTTATTAGGAAAAGTAAGAGAGAGAGATTCAAATGTGGAGACCATTAAAGTACAAAAGAGTAAAAGGTATGTAAATGTTTAGATATTGAAGGGTAAAATGGGGAGAAAAAATGTATATAAATACTAGAAAAGATTCTATATGGGTATATCTTTTTGAAACGGCCTAAAACGGAAAATGGGTATAACATTTTGGAACGGAGGGAGTAATACTTAATTTTATTATTATTAATAATGATAATAATAATACTTAATAAAAAATAATATTTTATTCTTATTATAGTACTAATACTACTAATAATAATAATTAATAATAATAATAATGATAATAATAATGATGACAATAATAATAATAATTAATATTAATAATGATAATATTTATAACGATAAAAATAATAATAAAAAATGATAATAAAGTGTTAAAATAAGTCACTACAAGAATAATGTCTATTTACGACGAAAAATTACGACCGTGTGCGAATATGGTCGCAAAAGGTTAGAATTTACTTCCGTTTTAAAAAATGGTCGTAGATAATGTCTATGTTTTGCTACGAGTCTTTATTCTTGTGGTAAAAGTAAATATCCGGTCGCAAAATTGCCCAAAATAAAACCAAAACCTTGAGCGGGAACGTTCTTGTGCGCTAAAAGCAAATAAATTATAAAAATAACTTTACAAAAAGAAAAACCCTATTCCCACTCTCTGAACGTGCAGGTCATCCCTTCCCCACTCCCCCTCAACAGACCGAAGCCTCAAAGAAACTGAACGCCATTCAAGATCTGCTCGAAAAATTCGTTGATTTCTTGAAGTTGAGATTACTCTTCGTTTGCGAATTGAGGAGAAAGAAATATTGACTGGTAAGCTTTTCGTTTCATTTTCCCAAAATCTTCAATTTCAATTTTGTTCTTCAACAATCTGCTTTAATTGACTATTAGGTTAATTTCGTTCCCAAAATCTTCAATTTTAATTATGTTCTTCAATAATCTGCTTTACCTGAATTTAGGATGAATTTCGTTACCAAACTCAGCTTTTTCTTCCCAAAAACGAAAATGGACTGACCTAGATGAGAAAAAAGGACAACTTTCATGAAATACCTGCAACTCACCTTGAACAAAAATGGATACTTCAGTTCTTTAGAGAATTTTATTTTCTAACCATTGTCAAACTGCAGTTTAGCAAATAAAGTATGATTTGTAAAAAAAATAAAGAATTTTTAACTTATTCTGGAAGGAAAACTGGAAGTATGAAGAATTCACTATAGAGTTGTTAATCAAAAGTATGACTCTTGAGTTTTCGATGGGCCTGATTGTTGGTGGTCGCATTGATGGAAGTATCGCGTTTGGGATCCTCTTACTTTAATTTGGTACATTTATTTTATTTGATCGAATGATAATGTTGTTAACTTAGTTCAATTATCGATTTTCGGAGCTGTGAATTGGTTCAATTAGGTTGCTAATATGTTGTGGTAGCTGATTGTAATTGTGATGCTTGCCAAATTGTAGTATATGTGGATATAATGCCTTAGGGATTTAGATAGGATGTGAAATTTGAAAAATTGTGTATTTGGATCAATTGTGAATTTGGTGGTTAGGAGGTAATGGATTTAGTAATGTGTTGAAGTTTCAAAATCAGGGAGGGGTTTGCATTAGGATGTAAATGAAATTCAAGAGTCCACTTGCATGATAGGAGTTTTCGTCCTGATTTGGATGTGTGTTTTCTTTTACTTTCGATGTTACATTTTGTTATATGTACTTTCGTTTCTTATAGTGTTAGAGATTACTATGTGGAGATGCTGAGAATAGATTTCTGCTTGGTGTTTTGAGGTTTGTTGTTGTCTGAGGCAGGAGCTTTTAATTGCTGGCTATTTGTAGCTATAGGAGCGTGCATTGAAATTGAATCATCTATAGCAAGGAATGTCAGAC
The DNA here is from genome assembly GCA_947645195.1 of Patellifolia procumbens. Taxonomy (NCBI): domain Eukaryota; kingdom Viridiplantae; phylum Streptophyta; class Magnoliopsida; order Caryophyllales; family Amaranthaceae; genus Patellifolia; species Patellifolia procumbens. Next base: position 374,755 of record CANSGD010000435.1, on the reverse strand, counting down.
GTGTTATTAGAATGGGCTTTCGGTTAAATTGATTTAAATGCATAATGATAAATACATAAGTTTATTATCAGGTCGTATTGACCGGACCGTATTATATTAGTATATCTACATTGTAAAATGCATTAGGAAATTCACATATTAGTTTTGTTGCTTGGGAAGTTCCTATGACTTTGAGTTTATGCGATGTGGGATATTTGACCACAGAATTGGATTCTGATCGATTGTTCCAGTGCCTGAAACCACCCCCCCCCCAAAGTTTCTTGACCACCCAAAGGTTTCTAATAAGTATTTTGTGGAGTATATATCAAAAGCTTACCAGGCCTTGACTGATCCTGTTTCCTATGAGAATTTTGAAAAATACGGTCATTCAGATGGGAGAGAGGTACAAAATCTGCTGCTGCGGAAAAATATATTGTCTGTGGTGGTCATTTTCTCTTATACTGTTTGTGTTCATGTCTTTGTTTGCAAGATATTGATGGAACACCTTATTAGTGTATGTGGTGGTCATTTTCACTTCTACTGTTTGTGTTCATGTCTTTATTTTCATCAATCATAGGCAAGTGTTGTTGAAGAAAAATTAAACATGCTCATGGCAGCTCATATTCAACAATCTAATGGGCAAGACCAAGCTATACACAATGTTTCACGTGAAAATCAAGGTACAATGAATTCTTACCTTAAATTTTCACCAAACAATTTTCTTTTAATCTGATTTGCTGCACATGAGTGAGAGTTACTTGATGAGTTTAATAGTTAGACTTGGTTAATAGTTAGACTTGTTAGATAATGATTCTTTTTCTTTTTGATATTTGATGGAATTCTTTATTGAGATAGTAGTAGACTGGTGGTAGATTACGCTTGGCAGCTTGGTTATCCACGCGCTCCATTAGCCTTAGTGGTGGGGAGAAGGGGCGGGGGACGGCATAACAAGTCTAAAGGTGGCGGTCATTTAGTTTTCTGATTAATCTAAGTTTTACAAATTTATGTTGGGATGGAGTAATATATGATTAACATTTCTGGAGAAAGAAAGAATGTTAAACAAAATATGGGAAGAGCTTGCTGAATCACAGGCTATGTGGAGGCAAAAATGATGTTGCAAACTATCTCTCTCTTGTTGGATGGTTATTGAAGTTTCTTTTGTACCAACAATATCATTTTGGTGCACGGATTCTGGCCAGTAACAATTTGCTTGAGCAGAACAAACTTCTTAATATAGTATGTGAGAAGATTTTCCAAAAGTTGCTCCTTGACTTGTGCTGCTGGGATCAAGTCATTAGTTAATCAGCTTTAAGGGCACTCTCGCAATTGCCGGATGGCAGACTGAGATACAGATTTTCCACCACCCTCTGCAATAGGCCATTCACCTCAGCCAGTTATTATCCGTGTTCATACCTGAGCATAACTAATACGAAGGAATGCAAAAATGATACGCTGATTGCTTAGGCGATCCCCAAAGCGTCTTCTCTCAACTTCTCTCAATGCAAATTCCAATATACCACCAGTCTACTACTATCTCAATAAAGAATTCCATCAAATTCCAATATTAGTTACAATTTGAAGTGCTTGGATTTGGATTGCCTCTGTTATGTGATTATGACTTTGACTCGTGAATTGATTATAGTTCAGGTTTAGTAAAGACCTGAATCCAGAGGAGTTATTTAGTTCTGCCTTGCTTAAGTGACTTATGCCTTGCTTCACTTGCTGCTTTTTCCCAACTACTTATTATACGGAGGATAAGGTTTAATATACTTACATGGACCCCTTTTCAGAACATCTAAATCTAGTCATTGTCTTAGTAAGATATACCATAGGGATAATTTCATATTATGCCCTGTTATCATGAGACATGTTTGCTCATGTGGTCATATTGTTCATATAATCTATACTTCTGTTCATTTCAACTCATGAATGAATTAAGGTCATTGTGAATGTTCCATGCCCTGTCCCCCCTTACATTTATTAACCTGAAAGTTGGCTAAATAAATTTTTTAACACTTTTTTTGAGCTTGAACACTTTTTTTATAATAGCTAGTAAATTACTATATGTATTGGATTCCTAAAAGATCTTCTAATGAGTATTCTAATTGCTCTTTTTGTATTTCTAGGTACAAGCTAGTAGCGGAAATGGATTATTTGGCCAAACTAATAGTAGCAAGGGAAATGTCGAGGAGACCTATATGTGAAGTATTTGAGCTCCAGTAAGAGACGCATTATGACGTTCTTTTGAGATCGATAAAGTAGAACGAATTCGATATTATTTAATGTTTTTTAGCTTGGAAGACATTCGAGTTTTTTAGCTTGTTTTATTTTGTACTTATCATTAACATTTTGGACCATCTACTTATGTGTTGAAACACTCAAATTTCAGATATGGTATATCTCCAAGTATGTTTATTATGATGCTTGGAGTGATTTATGGTGCACACATGGTGCATGGTTGTAATTCTTTTGTACTACATTCAATAATATAAAGCTAGCAAATGGTTGTGAATGAAAATTCTTTTCAGAGAAAAAATCGTGCAAAAATGTGGTTGCAAATGTGCTTCATAACAATTGCGACGAGAAATATGGTAAATAGTATACCGAAAATCTTCCAAGAAAGAATTACAACGAGAAAGTTAGTCGTTATTAGGGCTACAAACACGTGCAAAAACTTATCAATTACGACGGGAATTTCCGGTCGTAAAAGAAATTTTTGAAATTTTATATTATAAATTACGACCGAAAATCTCGTCGTAGATAGTAAGCATTTGCGACGAGAATTAATTCTCGTCCTAAAACCTCATTTATGACGAGTGACATAACCCGGTCGTTAATTTGGGTGATGTCTTTTGCGACAAAGCCTATAGCGACGGGTGATGACCGTACGGATTTCTCGTCGTAAAAGACCTTTTACGACGAGAAATGACTCATTTACGACCGGAAAACCCGTCGTAGATGAGGCTTTCTCTTGTAGTGAGTTGAAGTAGTAGTAATAGTACTAATTGTAATAATGATATTTATAATTAATATAATAATAGTAATAGTAATAATAAAGATAATAATAATAATCATAGCGGTAATAAGAATACTTAATAATGATACTGTAATAATTATAACGATAATAATAATAATAAATGATAATAGAAGTGTTAATAATAAGTTGAAGTAGAACTAAACTGAACTGAAATTAATGGGACTAAACTGAACTGCACTTAAATTAAATTAAGTTCTTGAGGCCAAAAGAACGGGGCTTACTTTATCCATTACTCATTGTGTCTAGCTATCTAGTTATCTACTCCTTTTCCCTTTTCTCTGATCCGTACATTTCTAAGAGTTTTTTCGATACGATCTAGAGGTATAATTTTTTACAATTTTTGAAAGGTAAGGCCCTGTTCAGTTCACCTTAAAATAATAATATTCAGTAAAACTAAGTTCAGTTCAGTAAAAATAAGTTCAGTTCAGCAAAAATAAGTTCAGTTCAGTAAAAATAAGTTCAATTCAGTAAAAATAAGTTCAGTTCAGTAAAAATCAGTAATGCAAAGAAAAAAAAACATGAATCAGTAAAAATAAGTTCAGTTCAGTAAAAATAAGTTCAGTTCAGCAAAAATAAGTTCAGTTCAGTAAAAATAAGTTGAACTGAACATGGCCTAAGTGTTGCCTTGAAATATGAGAAGTGAGAACGACAATTATATATAAGAAATGAAAAGATATACTCCCTACGTCCCAGAAGGATCTATACACAAACTATTTTTCATCCGTCACCAAAAGATCTATATACTTTCCTTTTTCAACCGCCTCAAAATCTTTATACACTTCTTTTTTTGGACATGATCCACTACTACTTTATTATTTTGACTTTTAAATCATGATTCACTACTCTCTCACATCCAAATGAAATAATACTCCACTGACCCCTCTCACATTTACCTTTTTTTTTTATAAAAGACACAGTTGATAACCAAACAATAATTTATCATCTAAAATTACTTCTCAATTAAGTCTATAGAGCTTTTTTGGACAAAGGAACTAGGGACTATATGTTCAAATAAATGCAAGACATTTAATATTTTAAAAAAAGACGGTGGTTGTAAGACTAGTATTTTGCCACCACCAAGGAAGTTATTAATATTACATATATAAGATAATCCAATCGAACAAATGTTACATAAAGTATGTTAACAATTAAACCTAGAAAGTGCATTATTAAGTAATTTTGAAAAAAAAATTATTCTCATAATAATGACTATGGGATCTTTATCTCGTAAAGTTATCATAGTAAGAAAAATCCTCCTCCGGACTTTGATGAGAATAAGACTCTATTCTTTACGACTGAATAGAGTTGAACTGAACTGCTGGACTAAAATTGCAAGACGAATGGAGTAGGCTCGACTGAAATTGTGAGACAAATGGAGCTGAAGTGAACTAAAAATATATGGAGTTGAACTGAAATTATCTGATTTCACTAAATTGTAAGACAAATGGATTTGAACTGAACTAAATTGAATGTAAAGTAATTGTATAATCCAATTTAAAAAATCATGGTCTGAAAAGAAGATAAGGGGGGTTGAAAAAATTGAAGTTACAAAAAAATCCTACTCAGCTCGTGCAACAAAACAATGTAAAGGGAGGTAACGAAAAAGAAAGAAAGAAACTTTCAATTGTATTTACCTACCTTGCAAAATTAGTACCATTTGTAAGGAAATGAAGTGACTATTGGAGTACCAAACGATTAAAAACTAATTGTACAATTGTGTTTTGCATTGAAAAATAGTATTTAGGCTCAGACGATGCTCTGGGATTTATATGTGTTATATTTTAGTACTTTAGACAACTAAAATTTGGTTTAGAAAGATGTTGGTAAAAAGTCATAGATTAGTAATTTTATTCATAAATGTAATTAAAATATGAGACCTTGATTATTGTTTTTCATTGATAACATATAATATCATTAATATTATTATTAGTATTGATAAAAAAAAGCAACAAAAATGTAGTAGCACAATGGTTAGAGCATTTATCTTCCACACTCGAGGTCACGGGATCGAAGCTTCTCATGGATATGCAATTTCTTCTATCAAATTCAGTCTTTTTACTAACTTCTTTCATTTCATTTTCATTTTTAAAGTACTAAAGTTCATTTTTATACATCACACTAGTATTTAGGCCCCGGCAATGCTTAGGGATATTGTGCATTGAAAATAATAGTAGCTAAAATAATTGATGTATAATTGTTGTGAAAAATTATCCAAAAAAATTCATCTCATTTATAATATGCATTCTAAAATTTACAACATAACTCTTGGTTTCTGTTCATACATCATTATTGATTTTGATAAAAGAAACACTAATAAAATGTTGGAGTGGTGGTTGGAAACTACTTATTGCATACTCAAGGTCATGGGTTTGAATCTTCACATTAACATATTTTTGCATTTTAATAATATACAAATTAACTCTTGGTTTCTATTCATACATCATTATTGATTTTAATAGAAGAAACACTAATAACATATTGGAGTGGTGGTTGAAAGTCCTTATAGTTATAGCTTATTCAATGTCACGGGTTCGAATCTTCACATTAACAAATTTTTTTATTATATGAGAATAAAGTGGATAGAGCGTAATTCAAAGAGGGATAGTGACACGTGGCAGATTGCAATCCTTGATTACGCTTTTTAATATATATATAGATGTTTTTTCGTGACATTATTTTATATTAAACGTGTTTTACACCCTACTACACGATACCTTTTATAAAGCGTATATCCTCATACACCACAAAAATTATTCATAAGCGAAATGTCATTACAAGATTCACAACACTTGTTTTATGTTTGGCATCCATTTTGTGTTTCACGTTTCACGTGCAGATTTTATTTACTATTCCCCGTTTCTATTTGATGCTGCCATTTTACATTTTAGGATATTTTTAAAAGTTCTTCCCACTTTGAATCGTTTATATTTTAAGAAGATTTATTTTCCCATCTACCTTTCAACAACCAATATTTATTTAAGTTTCTGCTTTTTATCTTACACATTGTCCACTTTAGAATCATTTATTTCTCAATCATCCACTTTTCTTCCTTTCTCTTACTTTTTTAAAAGTAAAAAAAAGTAGTAAAATACACTTTATACTATAAAATTTAAAAGATTTCATTGATCCCAATTTGCATTAATTTTTTTACAAATTCCAAATGAAAACATCTAATAAGAACAGATCGAATATTTATCTAACTTTAGTCAAATAGTCACCAGGTCTTTATATTTATACGAGTGAGAAAGTTCCAGAACATCAAATGTCAAACAGTCCCCTTACCGGCCCACCCCAACCGAGCCGGGCCTCTGCCCATTTGAACTTCACGTGCGCCACAGTATGTAAACCAATCAAACCCCTCTTTAGGTGGGTCCCCCGTACTCCTATTTGAGAAATCCCCTTGTTCCATCTTCATCACGCATGATGCACAGTACGGGGTACATTAAAGGCTTCAATTTTACGTCATCATTTTTGTTGAGAATTAAATCATTAAGAAGCCATTTGCCCATTTCATTAGTGAAATCTTTCTTTGAGTTTACGAAAGAAACGTCTCAAAATCAATTTCCTCTTTTATTAACAAACAAATATGTTGTCTTCATTTCAAGATGCTTTTTCCTATTTTGCTTTTGCATATTTCACATTACTAATATTTCTAATTACATGTTAGAGAAATTATAAAAGATTAATACCTTTAATGTGTTTATTGAAACGGAATACAGTGAATTAGAAAGAATTCACAAAAAGCTTTCTTAATACTGCTAAGATTCCAAGTTGGAAGGACAAAAGAAAAATGATAATTGAATTATAAAACTTATCGTCAACTTAAATGTTCTACAATTAGGATGGAATGAAAAAATAGGAAGGTTATCTTGTAGCCATTGCAATAGTTTCAATCTCCACCCTTAATTTTTTGAATAAATCATCTTGTCTATTAAATATAATTAACTTCTAAAAAATTGACTTTCTTTTTTTTACTAAATTATTTAGATTAATGGTCAAGATGAGCCTACAACAAATGAAGAGTTTAGATTTAAATATTTATAAATTATAGCCATTGTAAAATTATCCGAAAAATGGCTTTTAAAAAAAAATCTCATTTACTAGTGTAACCAATAAAAACGTGCAACATATCATATACAAAATAAAGATTGTCCTAAACTATTAGAACGATTTGGAGTAACATTTATTTCTTGTAATTAGTTTGGAATAGATTATGAGTATTTTAATAAGGCGTGTATTTTGATATATACCTTTTACTTTCCTTTATCTAAAAATAATTATTGAAATAGCATTCTAAATTACACTATTTATTTGTCATTGTGATAGATTAGTTGATTTGCTTCTAAAGATAAGATAAGGATTGAGGTCAGAATATTTTTAGACACTCTTTATTGAATAAAATTAGTTTCATATGGGCCACTGGCCTAATGATGACCCTTATCATGAAACTTATCAAGGTAGGTAAGTTATAAGAGGAGAGACTTTTCCCATTTATGGGAACTTTCTCCAACGAGAAATAATGAGTTTTAACTATATAACAAACTACGACAATACTAGCTGTCAAATTACATCAATAACTTTAAATATTTTTAAAGAAGTGGAAAGCATCGTTGCACTGATGCGTAGAACCCTTTCTCAATGGGAAAATCATCAATTTAATTATATTACTAAATTCAGAGTGTTGTCTATCATTATTAATCGACTAAATTAGCATTATACTCCTAATACAATGTCTTGTAAACACAAAGAATTGCATTGGTCAGCCAATTGACTTAATGTAAATCACAACAACACATGGCTAGCATACTAAGAAAAAAGTAACATAAAATTGAAGAAAATTTGTTACTAAGGGCATGCTCCCTTTAATTTAACTTCAAGTCAGTGCAGTTCAGTTCAATTTATTTTAATATTTTTATTCACATATTACTATTCCTTTCAGTTCAATTCAGTTCTAATTAGTTCAACTAGATTTAGACGAAAAGAATAAATCCTAAAAGTAATAAAGTGAACGAAATCTGAAAATAAATTAATCTACAAGAGTAACCTTATTTGATAGATGATAGAATAGTTAATTTAAGATTCTTGTATGACAATTAATTTAGGAATTGGGTGTTATTGAATGAAAGTACAAGTTAAAATATGCAAAGTGGAATAGCATAAACAAGGTAGTAATACTTGGAAATAATAATAAGAGTAACACTAAGGCTCCGTTTGTTTTGGAGGAAAACATCTTTCCGGAAAACGATTTTCCACCACCTTTCCATTTTCCTTTGTTTGTTTTGTTAAAGGGAGGAAAACCATTTTCTGAAGGTGGAAAATTTCTCTCTTAAAATGGACAACTATTTTCCTTTTCTAATCAAGGTATGCCACATTTTCCATCATCCTCATTACTTCTCCTTATTCACTTCTTCCATCCTTCCACTCCTTTTTACTACCATTTCCTTTCCCCCCTGTGTTTTCCATCATTAAAACAAACAAAGGAAAATGTGTTTTACAATCATATTTTCCATTGAAAATCATTTTACTTAGAAAAGACTTTTCCATGAAAATAGTTTTCCGTCAAAACAAACGGAGCCTAAGTATAAAGAAAGAAAATAGAAAAAGAATAGATGCACAAGTTGTAGTACCGACACTTGTCAGAAAGTGAAGTGGGGAGCTGAGAAGGGAAGTGGGGAGCTGAGAAGGGAAGTGGGACTCCAAAATGGGATGTTATTGGTCCCCATTCCACATTTCAGGGGACCACTTTTGCTTGTGCTATCACCAACCTCTCACAATTCACATTTCAGGTGTCTTTATTTTCGCAACTTTCAAGCTTCTTTTTTGTTTTTGTTTGTTTTTTTTGACGAATTGAAGGTTGTTGATTTTTTTTATTTACGCCTATATTTTATTACGAATTTAAAGCTATTCTTTATTCAACGGTGAGTATGAAATAATGAGCAAAAATAGAAAGTTGATTGCTCAAGCTCAAAAATAAATAAGAAATTAAAATGACTTGCTTTTCCTCTGATTTTTATTCGATTCCTTGATGTCATTACTCATTAATATCCCAAAATCTTCCTTTAATATGTGATAATCGAGCGAGACAACTCGTGAGTTACACGAGTCCGACTCAATCAAAGTCCAATCAACACTCGACTCGAATTACTTTAGATCGAACTTGAGTTCCACTCGAGACGCTAATGATGCTAAGTCGAGATAGACAAAAATTGACCCGAAGACTCATGAGAAACTCGAATGATATAATACAAGGTTAAATATTCAATTTTCATATGCAACTTTCTTATGGATGTATAACCGATTGGAAAAATCGCAAAGAAAACGAGATTAACTCGACTCAAACTCGCGTCGAGCTCGTTCGAGTTCGTCAAAACTCGATTCGATTATGACTAACTCGAGATCTTAACGAGTCGGGTCGAGTTATGCAAAACTCGACCCGACTCGGCTCGTTATCACCCCTAGTCAATAGTCTCGATAATTCTCTTTCATTTTTATCTTAGAGTTAATATGTGTATGATTCTTACCTTTAATTGGGTAAGATTACATTTTTATTTGAAAAAGCTCAATATAATTTACGGCACCAAAAAATGTGTTAGACGCTCTACCCAAATGAAATTTTAACTTAGAAGTTCAAAACAACAAGGTCTTAGGGTTCGTTCTTTATGTTTGATCAGGGTCGTTTTGAAAATTTTAGGTCCCTGGTTCTAATATGAGAATGGAGCCCTAAATTTATATTAAAAAATAAAGTTAGATGGTTGGATAAAGATAAAAGGTTTAAAAGGTAAGGCCAGATAGATAATTAAGAATTTTTATTAATCATGGAAAACAAGAATGATACACTCAAATATGAAGTAAAATTCTTGAAAAAGAATTAGGGCCCTTGTAATTTGGACCCCCGCTATAGGGCTCCTTGCACACCCTCGTTCACCCCCCATGCGTTTGATTCGATCTGAACTTTTCTGATCTGATTTATTTTAATCAGATCCAATTTGAATTTTTCTGATTTGATCTAATTATTTCTGAAATAAGCATTAGAGGGTTTTAATAAGTTGAAAAGAACACAACTTTGACTATCAAATTTTTGATTTTTTTTACAATTAAGGATTTAAGATAAAACCTTACCTAAATCGATTTTAACCTAAAACTTTAATGTTTAAAGTTAAACTTGTTTGTTTTACCAAGGATTTTTTGGCAAAAACCACCTAATATAATTGACATTATTGGTTTAACTACCTTTTATAATTTTTGTTTAATTTAACTACCTTTTATAATTTTTGTTTAATTTAACTACCTTATATATATAATACCTGTAGGTTTCACTACCAATCGGTGGTTTTGGCCGGAAAACCGCCAATTTTGACCGGAAAACCACTTTTTGTTGCCGGAAAACCACTAATTTTTGCCTGAAAACCACTATTTTTGGCCGAAAAACCACTATTTTTGGCCGAAAAACCACTAGTTGGTAGTGAAACCTATAATATTATATATATAAGGTAGTTAAATTAATAAAAAATTATAAAAGGTGGTTAAACCAATAGTGTCCATTATATTAGGTGGTTTTTGCCAAAATATCCTTTTACCAATAAGCAATTGAATAGACCATTTACCACAAGACTTACGCAATCTGTTGGATTATTGATAACTAATTCAAAAAAAAATCTAAAAATTCATACTCTTAGTTTTTAGTGATTTTTTTCTTTTAACTTTATTTGAATAATCAATTTATTTGAAATAACAATTATTATTAAATATGTTAAACGAGTTTATTATTAGCTTGTTTAATAGAAATTTTACATTAGGATTGAGCAACTGTTTCTTCATCTTATTTAAGTCCAGTTCGGTTCAGCTCTTGACAAAACTTTTAATCTCACATTTTACTATTTCTTTCTGTTCAGTTTATTTTTTCCAGTTCACTTCAGCTATTTTTAGCCGAAGAGAACATGCCCTGAGTATCCAACCCTTTTATTAGATAGATTAGGTTTAAAATGAATGCTTCTTTGCCCTATTTATTATTGACATGAATACCTATCCGATCCAACCCTAACTATATAATGGAGGGCCTACATTAAAATAAGGGGTGTCACTATGTCAGTCGATACAATTAATTATTTGTTTGTAACTTTTCTCTTTAGAAGACAACTACAGAATAAACAGTTGTGTATTTTTTTATTTATTTTGCAACCCTAAATAAACAATTCATAATCCTCTAATAATCGGCACCCTTGATACTAAAATATTGGATCCTCATTAAACCTTTTAATTAGCCCTATCTTAAGCTTGTGAGGATCCCTCTGAGTTGAAGATGTCCATCCAAGTTGCCCTAACCTTCTTGGCCAATTATAAAAGGTTTCTAATTCTTTTTATTACTAATTTTCTTATCCTCATATGGTTCTAATATTCCCGATCCAAAATATAATTAGATATCTATATATATATATATTAAAAAGTGTAAGCACAGATTGCAATCTACCACGTGTCACTCTCCCTTTTTGCAACAACATTTTATCTACGTTATTCTCATTAAAAAGTGCAAATTGTCCATGAGAAGCTTTGAACCCGCTGCCTCGTGTATGGAAGATAAATGCTCTAACCATTTCTCTACAACACTATTGTTGCTTCTTTTATCAATACTAATAATGATAGTATATGTTATTAATGAAAATCAATATTTTAATTTAGAGTTTTTTGTCAGAAACAACCTTTTATAATCACTTTTTTGCGAAAAATAACCTTTTAATTTTTTTTTTGCAACTTACAACCTAAAACCAATTTTTTTTTTTGCAAAATGAAACCTTTTTCGAATTTCCGTCATTGACCGTTAACTATAGACCCTTGACCGTTACTTACCATCCCAGAACCACCCCAAACCATCCCGACACCACCATTACCCCACCCGAAACCACCCCAAAACCACGACCCCCACCCTAAACCACCCCAGAACCAGCCCACCCCACCCGAAACCACCCCAGAACCAGCCCACCCCATCCGAAACCACCCTAGAACCACCCACCATACCTGAAACCACCACTACCCCACCCGAAACCACCCCCAAAATCAGCCTAGCCCACCCGAAACCACCATACCGAAACCACCACCCCCACCTGAAACCGCCCCCAAAACCAGTCCAATCCACCACTTTAATAACGGTCAATGGTCTATAGTTAACGGTCAATGAAGGAAATTAGAAAAAGGTTTCATTTCGCAATAAAATTTTGGTTTTAGGTTGTAAGTTGCAAAAAAAATTTTAAAGGTTGTTTTTCGCAAAAAGGTGATTATAAAAGGTTGTTTCTGACAAAAAAAACTATAACTTTTTTACTAACATCTTTCTACACCAAATTTTAGTTGTCTCAAAGTACTAAAGTATAATATAGATAAATCCCAAAGCATCGCTTGGCCTAAATACTAATTTAATCTTTAGAAGACATCATCTGACACTAAATTGAAATAATTATTTTGAAATTGTGAGAGGAATAGAACACAATTGAAACTGGCATAAATTTACCACAAATAAATAAGGCATTATTGCATTTTGTCCGCTTGATGTTTTACTTATCCATAATAGCAAGGCCTCTGTGATATAGTCTTTGGATATCTTACTTTCAACCAACCTATTTTTTGCTTAGGTAAACTTATTCAAATCTTATTTATAAGATGATAAAATATTATATTTGTTTATTTTTTTGCTGAGTTGAACTTATCTGAACTCTATTTTCTAATGAAGGACTAAAAATAAGTTAAAAATGACAACGCCTTCATATATTTCAACTAAAAAAAACATAGTTTTAAAACTTTACAAGCAATCATCTTCTGTTGCGTTATTTTTACCTGATCGCAGGAACTTAATCTAATTATTGAAATTTATTCAAGCTGAATAACAACATAAATGTAAATTACGGTTGGCATACCACGTACATTATGGACAATAATGGTGGAGAGTCAGCCTCAACCTGGGTTGAAAGAGAAAAAAGATGAGTGAGTGTTGGCTATTTGTTCTTTTATTTGGGACCATCATATCACAACTATCACATGGGCAAGAGATTAAAAACAGCTATGTTTGAAGTGATAAATTGAATATAAATGATGTCCTTTTTTAGTAGGGGGGTTTGAAGTCGATAAAGACTTGTCTCCAAAAATGTCAATGAATAGTACGTTCTAACTTCTAGCTAGAGCGGATAAAAATCGGACTAACTCGTAGAGCCACTCCAGTATAATATATTGAATTCTGTGAGGTTCCTACCATTATTAGTTTACATCCAACTCCAAATGCCAAGTTTAGCCCAACCCAACCCTATTTCTTTGGCTCAATTCACCGTCTGGCCTAAAATTCATTTTGGCCGATATTTTGAACAACTCTACCTTTGCGGAGAAATCGGGAGTAAGTAACCAAAGCGAAAGAAAAACCTTATGAGGTGATTCCTACTCTTAATATTAAGCACACCAATTGATTTTAGAAAGACATGCAAAACACTTTGCATGAATGATGTATTCATAACTTTTGTAACCGGTTTGATAGATTGTGGTTTAAAAGGATACAAATGCAATAATTTATATGTAGAGCAACTTGTGCCAATTATAATGATAAGATATGTCACCCTCAAAATGTTTCTTGTTAAAATTCATCATGATCTATTGCCATTTTACTATAATAAAAATGACTAATATGGACATTATGAAGAAAAACTTACGGAGATGAAATTTCATACTTCCTCCGTTCCTTAATAAATGACACACTTGTATAGTGTTTACTATTCACAGTTTAAACTTTGATTAGATTTGGTGATTTATCTTTTAGGAAAAACATAGTCATGTGGGATCTTGTTAGATTCGTCTCAACATGCATTAATTTAATATCAACTTTTTATAATTTTTACTCATTGAGAACTATAGATATTAATGTTTGAAATAATGCATTGACAAGCGTGAAAACATGAAGTGTGTCACTTATTAAGGAACGGAGGTAGTATATTTTAACATGTAATTGATTTCAATCATTAACATTTTATTAATGTGCATCTGCTTTTTTAAGGGAATCTATTAATGTCTGTGTGATGAGTCTTGTTGTCATATTTTACACGAGATCTTATCCAAATTTTTTGGGTTTATAGAGGCAATATAGTGTAGTGATGTAGAATTTTTTTAAATTCCAAGTTTTAAATGCCACCTCCATAAAACTCTATCATACTGATAACCAAAGTTACTTGACATCCACTATCATACTAATTTTGTGAACTTTGATCTATTAATCCCAATGCAACTTCTTGAAAAATAAAACAACATCATGGTTACTACTTACTACGGACGTCAAAGTTTGCTAAAACAGGAATCATCTTAGTGCATGTTTGACATTATTGTCAATTTTTCTTTCTTTTTGATTGCAAACATGTAAAAATGTGCACAAATTATTACTAACACTCTTTTTGACCGTCCTAAATACTCACATCCGCATCAATGCCCTTTTATAAAAAAATCTGAAAAGGTTGATAATTTAAAAATACACATTAAAAAAATTCATTAAGTACCCATATAACAATAATTGTTTGCTACGCTAACAAAAAAAATACGGTCAAAAGTTATAAAGTTTGATCACAAATAGACAAATGTTGCACTTATTTCTAAGAACGGAATAAACAACGAATATTTTATTTGATTAAAATAGATATTAATAAATGGTTAATAAAACAAAACACATAGATGGCATTGTTTTAATATGCCTAATTTGCTTTCCAATGTTTCCAAGTTCTAAAGAAAAGACCAACGCAGACCCTAACTATTGAGACTTGAGTGTAAGTAAACGATGCTAACTTGAGTAGACCTTGGTGATTTGCATTGATAAAGCCTCAACTCAATAAACTCTTAATCAGCTAGATGATTATTTCTTTTATTTTTCATATTTACTTAATAAATTTCTACCTTTCTATATTTATTAACTACTAACATTAATATTTCATATCAAGAATTAAGTGGACCAAATAAATATCTACATTTTTATATTTTTCATAAAGTCCTTAGAGTGTTAAAAACTTATGATGAGAAGAAACTAATGGACCAAATAAACAACAAAATAGCGCCGTTTAGAGCATGATGATGGCTGAGAACTCATACGAACAAAAAACTCTAATCTTCCAAATTCTAATGAGTAGAAAACTCTCGTAAAGAGAGAAAGGAGAATTATTTATAACTAAACAAATAAAAACTTAGGAATTAAAGAAGGATTTGGGGTTTACCACTATTAGGGTAATTTGGTAATTAGATTCTTGGTAGGCTTGTAACGATAGTTTTTCATAACTCTATATATATACCAGTGCCAGACAACCTAAACAGGTTAGCCAATTATTCTCAATACTCGTACATGGTATTACGCGCCTAGGTTAAAAAATTTTCTCTCTTCCGCACCTTTAACCTACCGTTTTTTTTACAACCCTAACCCTAGGTTAGCGTTTTCCGGCCAGCCGCATCACCATGTCTGCCGCTTCCTCTTCCGGCCAACTCGCCGGCGGTCACAGCCCACTCGCCACAGGCTCCTCCGCAAGGACCACCACGCCTGCCTCCAGTGCCCTAGCGTTTTCTCTGGGCAGTTTTCAAGGCGTGGCTCCTCCGTCTTCTAGCACCGCCACAACGGTTGCTCTGCCGCACAGTGGTGGCGCTCCTGGCGTCTCTGCCTCGCCATGGCAGTTGCCGTCATCCACCGGCCTCTTTCCTGGCAGTCCGCCAGCCCAACGCACCCCCATGCGTTTTCCGCCGGGGTTTTACCTGACACTTGGCAATTGAGGGTTCCGCTCCCTGTCTCCCTATTCGTCCTATCCGACTTCGTCTCTCCCATCCGCGACATCCCTTGTGCATCAGGATATCACTCGGTTTGTGACTATCAAATTGGCATCACCCGAGGATTATCTTATGTGGAAAACTCAGGTGACGTGTTTTCTTTCGACCAATCAATTGCTTGGTATTGTTGAAGGTACTATTTCGGTTCCTTCTCCTACTTATGTTGATCATCTAGGTCAATCTGTGCCTAATTCGCAATTTTATGAGTATATGAGACTAGATCAACAAATTAAGTTATGGTTATATGCGTCAATTTCCCGTGATGTTATGATGGATGTGCATGAGTTACGTACAACCTTTGAGATATGGACTAGGTTAAAGTCTCGGTTTTTGCATGCTAGTATGGCTAGGTCGATGGAATTGAAGGGTAGACTTAGTCATATGAAGAAATATGATCAGCAATCTATGGAAGTCTTTTTACGTGAAATCAAGATTATAGTTGATTTCTTAGCTGCTATTCAGTGTCCTGTCTCTCAGTATGATTTGATCCAGTATACCTTGACTGCATTGGATCAAGATCGTGATTATGATGCCCTTGTTACTATTGTGTCTCAATTGCAAACATCCTTGACGTTTGATGATCTTCGCCCCAAGCTCCTTCAGCATGAGCAACGTCTTAAGGCTATGCGTGCTTATGACGATACATCTACTGCTCATCAAGCTTTAGTTGCTGTTCAGTCTGGCTCTTCAGGTTCGCAGTCCTCCAATTCGGGTGGTACGAATTCTAAAGGTCAAGGGGGTGGCAAAAACAAGAATCGCAACAATAATAGGAACAAGGGTGGTCGTGGCAACAATGGAGGTCGAGTCAATGGAGGTTAGGGTGGTCGTGGACATGCAGGCCGAAATAATGGTATGGGTATTTTATCTAACGTGTCATATGTTGATTATTCTTGTGCCGATTATATTGCTAATGATTTGTCTTCAACAAGAAGTAATCCATCTAACAGCACTTTAGCCAACACTCCTTCTTCAGATACTTGTGGTCTTTGTTGGTATCCAGGTCACCAAGCAGCCTATTGTCCTCAGCGTTTCAATCACAACTTTGTGCCTTCCTCTTCTGATGATGTCACACGTGCCCTAGCTGCACTGTCTGTTGGTGGTGAAACGAATGACTCCGTTTGGTATCCAGATTCTGAAGCCGCATCGTACATGACCTCACAGGATGGTAAGCTATCTAATGCTATTCCTTACACTGGTTCGAGTTCTATTGTTGTTGGTGATGGCACACGACTTCCCATTAATAAACTTGGAAATCTGACTTTGTCTTCCCCTAGTCGCCCCCTTCGTCTCACGAAGGTGTGTCATGTTCCCCAGTTGAAACATAATCTGATGTCTGTTCAAAATTTATGTCAGGATAATTCTTGCATAGTTTGTTTTGACGAGTCTTCTGTTTGTGTTAAGGACAAGACCACGGGGGCGATACTGTTTCGGGGACTCAGTAGGAATGGTGTCTATCCTCTTCAGCCTAGCATTCTTAAGTCAGAGTCGTGTTCCCTAGTTTGTTCAGAGTATTCCCGAGTCTGCCCAGAGTCGTCTGTCCCCGCTCTCATTGCAACCAAGGAGTCTGGAGATGTTTGGCATGCTCGCCTTGATCATCCTTCTGCTAGAGTTTTAGGAAGTTTACGTTCACAAAACTTGATTTCATGTAATTCTAAGTTTCATGATGATTGTGTTCATTGCAAATTAGGAAAGATACATCATTTGCCTTTTGAGTCTGTGACTCATCGTGCTCCCTATCCCTTATATTTGATACATAGTGATCTTTGGCAATCGCCGGTTAAATCAAATCAATTTTTTCAGTATTATGTGGTCTTTGTTGATGATTATTGGCGTTTTTCATGGCTATATCCACTTAAACTGAAATCAGATGTTTATTCGACCTTCTTAGCTTTTCAGAAACTTGTTGAGAATTTGTTTAATTCCAAAATTAAATTTTTCCAAAGTGATGGTGGACGTGAGTTTGATAACACTCCTTTACTATACAACATTTCTGTGATTCGGGAATTTATTTTTGAAAGTCTTGTGCTCGGACTCAAGCGCGGAATGGTGTTGCCGAAAGGAAACATCGAACCATTATCGAGATGGCCTGTACTATGCTTATTCAATCTGAGTTGCCAACTTGATATTGGGTTGATGCGTGTTATACGGCTGTTTATACGATTAATCGTCTTCCCAGCTCGGCTTTGCAGGGTTCATCCCCGTTTGCTAAGCTTTTTCACCGTCCCCCCCTCCTATGAGTTTTTGAAATGTTTTGGTTGTGCCTGTTTTCCGTTGTTTTTAGATCCTAAAATCAATAAATTACAGGCTAAGTCGATTCAATGTGTTTTCATTGGCTATGCGTCACATTATAAGGGTTATCGATGTCTTGATCCTGTTTCTGGCAAAGTTTACACAAGTCGTCATGTTTTGTTTAGTGAACGGAAATTTCCTTATCGTTCTCTTGTGTCTAGCACACCTAGTGGTTCGTCTTTGGACGAGTCTCTTGATCCCTTAGTTTGGTTTCCGAGTCTTCCCTCGTCTAGTGAACCGAGTTTATCGTCCAATGGTCCCCCCTCTAGGTTGTCTATTGAGTCGGTCAGTCCTATGCCTTCATCCCCCGAGTCTGCCGCATCACGGGGGCACATGCAGCAACCTGCTGCCTGCCCGCAGGATGCGTGCGCACCCGAGGGCTATATGCCCAGCAGCAACCCGCGGTCATGCTCTCCCGCGCCCGCAGGATGGCGAGATGTTCTGCAGGAACTTGCTGCATGCCCGCGTGGTCTCCCCGTGCCCGCAGGTTTGCGAGCTGCCGCTGAGCCGCGTCTCGTCTCCTCGCCCGCGCCCGCAGCCTCTCCCCCTCCCACGCTGGCAGTTGTTGCCAGCCCGCAGGCACAGCCTGCGCCCTTAGGGTCATCCGTGGCCCAGCATTTTTCCCCTTCCTCGTCTTTTACCCCTCCCCTCGATGTTCCTCTTGAGTCATCCCCGTCTCCCATTGTCCTTCCCCCTAGGCGTCCTAGAAAGTCGTCTAAGTGTGTCGATCTGACTAATGTTCATATCATGACCACTCGTCTAAAAGATGGCATCATTTCCACTCGATATTTAATGAATTTAAAACCGATGTTGTTGAGTCTGAACCGTCTAACTTTAAGCAAGCGTCTAAAGATTCTCGGTGGCAACAAGCCATGCGTGATGAGTATGAAGCATTAATTAAGAATGATACAGGGGAACTTGTGCCTCGCAACAACAATAGAAACGCTCTTGGTTGTAAGTGGGTGTATAAGATTAAATATAATTCTGACGGTTCTGTGGAGCGGTTTAATGCCAGACTTGTTGTTTTTGGTAATCATCAGCAGGCAGGTATTGACTACTTTGAAACCTTTAGTCCTGTCATTAAGCCTACTACGGTTCGCTTAGTTTTGACTCTTGCTGCTACTTTTAAATGGCCTATTCGTCAACTCGATGTTAAAAATGCTTTCCTTCATGGTTGCCTATTCTGATGCTGATTGGGTCGGGTGTCCTAACACTCGACGTTCTACTACTGGTTATGCTGTCTTCCTAGGGAAGAATTTGATCTCCTGGCGCTCTAAGAAGCAACCTACTGTTTCGAAGTCTTCTACTGAAGCTGAGTATCGTGCTGTTGCCTACACTGCGGCCGAAACAATTTGGATACGTCAATTGTTGGCTGATTCAGGGTATTTTCATCGATGGCCTACCATTCTCTATTGTGACAATGTTTCTGCTATGTATCTTACAGCCAATCCTGTTCATCATGATCGTAGTAAGCACATTGATGTTGATTATCATTTTGTTCGTGAGATGGTTGCTAAAGGTGGACTTCAGGTCAAGCATATTCCGACACAGTTGCAGGTTGCCGATATTTTTACTAAGGGTCTTTCTTCTGAGTTGTTTTGTAATCATCGTTCCAATCTATCCGTGATTCCTCCCCGTAAAGATTGAGGGGGTGTATTAGGGTAATTTGGTAATTAGACGCTTAGTAGGCTTGTAAAGATAGTTTTTCAGAACTCTATATATATAACAGTGTCAGGCAACCTAAACAGGTTAGCCAATTATTCTCAATACTCGTACAACCACCATCAAAGAGATGATAATGGCAGCCCCTTACAACTGAGAACTGAACAAATAACAACTTGTATTGTGTGTTAAATAAGAAGTTACAAAATTAACTATCTTAAAAGCTTTTACATATTATCTTTCGACACACTTCTCAAAACTTATTTTCTCCTTGTCTTATAATATTGTGACAAAATTTAATTGTGTGTACAAAAAAGTAAGTTATAAAACCTTTCTCCTCAAATTTTCTTCATGGCCACGTATAGCCATATCGACGAGATTTAGTACAAGATCATAGGTGGTTTTGTACACTCTAAAGTTATTTATTTTTTGTTTTTTTTACAACAATAAAGCAACAGTCTTGATATAAACGTATCTTACAAAATGCCTTTTCGAGCTCACGTAGTTAGATCACGTGCCATACCTACACTGTTTCTACTTACCTACTACATTTCACAAAGCTTCTGAAGTGAAGAATCCGCACATTCTAGCGCTCACCAGAATGACGTTCGTTTTTAGATGTATGCTTCGTGATCGTTAACTGGCCTCTATAATGCCCTTTAGGAGGGTCAGGTCGTGAGGGCCTCTGCCTAGATGGCTGATAGAGTGTATATCCGTATACAAGGCGCTCTCCTCCTTGTATACGATGGACTTGGCTTTCGCTCTTCTAGCCTATAACTACTCCCCACTTCTGGTTGTTCATCTTGCTTGGGGAGACCCACGGCCCATCAACCTGGATGTCCTAAATTTAACTAAGGTTAGTTGGATATCTAAATGAGTGTGTTAAATAGTGCACACACAAACACGCTAAATGAAGATATGTAACAATCAAGAGGAGTAAAAGTGGTCCTACAAACCTAAAATTAAGGACACTTCCAATTAATATAGCCTATATAGGCTTTTGTCATTTAAGAGCTTAGTATACCTTTATTTCCTTGTTGAGGACTTGAGGTCCCAAACAAAAACAACGCCTTTACAGAAAGAGAAACCTGTAGGAGAAGTATATTTGAGCATACATTTATTACATATCTATCTATAGATGTTTTTTGATATTAGGTAGACCAATGTCCTATAAAGGCTATAATCACATCCTTGTTTTAGTTTCAGTTTCAGTTTCAGTATGGTGTCCCCATTAGAATTTTCCATCTCTTCTAGTGTAATAAGATAGGGTGACCCCATCTTATGTAAAGAAATTATTAGGAATCATACTTATTTCGTTTTTTTAGTTGCTACACTTTCCAAATTAAAGAAATTTCTTATAAGATGTTACACTTTTTATTTGGCTTTTCTATCTTTCCATCTCTCTTGCATAAAAAAATGCATTGAAATCAGCAAAAAAAGTGTAGCATCTAATTTGATACGGAAGAAGTTTACTTTTTGTTATGGCGAATATGATTACAAGTAAATAAAGGTATAGCGATAGTAGCAAAGTGGCAGCTCATGCACTATCAAGTAACTGATACGGGTTAAGGAAAATTTGTGTCGTGCCAAATATATACCAAATTTTCAAGAGAGCCTTGTGGCCAACCCCCTCCATGCTGGATTGGTCCAGTCGTACCAACGAGTCCCATTACAAATTTTATGTTATCTTCATTTAGGGTTGAAAATGAGCGGTCTGATAGACGGGCTGACCTGTAATGCTCGAGAATTGAAATCAAAAATAATGTTTGTCACTCATGAGGCCTCTCATGTGTCGTGCTAGTCTCGGGCTGGACCAACTTCGTATAAGCAATAGTTTGCACTTTCGTTGCTGAAGTTGGCCTTTTTCTTTCTCATTGAAGTTACTGATGATAAACAGGTGTGCAATAGCATTATACACTTAATGAATTCTGGAGTTTGCGCACGGGTCCTCGTCTTTCAAAGAATCAATCATCTACTATATATATCGAACAATATGTATATCAAAAAAGCAACTGCCTTTCTGTCATGAAACCATCACTACATCATACTACCATAGTATTTCCCTATGCTAATGACTTTTTTAGACACAAAAAATTACCCCCCATTGGTTTTACAAGAACCATGAATGAAGCTACATTGAAGGATCTGAAGCTGCAAAAATTTCCAGAGCCATCTGCCATGCCCGACTCACTCCAGGGGAAGAGAAAGAAGAAGATGAAGAAGGGAACACCAATCACACATCAATAAACACGGTAAAGACCAATGAACTTTTCAAACCATCTCCTCTAAAAGCCCATTGCTAGTATGTGCAAACTCATCTTGAAGAAGAGGTGAGAAGAGGGCAATAAGCAGCGGATTTTTTCTTAAACAACCAAGAAACTCGTGTTTCCTGATTCTGCCATCACCATCCATGTCGAACATATTGAATAGTTCGTTAACCTGAAATTTTCAAAATTTGGAATCCAAAAACATGAGATGTAGACTAAAAACAAAGATGGATGCAGCTTTCAAGGTAATTATGGCCAACTCCGGTAGAGCCGGCATGGGTTGGGTTCGGCGGTTCGGCCCAACCTGGCCCACGAGGCACGATTATCGGCCGTGAGCCATGCCGTGCATGGACCACTCTTTTGGGAATGTGGCAGGAGTTTGACACGATTTCCCTTGGCCCAGATCAATGCAGGATGAGGCCTGCTTGCCCGGCACGTCACGTGCCCATGCCCAGCTCTAGGTCTAAGTCACAATGAGGATGAACTAGTTAGTTACTACTGCTGAATTGCCGAAAGAAAAGAGTGAGGTCTTACATCATGGTCATTGGCATCTGGAATACCCAGTTGAATCGCATCTCCAAACTGCATCATATGAACAAAAAATTATGAGGCTTAAACCTTCATTTTTTATTTTTTATCGAGTTTTGTCACATAGCGATTTAAAAATCTTCAAACCTCTTTTTTCAAGATGTGATCATGCATCCCATCACCACATTTGGCAAAAGAAAATTCACAGGCGCGTTGAAATAATGGCTGTTTCATGATATGATTTGATGCCAATAAAAACTGCAGGCAAAATAATATCCAAGTATCAGATAATAATACCCGAGGACAACTTAAAAATGTTCTAGAAAATTTATGCATCATGAGTTATGACACTGAAGTGAAGGCACAATTGCTATTACCTGCTTGAATGTAATCTTTCCCATCTTCTCAATATCAACAAATGCAAAAATCTGCATGCCAAATGGAAATCAACGATGAGAATGTTCTCTTCACTTGGCAGGGCAACAAATTTTTGTAGGTTCAACAATTCTAAGTAAAATTACGAAAAGTTAAATATATTAAATTTTGTACTACAAGGCGAAACAATTTAACAAGATCCCATATTCCCATATGATAATGTTTTTTCTTATATATTAGTAGAAGTTTATGGTGAAAAGTTTCAGCTCTGTGACCAAGACATTCTCTCTAGAGATGACTAAACGAAACAGAGGGAGATTATAAATAAAAAAAGCTCATCAAACTATAAGAAGAGACCAAACAATGGAGGTATTTGTTTTGTTTATAAGCTTTCTTGTTCTAAATCAAACGACTACTTATTACAAATTCTGTTTGCTCCAAACACCCTAAAACGCTAATAAACAAAGTACATCTTGCTGCCTTACAGCCTCAAATTACTAACAGTTGTATCATAACTCCATTTTCGAGTGGTTGTCTACTTGTCTTCCTTTCAATTTTGGGATGTTTTGAACGTGATTGTCTTAGTATATTATTCTTCCTTCCACTGAAACTAATTCTCTTAGGGTCTTTTTCCCCTTTTCTTAATATACACGTGAAAAGTCAACCAGGGACAAATATTCTAAGATGGAGGGAATATTTCCTTTTTATCTCTCACATGTTGTGAAATTCTAATGCCACTGACTTTTCCCAACTATACTCTTCCCCTTTGCTGCATTTGAAAACAGCTAAAGACTTGAAACATCTCAAGCTAAGGGCAGTAGTTTATGCAACAGTCGTGGCAAACTTTTCTGAAGCATCATATAACAGTCTATAGAGTATCTTTCTAAACCAAACAATGTGCTCCCTTCTTACCTTACTGAATACTGCATCTCAGATCCATTATAGATCAATGTCCAAAATATTCTGATATACTTCGCAAATTCATGTTATATTGGTATTAGCTCAAGCTTTTGAACCTCATCTTTCATGTAAATATTAAAAGAACGCTTAGTAAACCGGTGATCCAATAGCATCGGTATTACAAGATTGCTCCAATGCATGCAAGATAATCAGAAAAATGTGACTTAATTGCTATTAAGTTTATAAATTATAAATCAATATGTCGACTTAGCAGCTTATTAGGAATCAATATGTTGACTTAAGCAACATAGCATGTTCAGGAGAGCATACAGAAAAAGTAATACTTGTAACTAAGCATAGTTTTCAGAAGTGCATAAACACACCTTCTCAGACAAACCACAAGGCTTCAATCTCAAAGCTCTTAAGAAATCCTCAATCTTTATACTGCCACTGCAAAAGAAGGGGGGTCGGGGCGGCTGAGAATATGCCTATAAGCTATAATAAGATCGAACTAAGATAGAGCACACATCATTTGGAATTGAATTACGAAAAGCAAGATTGCAATTTTGCAAGTATCTTTAGATGTTGTATGTAGTATGTGAAAAAATCCCATAAAAATAATCATTTCCATCCTTTGACCAAAGTAAAGAGCAGAAAACTAAAGCTTTGAAATGGATCTATAAATCGATAGCAGTCTGCTCATAACTAATGAATTTTGAAGGCAATTGCAAAAATCTAAAACAAGTAAGCAGAATGTTCATATTTATTCCACCACAAAGCATAGTTAATTGTCTATCAAGACTAGCATTAGCCCTTCAACTTATGTTGTTACTGAGCTGAAGTAACAGTCTTACAGATCAAATATATTTTTTGCAGATTTCCTAGTGCTTTTGTTTTACGCATTACTTAATTTTGCAGATTATAGTTTGATGTTTACTGATCATAACTAGTTGCTGTAACTAATCATAATAAATTGAACACAACAGGGCCTAAAAAGGAAATTGTGAGCCAGTCATCCCATTTATACACCTCCAGCCCAACCCCAAAGGTTTAACCTGATTTTGTGCAATGTCGACAGGTAAGGCCAAATTTAAATTTACCAAACATACCTGTCATCAGGATTCATGGATATAAACTTCTCCAAGAACTCCAAAGCCTCCATAGTGTTAATGCGATACGACTGCAATTGAGGAAGGCTATCA
The DNA here is from genome assembly GCA_947645195.1 of Patellifolia procumbens. Classification (NCBI taxonomy): domain Eukaryota; kingdom Viridiplantae; phylum Streptophyta; class Magnoliopsida; order Caryophyllales; family Amaranthaceae; genus Patellifolia; species Patellifolia procumbens. The sequence continues at coordinate 349,697 of CANSGD010000435.1, read as the reverse complement.
GGAATATGGAACAAAAAGGAACTATAAGCACCACCACCAAGCATATGTTGATACATGACAATGAGAAGTAATGAAGCAAAATATGCTGGCATCAGATATTTGACAGACATAATCATATTACAGCAGATGGAGATCCTACATAGTATAGGAGACATATTTATGAATGGTAGAGCGGTATGTCAATATTTTCAAGCACATCAGGATCCTGAGGATGTCCTTCATCATTCAAGATTATAGACTTAAACTTCAGTCGGAAGTAGGCCACTCTGCACTCAAGTTCTGACCAATTAAGTTGTCGTGGAACATGGCATTAACAAAGCACTAACAACTAACAAGCATATCCAAGCTTGGAGATGGTGGCAAACTAGTCATGAAGCCCCATAGTTCTCTGCTTTCCTATTCGTCTCCCGGAGCAATTACATACCTTTTCCATCTGAATTCATAATACTTAATATTTTCTTCTCCTTTGAATCACCTTGTAGCATTATGTTAGATCATAGATAATCTTACCTTTAAGGGCTTTGATACTGATATCGCCGCCCGCACCCCAACGACAAGAATATTGTGCTCCAACAGCATTAAGCATCCAACAACAGTATGAGGAATTTGGTATGTTGTACAGACGGATAGGGATTAGGGGGTGGGATAAGAATAGGAAACTGATGATGAGGACAAGGATAGAATAGTTCATATCCTTTTTGTGTTTATTGTGGGAAATAGATTGGGACCAAATAACTACATAAACTAATATTGCCTTATTAACACTACTGCCCTCCTCTTCTTTAATGGTTTTAATCTTTGAAGTCTTTTCCCCCCTTCTCCCTCCCTCCTATAGTCCCAAGTATTATTTTGGTGGGATAAGGGGTGTTTTTATCACTATCCTAATCCCTCTTATAATCCCCATTCCTCTAAACAAACATGGGTCTTCTTCCATTCCCACCCTCTTATCCCTTTAAACAAGCAGCTTAAAAGCAAACATGTTAATCATGAAACAAGAAGTAGGAATATCTGTTCTTCACACTTCAGCTGAGCGAGAACATGCAAGCCGATAAAAAGGCAAGAGCCTTCCTTTCTAACTGAATACTATCACATAAATCAAAAAGTGGAATGTGCAACATTGTTCAGTTCTGGTTTCTGAAAAAGAGGGAGAACTAAGCTTGCGGATTAGATATTAATATACTTACCGAACTTATATGCCCCAATTCAACCATATATCTTGACGGATTTTCCTGCATATTCCACAAGGTAAGATGTCAGACGGACTAGATTCACTCCATCCCCTTTTAGTACAAGATCATACATTGAGGTAAAAATTGTGAGTTATATGTAGTTTTACATGGAATCCCTTGTGGATGTCCATATTAATCCATCTCCATCTCCCAAACACATGCTTGGGGGTGAGAGCATTACCTCAATTTATAACCTTTACCAAACCAAACATTGATGTACCGAGATATGGAAAAACTAGACATGAAAACTTAGGATACTGACAAACCAAAGTAGCATTGCTACTAGAACTTCAGTTAAACAACAGTTTCAAATGGGCAGCATATGGAAATCAAGAAGCTAACTACAATTATAAAGCCTTTATTTCTGTAATTTCTGTTCATACAATAAAATAATTATGAAGGCAGAACAAAGAAGCTAAAAAGGACAGAAGAGATTCAGAGCCCGCAAACTGCAGACTATTATTTTGTCAGAGGAAAAGCATAGACAGCAAAAATCAATTCATCAGCTTCCAATCAGTAAACCAGTGCTTTAGCATTGGATACGAGTATACTTAGAGTAAGTTCCATAACCTGTACCCCCACAATGGGATCCAAATATATTAATGCCTAAGCATATGTTGATGTGAAAGTTATCATGAAACTTCATTTGGAGCACAAAATTCCCAACTCTTATTTCAATATATAGCTCTTAATAGATGAATATCCGTCAGCATAAAGGATAAGGCCCAAAGCTGCTCAAGTTTCGAAAAGAAGCATCTCCCAGGAAATCATTTCAAGAAAGTCAATCATTTTTGAGGTTTTGAAGTAAGAAAACCTGTAAGTTAAGGGCAATCTCATGTTGAAATGCTAGTGTAGAAGTGTAACTGTAACTAGACTGTTTAATGCTTTAATCCATTTTCACTAAATACAGAAATTAAACTGCTCACCTGTTTCAATTCAACTGCTTTCATCAGAAGCAACATGTCGCCATACGTATAAGATGTTTGCACAAGATTTAATGCAGTGGCCATAGCATGGGCGGTCTGCATTTATTCAACAAGCGAGAGTTAAACAAGTGCTTCTGACCATTTTTTCGTGCCCACAGGCGCAGGAGGGAGAGGGGGGGGGGTGCATAAAAACAATTAACTGAGGCCACAATTTTAAAAAAAAACAGTGTATCCTATTCAGTGTCAGCAAAGATTCACAATCACTACATCCCCAAGCAATGCTATCACAAAGTGATGAACACAAACCTACAAATCCAACCTTTCAGCTTAGAAACAATTTGAAGTAGGGACTCTAGCATTCCACTTTTTGAACACATCAGATATATCAAAACAGAAGCTAGTTGCTCCCTCAGTTTCACTTTCAGGAGTCCCAAATTGATTTTGCAATCATTCAAGGCAAATGATCCAATCTATATAAGTGAAAGGACTTTCTAGTGTGAGGCAGAAAAGTGAAGGGGGGAAGAAATTCAACTGAATCATTGAAACTCTTCACACAGGATAGATGGTGCAGTTATTCTTCCCCAAAGAAAATGGAGGAAAATAATACACAGCCAAGTCCTAGAAGCCTCGTAAAAATCAGTCTTACACTACACATAGGCTATGATCATAAGTTGTCAACCATAATCTATAGTCTATACACATCTATTTCTATCTATACACACACACACACACATAGATTAAAAGGATCAGGGAAGGAACTTACCCTTTCGGCAAAAAGGGACACATTTTCTTTTTGAATCTGAAAAGGCCGTACAACTGGAAGGTACTCCACCTGCTCAATGGAAAAAAAATATTAATACAAGACCGATTAAAAAAACAAGAACCCATTGTCAAACACACCAGCTTCGGCACACCCGAAACAAAAGCTTTTCAAGGACATGTGAATTAATAAGTCATAACTAAGGATCTTGTTACAAGATAGTAGATTCAAGCCTGAAATGTGATCTATCTAAGTTCAGATTGATTATGTGCTTGCATCCATTTCACTCTTCATTCCATTAACAAAACCACATAGCACCATGTGACAGGGAGTAGAGAGTATGTGAAAGAATAGAAAGAGTACCTCCATGAAATTGTGAAACTGAGTGAACATTCGAAACATCAACCTTCCCAAGGAAATGTTACCCCTAAATAAAAAATACACAAAATCAATGCTCCAGTTACTAGAACAATCCAATTATAGTTGCATGTGAAAAGAGTCATACCAAGATTGATCAAAGTGGACATGAGGATAGCGGACAATGACAGGCTGGATTGGCTGATTAGGTATGAATGCTCCCATTTGGAAAGAGAGAAGGAATCTCCCATTAGTGGTGGTTCCCTCTGGAAATAATAGAACACGGGGAAATCTCTTGCATGAAGCCTTTCTCTGTAGACAGGCCCTTAAAAGCACAATTCTGTATCAAACGCCTTACAATTGATAAACAGTAATGAATCAAGTTTTATTCTGCTTACTAAACACTGAACTGGTTCCATCATGGTCTCCTATGCCTCTGTACTTAACAGTCTACCATTTTTAGATTAACAATTCTGCATGCACAACACTCGACAAAATCTTAGCAGTATCGGAACTATTCCAACAATAATAACTGACTATCAGAATGCATAACACAGTACTTCTACAAGGAAGGGTCTAGCATAACAAAGCTTCTGATTCTAGGGCCATAGTCTCACCCCGCTCCACTAAGAAAATCTTTTTATTAGTCAAAACAATGAAAATATATGGAACTCAGGATGCCATCATGCAACATGGTTACAGTTGTCTTGTTAGAATAACATGCACGATACTGTTTAGGATGGGGGTAATGGAGCTTATAAACTAATCATATTTCTTTCAATCCCCTCGGATTAATATCAATGACTAGATTCAAAGACCATTATATCAAATCTTCATCTGCACTAACACTTGCTTATGATTGCATTTATCATATTATTAGACGACGTGTCTACTCATGGAAAAGATGGTAGGCAACACGAAAGAAGTAAATAACATTTCCACATCAAAATAGGAGCTTGGAGAAAGATCTGCATCGTGCTTAAGGATGACCATCTAAGCAAAAATGATAGAAGCCTGAACACTCAGAGCCAGTGTCTGCAGATTTGTGGCTACACTAAATCAATCAGCCACCCCCAAAATCGATCCTATTTACATCTTTCTCACATAGTAAGTACAATCCGTCATCTAATAGCAGAAGTAAAGGGAAAGAAGGAATAAATTGCAGGCAAATAGTTTGACACGAGCTTCAATCACACATGAAGTGATCATGCAGAACTCTGCTTAATTTAGAAGTTAAAGGTAAAAGCATGAAATGAATACACTTATAACAGCAAAAGGCAGTGAAACAAATGAAATTCTAATTTGGTGGTATTTCAAAAAGAGCACAAAGTCCCAGTACCTTTATCTCATTGACAGCATTTTTCCTTGATGAAGATGAGAATCTATTCACATAAATAACCTGTAAGCAAAAGAGCAATCAGATCCTATGCAGAAAAATATAATACTACAAACAATCAGTGAGAAGCTGAAGTAGTGAAGTCCATACCTGCATAGCTCTGATGATAGTCCCCACTACAGGCATTGAATCATGGGAATCAGACGCAACAATTGTCGGGAACAACTCATAGAAAAAGAAGATTGGGTCAATGTATGATACATGGTTTGAAACAACAATAGGAGCCACCTCTCTCGGTGCTGGCCGTCCTTTCCGTTTTATCCACTGGTAGCTACAACAAAATAGAAAATTCTCAAGTTTACAGCCAAACTTAGCAGGGACATATGGCAAATATAAAACTTGCTGACTAAACACTACAGAATTCGATGAAATATGTGAGGGAAACATAATTGCTATTTGCAAGGGCTTATACGTGACAACAATTAGATCAATTACACAAAAACCACCAAAATCTTGCTACTACTCTACACAGCACTCCATATTATATCCTCCCTCCAGTCCTTCTTGTTCACAAAAGGCCAAAAGGAAAAGTAAACTCAGGTTACATACTAAAACTAGTGAACTTCCTTGTAAAAACAATCACAAAGTCTGCAAAACCAGTCACAACCTTTTAAGCACAAAACTGAACACAATTTTCAGTGTACTTTGCAAAATACAAGCCAATCACATAGTTAAGCGCATATTCCTAATTTTTTAGGTAATGCCAACAAATTTTCAATCTAGGAAAACATAGTTGCAAAAAAAATTACATCCAGGGCTTACGAAATACTCCCTCCGTCCAATAATAGTCATCAACTTGTCGACTAGCCCGCCTCCTCGAATAAAAAAAAAGAATACACTTCACACTAATTGGATCATCCCACAAACTTCCCCACATGTCCATCAAAGAAGATGACATGTTGCAAAATCCATTACCATAGTTGGTAAAAGTTCAATCTTTTCAGAATATCACAAAAACTATTGTACATGACTATTAGTCTATTACTTCCATAAAAGGTATGCTTGCATTGCCATCATCATCATCAATAAAATTCCTACAAAACTAAAACACCCTAAACTAAAAATTTGATCTTTTCCATAAATAAAGCTTTTAACTTACATACAAACACAACATATCAATAAAATTCCTACAAAACTAAAACACCCTAAACTAAAATGTTGATCTTTTCCATGAATAAAGCTTTCAACTTCCATACAAACACAACATATCAATAAAATTCCTACAAAACTAAAACACCATAAACTAAAATTTTGATCTTTTCCATGAATAAATCTTCCAACTTCCATAAAAACACAAAATATCAATAAAATTCTCAATCCGAATTATCGGAATAAAAATAGATAGATAGACAGATAGATATCGAATGAGTTCGAACTTACCCAAAAGAGAAGAGTATACAACGAGCACAAATACGAGTAACCCACATAAGATTAGAGCGCCATCTAGGCATAGGATTCTGTTTATCTTTCCAACCATGAATAGCAATCAAAGTAACAATATACCCAACAAACAAAGTCAACCCAAAAATCACAAGACGAATTGCAACAAGAGGGATAGAAATAAAGATCTTGACCCATTCATAAACCCCAGAGATTTGAAAAGTGTGATTTCTGAAAGGATCAGCAGAAGTTGAAGCTGGAACACAAAACCCATCAATACCCAAGAATTCAAATGGGTTTTGAGGGTCAATTTGGGGGTTTTCTGAGGTTAGATCTTGGATGGTGATAGAAAGATGGGGTTTTTCAGTAAGAGATGAATCTGAAACTGGGTTATGATCAGTGGGATTATTGTGGGTCAAAAAAGGAGTAGGATCCGCCATTAGAGGTGGTTCCAAGATTGAAGGAGAGTCAAAAGTGAAGAGTAGGTGAAGAAAGCAATGAATTTGAATGTGAATTTTTGCAAAGAATCTATGTGAGTATATGAAGTAGGAAAATGGGGAATAAAATCAGTATCAGACAATTTAGGAAGAGAGAGAGAGAGAGGGGAAGAGGGAAAGTGCGAGACTGAGGTGGGGTTGGTGAAACACAGAGAGAGAGAGAGAGAGAAACGCGGTTTATTGTGGAGGAGGATATTTGAATACTTTGGTAGTATATCATAGAGATGGACATGATATACATACAAGATACAATCATTAATAATTAAGAAAAATTGGCAATAAATACCTAACTTTAACCTCTTTTTTAAAATAAATATCTAGGTTATTTTTTATTTTAAATAAATACCTAACTTGCTACTTTTTTTTTTGAAATCACCACTAACTAACGGTTTTGACCTAAAAATTGACGGAATTGACCAAATCCTAACAGAGATTTCTTAGTTGGGTTTTTAGTGGGTCCCACAACATTAACCATATATATCTACCTACTACTCTGCTTCATTTCCCCCATTTCCAAGTTCAGCAATCTTTCTTCCATTTTCAAAATTCAAAGATCGACTGAAAGAGAAGAAATTGGTTCGAAAATTGAAGAACAAAAGATAAATCTTCTCCATTTGTGGGTTTCGTTCATCATTTTGCCTTTATTAGGGTTTTTTATTTGTGTATTTAAGGTTTGTCAAATTGGTTGATTGGCAGATTTATTAAAAGATTTCATTTTTGTTGTGAAATTTGAAGTATTTAGGGTTTATCATTGCTGTAATTGAGTCTCAATTATAATGTGAAGTGATTAAAGTTTGACAATTTAATTTGTATATGATGGTTGTAAAATGCAAGTGTTACATTCAGCCAAATTGCTCAAGTCTGCCACAACTAATAACCCAGGAAGGAGGTTTTATTGTTACAAATTTTGTAATGTTTATAGAGATAAGGAATGATGTGGCTTTTCAGCTAGTTTGATGAAAGTCAAGAGGAGTGAAAGATTTGCCATGAACGCCCTTCTTCTTTAATATTTTCGCAGCCACAGCTCCTCTAATTACTGAGGATTCTCAAAAATTACAGTGAGAGAGAGAGAGAGAGGTGAGGAATTCAAGGGGTAAAGATGGTGAAATCAGACAATTTGGGAGAGGAAGAGTGCAATGAGTTGGGGAAATTAAGAAAGGAGAGAGAAGTCTGATGTTGGAAGATGAAGGGGGAAGAAAGTTAATTCATGTTTGGAGAGAAATAATGTTGTGGGACCCGCCAAAAACCCAACAAAGGAATCTCAGTTAGAATTTGGTCAATTCCGTCAAGTTTTAGGGCAAAACCGTTAGTTGGTAGTGATTTCAAAAAAAATGTAACAAGGTTAGGTATTTATTTAAAATAAAAAATAACCTAGGTATTTATTTTTAAAAAGAGGTTGAACCTAGGTATTTATTGCCAATTTTTCCTAATAATTAATGAGGTATTACAATTTGATTCGGTATCAAACATAAGTTACATAACAGCCTCATGAGTCATGAATCTCGTTTGGGTGTGAACAAAAGCTTGAGTTACTCTCTCCATCTCTTTTTTTACGCGTCGTTTTTAGTTTTACGATTAAATTAAACGTACATTTTTGCCGATATAAGAAAAAGTAGAGTTATTTGAGATGTGTGAGATTCATATATTTCCATACACTTTTTACTCCCTCCCTCTTATTTGTTTGAAAACGCATCTTGAAGAATGAGAAAAGCTCAATGGTGCATGGGAAGGAGGGGGTGTATAAGAAAATATTTGGCCATACACTTAGATATTAGTGATTTACGAGAGCGATGGGAATGGGAATCGGTTGGTAAATCATGCCTCCCACTTTCAAGAGGTTTTCGGGTCAGACTCTATCTTGCCTTTGTGACTTTCTGTAAACCTATCAGAAAATAGTAGTGATTTGCAAATGGTTCTCACAAATGGATACTTTGTTTTAAAAGGAATTAGTAGAAATCTAATTAATAAAAATAAGTTTTTAAATAGTTTTCATCTACTTTTCGGTTGTATATACAGCTCCAAAAAGCAAGGCTAAGAATTCAATGATAATCTTTTTAGTTGTATATAAACTGAGTTTAATGATTTTTCCTTTTTATGTTTTAAATAACTATTGTTTTATAATATTTAATAGTGTGAAATATAAAATTGTAATATTAATAATTTTTGAAAATTAACAAGATTGAATTATGTTAATATTGTTTATGGACGACGAACTAAAATAAAATTAATATGAGTATACAGAAGTCCAATTTATTTTGGTGCAAACATAAGTCTGAAATTGGTGGACTAAACTAGTTAGAAAATTTCAATCAATTATAACTATAAACTCTTGAAGACTTAAGTGAAAAATAATTATAATTATAATCTAAATTGGATCATTCAAGCATCTGGATAAAATAAGATTTTGATATTTTGAAATGGGCCCAAATGTTAACATCGACAATTCAAATAGCCCATAAACTAAGAGGTTTGAAAATTACATGTATGTCTTGTCTCTTTTTATTACTTTCTTCGTATTGAAACACTTGACACATAACACTACAACATAATTAACATGCGATTTTTCATGCTACAAAAGGTAACCAAATGAATGAACGTAAAAACATAAATCATCCTTCTCTCTAGAAACCTCACCAAAATCGCCCATCATCAACCCCCCTAACCGCCCTTCCTCAACCCCAACTGCCCTTCCTCAGCCCCATCAATCGGCTAGTCTCTTCCTTGCTTCTCCGCAAGCAAGGGGGTAAACCCTCTCTAGAAATGGTGGGTTTACCTCCACGGCCACCGCCTTCTCAAGACGAGCACATGGTGTATCTCCAGTGGCGGATCCAGGATTTGGAAGGTGGGGGTACGGTTTTAAAATAACTCAACCATCCGGCAAAAAAAAAAAATTACAAAAACTAAAGTAAACATAAAATTAAAAGTTCAAATTGCAAATAGTTCAAAAGAGAGTGAGCACAATTACATTATCCCAAGTGAAATTTACAATTACATCATCTCAAGTGAACTCCAAACTTTTATTTTTCATCTTCCAAATTTCCAATCCTAACTATTATATAACCATTAATTAAGCCAAATTTGTCAACAACTACCTAATAAATATCACTTTTCAGAAACAACTACCTAATATAAATTTTTTTTAATACAACTACCTAACTTAATAATTCCGTCAACATAACACTACCAAAGACGTTAAATTTTGAAAATTCTGTCACATGGGACCCACCTTTTCTTATTTCCCACCATTCTCTCTTCTTCTTCCTCCTCCTCTCTGGTTCTGCAACTCAGAACCACCAAACCAAAACCAAGCTCAAGCTCTCCATCAATGGCGTCAATGGCGTCACTCTTATCTTCCCCACCCACTTCCTCTCTCTCCTTCAGATCTCTCCCTTCTCTCAAACCCACAAAACCAATTTTCTCTTCCAACAATGGAAGAGGTTGAGTTACGATTCCAACAATGGTGGATAAAAATATAGCAAGTAATTGCCATGCATTTTTGGTAACTCCATTTGGTGTTGGAATGAACCAGATTATAACACTAGTTAGAATTGAAGCAATTACGGGTTTAATTGATGCTCCTTGAGATTGAATTGGTGGAGAAGATGAAGATGAAGAAATGGGTTTGAGTTTGTGGGTTTTATGGAAAAGTGATGGAGGAGAGAGAAAGAGAGGTTTTTTAATGGTGGATCTGAGGGAAATGGAAATGGGTGATTTGAGTAAGGAAGAGGAAATTGGTTTTGTGGGTTTGAGAGAAGGGAGAGATCTGAGTAAGGAAGGGAAATTGGTTTGGTGGTTCTGAGTTGCAGAACCAGAGAGGAGGAGGAAGAAGAAGAGAGAATGGTGGGAAATAAGAAAAGGTGGGCCCCATGTGACGGAATTTTCAAAATTTAACGTCTTTGGTAGTGTTGTGTTGACGGAATTATTAAGTTAGGTAGTTGTATAAGAAAAATTTTATATTAGGTAGTTGTTTCTGAAAAGTGATATTTATTAGGTAGTTGTTGACAATTTAAGCTAAAAAATTATATAACTACTCATATAATTAGAACATAAAATTAGAGCATAAAATTAGAGCACAAGCATACTATCAATTAGAGCATAAAATTAGAGCACAAGCATACTATCAATTAGAGCAAGAGCAGAGCAACAGAACAACTATAGATTTGTAGTTCAAAAAATAAAATAAAATCCAAGATTTGCAAAGCAGACATGGAAACAGGGAACTTATGCTGGTTCGCCGCCAGTCGAGAAGTACTGCTCGAAAATTGCAGAAGGTGCCATGAAATTGCGAGAGAGAGTGCAAAATTTATGGGTCGGGTTTCAATGGCTCCAATAGATGAGTTTCTAAGGGTTTTTTGGCCCATATTCATGTTAAAAAAAAGCTATCCATTTATATACTATAGGTTGGGCCTTCTGTTTTTTGCTTGTTTTTTGTTTTTCGGAGTCGGGGTACGCCTGTACTCCAATGTACCCCCTGGATCCGCCCCTGTGTATCTCTTCAAATCTCGCTTTGCTGAAAATCTTCGACCATGGGTTCCTAACCCATGCCCCAAACATGGAATAGTCTCGATGTACTCATTCTTGTATATTGAATGCTGAATTTTTTTCCTCGATTTTGTTCGAAACAGAGGAAATCAGATTGTGTTACTTCTCACAATCAAGACTAAAGTCGCCTTCTTGTTGTTCTATATGGACGGGCAATGCAGACCACCTCCCTCGCCGTTGAGCCGAGAATTTACAATTATGCCTTTGTTTTTTATCGTATATTAATAGGTAAGGACAGGGTTAATTTTCAGCTTTGGTTAATAATCATAAAAGTGGTGTAATGAACTTAAAGTTACTTATATCCCTCATATCAAAATTGAAAACTGATAGTAGAAAGATCAATACTACTTCTCTGATTTTCCATATTTTTATTTTAGTTTTCGAAAAATTTGTAAATGGAGCGATAGATGATAACAGGTAGGCCTTAACTAATATATTTCCTTTTTGTTTCATAAAGGACTAAATAAATTCCTCTCCTTTTTATTACTTCAGTCATTTTCTCTATTTGGAAGTTGCAAATTATTTACATAATTTTTTTAAAGAAAAATACCAACTCTCTACCTTTCTCCAATCACATGGGTTCCTTTTTTTTCCTCTTTCTATTTCTCTCTTCTCTTTAATTCTTGTACACATGCTCAATGATACAAGTACAAAAAAAACGGAAAAAAGTATATTTCTTTAAAGAGATTTTGGTTTTTTGCCAAATAAGATAGGATTAACGAAAATGATTTCAAGATTAGTTTTGGATATAATATCAATTCGCAACGTGCATGTGATACACGACGTACAGCACAAGCGCAATAGGAAAACAGCTGTGGAATTTTATTATATTGAGCAACTGTGATTCATTGTCAACAGGACAAATCACAAAAAGCATATAATTGAATTAGTAAAGCAAACATTTATCTGAAAAGTTTTCAAGTATGGTACACATGGCGTGCCCCATGCCATACCAAATTGACCAAATAGGAACTTGCAGAAATTATCAAACTACAATCAACTGTCCACCAATTTATACAAACTAAAAACAAATTTAGAAACACACACGGCATTCTTAACTAGGTTAGCCAAATAACAAACTCAAACTATAAAAACTACTACTACTCTTATATCCACAACATTACAAAGTTCCTTTCAATGACTTGAACCGTCATCTCCTCCAAATTCCCCTTCATCCTCTCACTGTACAACTGTCTATTACAGCAAAATTGTGTAACAATTCTCACGATACATTATTTTCTCGATTACCACATCCCTCGGATTGTCGACAATCGCGAGGATATGTGAAGAAAATGATAAATACAGCCTTAAAACAAAAAAATGACTCCATAACTAGACTTATTGGTAGGTTTTAAGACTGCACGTATCAAATTCGATAAATTAAATATGTTCAATAATTATTCATATAATTGGTATACTAAGTAAAATAATTATATGGGAACAATATATATCTTTATACAAGGCAAATCTTCACTGAGAAAATTTTAATGGGAAACAACTTTGGCTTTCAGTTTAGTGGTATACAATAATAATGAGCAACTCCTTTGTTATAAAGGGTTGTGCAAGTTGGAGAATACTCTGGTCAGTTACAGGCAGCATATTGAAAAAGGTAAGCAGAAAAGGCAAAAAGAACCCCTTTCTTTACCTATTCAAGATTAGAATAATTTACAAGCAAGCAGAGCCAACAGTTTATCCTGACATCAGATCTGAATGAAGCCACATGCTGTACTTGGAAGTTCATTTACCATGTAAACATCTTTTTAACCACTAGAGAGAGAGCTTATGTGAGATTAAGCATAAATTACCATCGAAGCTGGATCTAGTAAATGATTAGCCTTGAACTCGTAGACTTTGCATACAAAGATCGCATCTCCTCAAGTACCCCAAACCAAATCATCAACAGACTTCTCGAATGGCTCACGTTCTGTAGAGAAAAGCCCATTTTCCACTGGTTCATAGTTCGGTCCTCTCCACACTACAATCTGTTCTTTCATGAACGTAACAGGGATACATGGTACCAAATCCTATTTACATGTTGATGACAAACAGTAAGTGGAACAGGATATGACATGCATTACTGTAAAGTATTAGAGGAAACATTGTACAAACAGCTGCAAACAACCAACCGCGTCTCTTAGGTTTAGTTGGTGAAATGAAGTATATAATCGGGTTAAAGGTACTTCCATTATGCAAGAAAAATAATAAAAAAGAAGAGGAAGAAACTAATACAAATTCTAGCTCAGGTCAGGCGAAAACCCAGGTATATATTGCTACTAAATTTCCATTCAAGCTGCAACTGAACCAACCAGGATTTTGAACAAGCTTATGTCATACATACTGATTCCCGAGGCTTGGTTTGATTCAATTGCAGTTGGAGCAAAAGTTGGTTTTCCATTTGTTGGCAATTGATCCACCATTTTCCAAATTCAATAAGATATGTTTAATTCGTTTCAAGTAGACCTGTCAAAATTCGACCCGACCCGGAAATAGTGGGTTATGAACACAACTTTTTGACCCGAACCCGATTGTGTTCGAACCCGGGAAAACTGTTTTTTACCCGACCGACCGAAAAATCATTATATTTTTAGAAATAATATGAAATTATGGGAATTTTATTGCTAAAAATAGCTTCTAACTAGAGTATTTGGTTCCAAAAATGAATTTTGTTAAATGTGGATGTAATTTAATTGTTGAATTCAACTATAAATGACTATATTTTATATAACTTACTATTTCCAACGTATATTGTGTATATTTTGTTACATATATGACTAAAAAACCAAATGAAAGAAAGAGCAAATACAAATCCCTTAACCCGTTGGGTCGACCCGAAACCGAACGCAATGGGTCTTGAACAAGGTTTATTCGACCCGAACCCGGAAATATTTTATTTTGACCGACCCGACCGACCCGTTTGACAAGTCCAGTTTCAAGCTTCCTTTTCATGGACATGAAAAAACTGCAAAGGCTATTTTCTTGGTTCACTTCTCCCTTCAGCTCCTTCTCAGAAAAAACTTAGATATCCGTCTTAGATTGTCGTGATAGAAGCAGTAATTATTTAAAGTTCAAGATATACTCACACAAGATCAAGACTCCAGCAGGATAAAAAAAAAAAGAAAAATCTATGCCGTCAAATTTCAGATCAGAGCTCTTAGTACTAGATGTAGGAATAATTGATCAATTTGAGGCAAAACTTTTTCCAGCAAGGGAAGATATCAGATCACAGAGAATTTTGGACTTTCCTTATTATAGGTCCTGCACTCCCATATCGAAGATGAGTTCCAATTTTAGGGCAAAACTTCTAGAGACAATCTCCTTGCCAGTTATACTAAGTTGGATGTTGTCTTAAATTAGTTTCGACCTCTTCTGACCTAGCCATCAGGATTTTTACTAGGTAGGCGTTGCAGTTGTAATTGTTGCGGTTGAATATTTGTGAAGACTGGAGAGGCAAGCAGTGGCTGGATATATAGTTATATACTGGGACAGAGAAAATTGAAAAGGTCTCTTCAAACAAAGCCCAAAAATACAAGCTTGAGTAGGACAAGGTTCAAGAACCAAATTCTCGATCCTCTTCAATGTTAGAAGTCCCTCTTGAGCCCAAATGTATACAAGCTACTAAAGTACTAATGTATACAACATTTACAACAAAACAAAAAATCTTAACAATATGTCTGGATAAAAATGGTGGAGGGAAAGGGAGGGGAGGGAAGAAGAGGGAAGGGGAAGGAAGATAAGGGAGAAAGTAAGCTTGCATTTTCCCTCCAAATCTTTCCAACATGAGAAAGATTTAGTTCATTAAAGAGGGAGCGAAAATCAATCCTTCAATTTCCCTCCCCTTCTCTCCCCTCTGTGATACCCAAAAAAAGGGATCATGGATCCCTCTTTCTCTTCTCTTCATTTCCCTCAACTTCCCTCTATCCAAACAAGCTGTAAGTGTTCAAAGTTAGGAGTCCCTCTTGAGCCACTCCTATCCAGTGTGTTACAGCTTTCAGGTTACAACTTGTGGACATGAATCTTTACAGATACACTATAGTATATTATGAAGTTTATAATGTGGTATGGTGTGGGATGCCCTAACTTGTACATGTAATGTGCCCCAAGAAAGAATGCTCATTATTCATTGTGCAAAGCGCTAAATATCAAATTGTGAATTCAAGCTACTTATCAGCATGCAACAAACATGCTTCAAAAGTAAACATAAGGAGACCGTTAATATATTCAAATTCTACATTTTAATCATTCTTTTGGAAATATAAGAAGAAAGAGGCTATGTATGCTCCATGGAAAGGAATGGTAGAAGATCATTGACGAAAGAATGTTAAAGAAAGACAAAGTTGCTTACATAAGAGATCTATCAGATGTTAAGAATATCTATAATGATAGGCAAGTATCCCCAAGTATGTCAGCCAAACAAGTTTCCTAGTTAATTTAATATTAATTTAGTCTACTAGGACTATTATTAGCTTGGGTAAAGCTTGTATATTCAGAGTAGGATTTGGTTATTTTTATATAAAGATAGGTCTGGATGGGAATAAGTGTGGGAGGTAAGAGAAAGAAAAGACGTGTCTGTTTGGGTTAAACATGGGTTAGGGCTCGGGTCAAGGAGATCTTTTGGTATCAAGAGGGATCCGAGTTCTAGAGCAAGTAGGTTAGATTGAGATATCCGAGTCCAAGCATAAAGAAACGACAGTCATGAGATCCCGTTATCCTGTGGACGACATAAAACAAATAGCACAAAGCCACAAAGTGTCCACCATGAGGTTGAAACGTCAAAAGAGTTATGGGCATTTAGAACATGAAAAGGATTAATTAATCTCCTCTGTCTCTGATCATCACCTTATGGACTTTTGTTAGTTTTTCCCATTAACTTATCTTATACATCACCAAATATTATGACTGATTCTAAACATATCTTAGCTCTCAGTGGAGTCACTTCCAACAAAAGTGCACATGTGCAATTCCCCTTTATACCGGTTACCGGGAGCTAGCCCACCCTTGACCCTTCCTAGATTTGGGCATCTTGTGTCTTCCCTGCAACAGATGAACTACACAGCTGATTTCTCTGCAAATTAAGCATATCTCTCTCTATCCCTGTACCAACCTTTTTTTTAATTGGGTGAAATAAATCAGCACGGTCTTGCACAACATTAGATTCATTCAAAATAGAAGTGGACCAAAATTATGTGTCGATGTCCAAGGTAATATGATTCTCTTCACCACGGTGTTCTTACTCTAAGATCCTCCAATTTCCAGATCCCAGGATAGGCAAACATATCTTAAAACATCAACTAAGCAAAGAGAACTTACCCTAAGTTTGACGCCTATTTTCTTGTGATCACTCTTGTCAAGGCCAGTGCAGTCTATCCGGACCAGCTCCTCCACATGAAAAGCATCTCGAACCATAGCTACAAGGTTGCCATAGTATCCATTTCTGACTACAGTTGCAATTGTAGGGATTAGGTCAGTCAGACTAATAGTTACAACAAATTCATCAGAAAATTCAGAATAGAATATTACCAAGTTTGGCCAACGCAGGAGCAGCTAATCCTCTTTTTCTCATCTCCTTTGTCTCTTCAATGCTTAATCCCTCAATTGTGGTTTTAACTAGCTTTGGATACACAGGCTCTTGGGGTTTCCAAAGCATTAATGGAATCACAGGCCTCTTCTTGTATTTATAGTTCCTGCCTCTGTACAAAACAAAAATACCACCATGCCTGTCGATAATCTTGCCAAATGTCTTATCCTACAATATAGACACAAAACTTCTTACACCACAGCAAAAAGTGTTTAGAGCATGCATAGTATTATTGAGTATGTAGACCATGTTAGAAGCCAACCTACCTTAAGTTATATTTTCCTTAATTAATGCTTCTGAGTACTTTATGTTTTAGCTCTTATGTATAGACTTTTCTTTCGATATTGGAGTAACCTTCTTTAAGGGGGTAATGATGAATGAATCTCCTATCTTTTGTTGCTTAAGATAGTGTGTGTTGTTCTAGGCTAACATAGAGATTGTGCCACCAGTTATCTTAAGCCCCCCACCCCTCCCAACTCAAAACAAGTATGCACACATATGCCCCAACCGACCCTCGTCCCTTGTCGCCAATACGCAAGAGCGCCCCTTCAAATAAGCAAGGTTGCTTGTATTTTGCAAGCCCCAAGGTCGTATTCCGCACAAGGGTTATGCCCTTGCCGCCAAATAAGCAAGAGCGCGCGCACAATTCAGTGTCCAAAGTCTCCGAACACTTGGACCATGACACATGCAAGACAAAAAGTGAGAATCAAGGGAGACAAGAGAATGAAGAGGGAGTGAAAAGTGAGGTAAAACCTTTCAATCCTCATCAGTCATCCCATGGGGTATATGTGGGTAAAAATCGCTACTACAGGCACGGAGTGCTACTCAAATATGTTTTAACCATTTTTTGGTGGAGCTGCTTTGGACCCTATGTTAGCTCTCCGTGGACAAAAAACACCTGAAGGCAGGAAGCTGTAAAGGGAAATTCAGACTTATATCTGACTTTATTCTGGTTTGGAAGTCCTTTACAGGTGAAAGGAGTCGACTTTATCATCCAATCTCGGCTCTCTATGGTGGTGTTGTCAATTCATTTTAACTAAGGCGAGAAGATAGTTTATCGTTCTCAGTCCTCAGCTTCCAGATTTAAATGGAGAAATGTAAATAAAGTTGATTGTGAACTAACCACCCAAACTATTATTGACAGTGTTTAGAATCTCAGACTGAAAACTTTCATATCACCTTACAAATGATAATTGATGTTTCACAATCCATCTTAAATCCTAATTCTTATAGGCCATTCTAAGCCCACTTTACAATATGACAACAGTATAGTAGATATTGTGGTTGTAATTTTAAGCAAAACAGACCTCAAGCTGGGTATACACATTCTTCAGGTCAATAGTTGGCACGCCCATGCATTTAATCCTTATTGCCTCAGCATGCTTCCAGTGATTATGAATATCATTCAACATATTGTGAGTCAGCCCATCTCTCCCTACAAAAAATAATGTCAACCACATTGCACCATTTGCTTTGAAGTTTTCCAGCTCTATTAATCTACAATCATACCAATCTTGGTTCACAAATACGAGTGCACCATGTGTGTTGGAAGAAGTAGTGTGGTTCAGCTATACAATATAGCAAGTTCGCTTAAGAGGAAAAATTCATCATAAATTCTGTACACATACATTATGAAAAATTAACAACCATACAATTTCTGGAACCCTAAGAAAATGTTGACTGAAAAATTCATCACACACATTATACAAACATCACCACAAAATTTTGAAAACATAAAATGCCAATATTGAGAAGATATATACTCATGACAATATCTGGCTCTATGATAAATATACCCAGAGTATATCCAACTTACGCCCTGCTATTTTCGAATTTTAACATAAATTTTAGCATAAAATTAAGTAGTCAACAACAAACAATTTTGATTAAATAAGTTGGTCTTGGCATAGCAGTCGCTCACTTTATCCTTCAACCTCGAATTATGACCTTTGGGAATGGAAAGTGATCATTGACCAACCCTTTACCCTTTTAAGTAAAGCACCCTGGGCAAAGGGAATAGTCATTGCTACCGGCAAGGATACTCTTTTTCACCAAAAAAATCTAATTTTGATCAATAACTACTACAGTTTGATTAATACTAACAGTTCCACCAGTAGCGCGCAAAAATCAAAAACCACTTCGTCAATGCTCAATTTCCATCTGCCTAAAATCACTTCAGTTCCGTAAAAATCAGTTCAAGAAAACAGTCATAAGCACATGCAACCGCGAACCTAGAATTTTAACATTCGGGGGTGTCAATTACAGGTTTTTTTGCAATTGACCATTCGGGGTTGCAAAATAAAAAATTAACACAATATCCAAAAACAATACTAATTTGGGTTGTCGACTAACACCCCTCGCCTCAATATAACCATTCAGAAGGCAAATACACAATCAAAATTCAGCTAGGCATATCATCGAACATATAGAGTGCACAAAACATCATCCACAAAAAAACACCAAAAACAAACCCAAAAATTTACCAAGATTAACTTGTCTCTTAGTTTTAGACCTTTGGCATTTATCAACAAGAATCTTCCTCTCAGCCTCCGTCAATGGCTGACCCTGAACTTTCTCTCTCATCAACCTCCTCTTCTCCTCCAACTTACCATCATCCTCCACTTCCCCATCCACAGACCTCACCTTCGGGCTCTTCACCGGGGCACAAACCCCAGTCCATTCTCGGGCCAGGCGGCCCGGCCCGAAAGGAGAGTACTTGGGCTCACGGAGCCCGATAGCCCTCACTGATGGGTTACTCTCGGTGTAGCTGTACCGGAAATCGAAGGGTAGATTCGACCGCAAAGGCTTTTCGCCGGTGTCGAGGGACGAGGGAGGGCGATACGGGGGCTTTTCGGGGATTTTGGTGGGGGAATGTGGGTTTTGAGAGGGTTTAGAGAGTGGGTTTTGTGGGTGGAGAGAAGGAGGGGAAGTGAATGTGTATTTTGTGTGGAGTTTTGAGTAATGGCGATGGAGATGGAGATGGAGATGGAGATGGAGATGGAGATGGAGATGGAGATGGAGATGGTGGTTTTGGCGGGGAATGCGAGAGATGAACATGGATTCTTTGCGCGCTAATGTTAGGACTGCCTACTGATTACTGAATTATGGTGGAGAGAGGAAGATGGTGGTCGTGATGGTGGTAGTTTACATAATTACATACGTCAAACTCGAAATCGGTTCAGATCCGACCTGTATGTCTGTTTAAGGTTTTATGAGTTATTTTAAAATTTGTTAAGACGATACTTTTATTGATAATAGTATGAATTGTAATATTTTAAGTTTTTATAATGGGTTATTTTTTAAGATTTTGTTAAGATTATGTTTAATCCGTGCGATAATGAGTTTGATAAGGGTGAAATCAAGTTTAATATAAATCGGGTCTACACTAAATTTATTGTAGAGTCAGTATAAAGACAAAAGTTAAGATTTTGTAATTAAAAGTTAAGAGCCCGTTCAGTATCACTGTGGTTTTCTGTTTTTTGATTTTTTGTATATGAAAGTCATATGATATACGTCCTATAATAAATAAAAGGAAAATTTGACGCCAACAATCCAAACTATTGGTCATCTTCTATAAACAGTCCAAACTATTGATAATCCAGGAACAGTCCAAACTATGACACCCATCTTCCATAAACAGTCCCAGTAACTTGGTAACTTGTTATAACAGGTAATTTTTTTTATTTCTCTTTTTTTTTGTTTTAATAACCTGGTTTAACTTTAAAAAAACAAAAAAAAACAAAACCCCACCCCTCCACCTGCCAGCCCCCTTTCCCACACCACCACCTCCCATGAAGGTCGAAACCAAAAACGACCAGCCACAATAATCACGCACGCCGCGAACTGCAGCCAACAGGATGGCCGGAGGCGCGACGCGTCTGGCCGGAATCGTACGACTTCCCGACACAACCACTTTGCATCGTCAACGTCTCCGGAAAAACAAGCCAAGGTGCCCAGCATTTTCGAGCAAGTTTTAGGCGAATTTAGGCATAACATCCCATCTTATATGTTGCAAATTCATCAATTCAAACTCTTTAAACAAATTGAAGTGTTAAATCCCATTGAACACTCAATCAAATTGATTTGGGAAAAAAATTAGGGTTTTTAGAAATTGCGAAATCAAAATCAAAATATCAATAAAGAACTTGAAATTAAAATTCGAATCATGATAATCTGAATTTTTGAAACAATTTTGAACAAAATCAACCTCAAATTCACGATTTTGAAGCAATATTTTGCCCCAAAACCCTTGAAAACCAAAGAACTAATTTCCCCAAAACTTTCTTTTATTAATTTAAAATTCTGGGCAAAAATATGTATCATATACATTAATACAAAATTATAAGGATGGCTTCATTTTTTTGAGGTTGAAGGTTCCGGTGTTAATGGAGTTTAGAGGGAGGATGATGTTGATGATAATGAAGGTGTTAATGGAGTTTGTGGTGGTGTGGGTGTGGGAAGGGGGCTGGCAGGTGGTGGGGTGGGGTTTTTTTTTTTTTTAAAAGTTAAATCAGGTTATTAAAACAGAAAAAAATAATAAAAAATTACCTGTTATATTAACAGGTTACCAGGTAACTGGGACTGTTTATGGAAGATGAGTGTCATAGTTTGGATTGTTCCTGGATTATCAATAGTTTAGACTGTTTATAGAAGATGGCCAATAGTTTGGACTGTTGGCGTCAATTTTTCCTAAATAAAAAATTAGTCAAACTTATTAGAAACATGATGATTTTGAAAACTGACAGCTAAAAAGTGAAAACCACTTTTCGTGGTTTCCTGTTTTTAGTTTTTGGTTTTCAAAAAAACTGAAAACTGAAAACAAAAAACTATAACGAACGGCCCCTAAGGTCTTGTAATCAAAAGTTACATAAAAATGAAAAAGTTAAAGTTTGTTTCAAAAGTTAAGATTTTGTAATTAAAAGTTAAGATTTAGCAATCAAAAGTTAGTTAGTCTACACTATTTTTAGTGTGGATCAGGTCCACCCAAGAGTTTCCTTTATATAGTACTTCTATGCACGCGATGCGTGCGACAACAATTTTATTATGAAATTTTGTAATCTACAGTAGATAATTTTATGGATAGTCGCATCTTACCACTTAAACTTTTTATGTTTTTGGAAACTCCCACCTTAATAATTTTTTTATTAGATTTCAGCTACCATTTACAATTTTATTAAAAACTCCCACCACTTAACGATTTTTGTCAAATTTCATTAACAAAAATCAGTTAAGTGGGTCCCACATATACATTTTGTTAACAAAATGGAACTTGAAATAGTTGCAATTCTTTCCAAATAGTTGTAATTCGTTCCAAATTTGCTCTAAATTTGTTGAGGATTTGCTCTTAAATTGATGAAATTGACTTCAATTTAAGCGTAAACTAATAATACAATGCATGTGGGGCCCACTTCACGGTTTTGTTACGGAATTAACAAAAATCATTAAGTGATGGGAGTTCTAATAAAATTGGGAATGATAGGTGGAAATTTAAAAGAAAAACTCATTAAGGTGGGAGTTTTTAAAAACATGAAAATTTTAGGTGGTCTTGAACAAAATAATCCTAATTTTATTTGCATACGATGTGTGTTTTGGCTACTGTAACATAATAAAATATGAAGGTACACAACATATTTTATTTTCAAACTAAAGTCATTTTGGCTCATTTTTCTTTAAAAACGTCCCTTACTCCACACCATCAACTACAACTTTTGTTATATAGTACCTAGTAAGGTATTTTTTGCTCATTGTCCAAATGAGAAAAAATTCAAAAGTACTTGAAAATACTTTATCATATTTCTCACTCATGCTAAAATACTTTATCAGGATCAATTTGATCAAATGTGCCTTCACTCATGAACAATCAATTACTCATGTATTTCAAAATAAAAAAATTCAAAAGTATATAAAAGTATAGCAAAGTGGGTGTCTATCTATAGATCTCAAGAAAATATAATCATTGATATTTTTTTTAATTGTTTTTACTTTGTAGGTTTTTAGATATTTTAGTTAGAAGTTATGAAAATCTTTTATTAAAAATCTGATAGCTAAATTTGGAAATAAAACTTAACTAATTACTTAATAAACTCATTGATTTATTTTAATTATTTTTGCTTTTTTTCTTTTTGATGTCCACCCCCACCTCTTCACGTATATAATAGAGATAATAACTCCAATATGACTTAATATACGGCTACAGAGTACAATTCTCTTAATTTCTTCTCATATTCTCATTAGACTCCAACCAACCAATGAAACAAATTAATTCAAATATATGCAAAAAACTCAAACAAATCTCTTAATTTAATATGTCGAGATCGATAAGTTAGACACTCGGATGCGTGGTCATATCTAACTTTCTAACGTTAACCTGGATAACTTTGTTTGGACTTATGGGGCATTACCTGGGATGTGAACAAATCGGATGTGCACATTCATGCAAGATCCGGTGCTCTCTTTGAAAAGACGCACGTACATTAATGATCCCATAATTAACGAATTAATGGTGGTAATAATGATTATGAAAATTCAGAGTTTTGTATGGTTATACAACTTACCTGTATCATTTAAGAATGAAGAAGGATGAGAGCATGATGATTTTCCACAATAAAATATAAGAAAAATTGTCAAAAATAAGCCAATCTTTGCCCCGTATTCCACAAATAAGCCAACCTTTTGAAAATCCAGATATAATCCAACCTTTGCATCATCTTTGCCAAATTTAGGTCAGATGACCCATGACCGGTTGAGCAGGTAATATTTTTGTTTTATTTTTTATTTCTTTAATTTCTCTTTGTTTTTCTCTCTCCTCCCTTTCAATCTTCAGCTTCATCTATCCTCTCTCCTCCCTCTTCCCTCATCACTGATCAGACCTCTACCCATCATCATCCATCGGACCTCCACCCACCGGACCGCCACAACGTCTCCTTTCTCTTTCCCCCTTCGATCTCCTTTCTCTCTCTGTCTCTCTTTTTCAAAATCGGGTCATGGTAGTTTAGGGTGGTGGTATTTGCTGCGGGATGGGGGTTTTGGGTGGTTTCACGGCGCTGTGGGGGTTTTGTGGTGGGGGTTCGTTTTTTCGAGGTTAGTGTTGGTCGAATTGGGTTTCGGGGTGGGTTTGGGTTTCGGGGCTGGGTTTAAGTTGGGTTTTCTGGGTTTTGCGGTTGGGTAC
The DNA here is from genome assembly GCA_947645195.1 of Patellifolia procumbens. Classification (NCBI taxonomy): domain Eukaryota; kingdom Viridiplantae; phylum Streptophyta; class Magnoliopsida; order Caryophyllales; family Amaranthaceae; genus Patellifolia; species Patellifolia procumbens. The sequence goes on along the minus strand of CANSGD010000435.1, from coordinate 325,867 downwards.
TTGGATTAACGGTGGATGGTGGTGCGACTAGTGGTGTGCTGGGCTTGGGGTGGTGGTGCGGTTGGGTTTGTGGCTAGTTTTGGGATGGTGATGCACCTTGGTAATGGTTTTGGTTCGTTGGCTGGGATAGGGTGAGGTGGGGTAGGTTTGGTAGGGTGGGTGGTGGTAGGGTTTGGTTTGTTTGGGTGGGTGGTGGTAGGGTTTGGTTCGTTTGGGTGGGTGGTGGTAGGGTTTGGTTCGTTTGGGTGGGGTGGGGTAGGTTCGGTAGAGTGGGGTCAGTTCGGTTGTAGGTGGGTTTTTGGTGGTGGTGGCTAGTTTTGCGTTGTGTTAGGTTGGGGTGGTAGTTTGGGTTGGTTCGCAGGTGGTTGTCGGGGTGGGGGTGGGATGAAGATGTTGAAGATGAAGATGTTGATGATGAAGATGAATTAGGGATGTTGATGTTGATGATGATTATCAAAGATGAAGATGATAATGATTTAATTTTTTAGTTTTTTTGGTTTTTTGGTTTTTTTTTGTTAATAATTGATTAAGAAGGTTAATAAGTGATTATTAACAATAATAATTAAATAATTAAAAATTAGTACTAATAATGATATTAACCTGAAGTAATAGGTAAATAACAGGTTAATTTTTCACTCAACCCAAAATTGGCAAAGATGATACCAAGGTTGGCTTATTTCTGGATTTTCAAAAGGTTGGCTTAAATATGGAATAAAGGGCAAACGTTGGCTTATTTTTGTCAATTTTTCCTAAAATATATATGGACCTAACTAAGCCGACTTCCCACACTTAACTTTACTTCTACTTTTTATATATAGATCTACCGGCCGGCCTAATAACCTTTTTTATCTACCATTGTGCAAATTCAAGTTTCCATTCTATCATCATTTTCAATTTGAAAAATACGTGTCCAAAACATTAAGTTCAGGGATTGAAAAATGAGGCACTTAGACGCGTAATCATATATGATGACTGTGAATAAGGACGAGTTTGAGTAACATAACGTGAACGAATTGAACATTATCTTAGACGGATGCACGCCAAGTATAAGATCATGAGCAACTTATGGTGACTACGAAAGTGCAATGTTATATTTATAATACAACTTACTTAATAAAGAAGGACGTGCATCCATGCAAGCTAACTTGGTGTCTCCTCTTTTATGATTAGTGATGAATAGTAGCAATTCAGCTGAGCTATAGCTGTACAAGTCACACAAAACAAGGTACCCAAATAATTCAAACTTCTACTTTATTACACTAATCTCACGCAATTTTCAATATAATTACTCCAATAGTGACTGAACCCTAATCAATGTACAGCTCCAATCTTTTAACTAAATCCTATATATACTCATCGAACTCCAACCAACCAACCAAGCAAACAAACAGAAGAGAAAGAAAAATAATATTGAAAATGGGAAGGTGTTTGGGTGTATTGGCTGTTATAGTATTGCTGATGGTGGTGTGCAGCAAGTCTGCATTTGGAGCTAGGAATATGATGCCAATGAGAAGCATTTCCAAGTTTCATAGTGATATCAGTACTAAAATGGTGAGTAAACCTACAACTGGTGATCATGGTCTCAATGAAGATTATAGCCAGAAAAACTTGGCTTATGGTGGTCGTGGCGGCGACAACGCTACGGCCACCAACATTAAGGACCAGCATGACGGTGTCCATGGGGTTCCCAAAGATGGGGCGGCTGATTTAGAAATTATGGATGGTGGCCACCTCCTTAACGACATTGGTAGTCTTGATACTGATGCTCCTTCTGACAATGTTGCGCTCGTACAAATTGGATTGGCTATGTCCTCACAGTCTCAATATAGTTCTTGAAGGATTACCAGATGAATCCAGCTAGTGTTCACGTAATCTTCATCTACTCATCTGTGGTAGACTAAAACTAGCTTTATATTATTATGCTGCAGAAAATAATAATAATATCCCATAAATAAGATGTTGTACATGCATCATCAAATTGTTGGCTTACTAGATTTTTCATCATACTTTTCTATTATCAATAATGATAATAATTAATGTACTATAATACAATTTCATATTTCAATAAAATTTATATATAGAAAAAAGTATTATATAAGGAAGCTTTTTTTTCGAAGCTATTTTTTTAATATTACGAACTGAATAGGATTTGTGTTTGATTTGCTTAGAACAAGAGTGAATATGTCTATATATGTACGAAAAAGTAGTAAAAAAAAGAGAATAAAAACTCAATAGATCTGTGGAAGTCGGTTAAAAAAGTAATACATATACGTATTTCTTATGTTTATGTTGGGGATGGATCAAGACTTTAATTTGATTAACCTTCATTATAATGGAGGAAATTCTAGAGGAATCATGTAAGGAGTCTTGAAGGATTGATTATTTGATCGATCACTATTAATGACTTCTTATAAAACATGCAATGTAAAATCCTAAAAATCTCAAATACTCCTCAAATAATCCCTAATAACAGTAGTCGATCGTAACAATGCAAGTAAGGGAAGGCTGAAGAAAACAGACGACAATTTACTTGCCTAAAGTTTCAATTTATGTCACGAAATGAAAATTTGATCATATTTTAATTTAAAGCTACACAATCCGAAATTTGTGATTTAAAAAATCAAACATCAACTATCAATGACATATAGTATGTATACAAGTGAACAAAAGAATAATTAGAGGCTCTAAATATTTAGCGTTATTTATATACAATACATGTCCACATTCCTCGTGAATAGATTAGATAACATCTATATGAGTCATGATTGCATGACTCAATTCCCATCTGCCTTCACAATCAACCCATAGTACGCTCGGATTCGCAACCATTTATCTTACACACCATTCTGTTGATCATCAAATTATAAGGGTCTAATACTCATTTTAAGCATTCAAAAACTATGCAATTCATAATATAATATTCGAAAACATGACACATGAAATAATAAGAGTAAATAATAGAGAATAAGCAAACTATAGCAAGTAAAAACGAGATCCGGGCGAGAAACGGTAACTATTCACTATGAATTCACAATGTATGAGATAATGATGAACTATAATTTTTCGATCTCTCTAGACATATGTTATACCCCGATTTTTTTTTATCTTAATTAGTTAATTACTCCCTCCGTTTTTTTTTAATATGCACCTAAGGGTTTTCACAAGAACCAAGGAAAAAGTGCAAAAGTAAGAGAGAAGGTTAGTAAAAGTAAAGAAAAAGTGAAAAAGGTAGAGAGAAGGAAAGAAAAAGTAGGAGAGAAGTGTAATAATTAGGTGGGCCAACCTTCCATTTATGGCAAAAGGTAGAAAGGTGCCAATTAAAAAAAACACCCCAAAATGGAGAAATGTGCATATTAAAAAAAACGGAGGTAGTAATAAATAAGTTTAATTGCTTAAATGAGCCCTAAAATTTATGAAACTATGTTGTGGGTTAGTAAGGATGTAATAATTAAAATCTTTATGAATAAGGATCATGTAATGATGGTGTTGGAACGTTCAGTCCGTAAGTATTTTGATGATAATAAACACATTTATACAATAACTTGTTTTGATTGTGTAACAGTAATCTAAGACAATTATCGAGCTCGAATGATCGTGGAAGCTCAAGGACTTAAAGAAATTGAAGCTTAGGTCTAGTTATATTTTTATTCATGTTAAATGAAATATAATCATCTTATTAGAATCATGTGCTAATGTTAAAATGTTATTTTAGGATGATTAATTGTTTTCTTAGAGTTTGGAAAATAATTGATTATATTAAAATCATATTTGGTTTGAAAAAAATAAAAAATGGATATTTAACAAAATATTTTATGAAAAAAAGGATTTATAAGAAGTCTGATGTCTTTGTTTTACGAAAAACATTTTAAAAAAATGAAAGAGATTTTCGGGAAAAATGTTTTAAGAAAATCATTTTATGTAAAATTTGATTTTGATAGAATAAGATTAGGATGAAATCCTTATCTTAGGAAACCAAATAAAATTTGTTTTATGGAGAAATGAATTTTCAGTTTTAAAAAAGATAAAAATCTGATTTAAAAAGATTTGTTTGTTAAAAAGAACAAAATAGAGATAACATTTGAGTAAAAGATAAGATAGAAAGATATTATCCTTATTATGGAGCAAGATTGCTTAAGAAGATATTCTTTTCTCTCTTAAATAATTCAAAATCAGAATTCATATAAAAAGGGGTAATACACTGCTATACAATGCACACGTTTTCAGATTATAATTGGAGAGAGTTCGAAAAAGAAAAACCTATCCCATAGCACAATGCATTGGACAATGTTCCACTAGTTGAAAACGAGTATAATTTTCCTCATCAACGTATCTAAGAAGCACTTGTACGATGATTGGAATCGTTCTGTAATTTTGTTTATAGAGAGTGCCAAATTAGGTTCGGATGTGTGCCAAATTTGATTAGCAAGACTTAGAGTTAAGTGTTGGGGAGCACTACTAGGGTTAGTAGTAGGGGAATGATTTTTGTATCAAAGAGTGATATGTTAAGATTCAAAATTAATAAGAGAATAGGTAGAGTGCATGTAGATCTTGGACTTGGGATCAAACAACGGTAAACCATTGTGCGATATCTTATTTTCCGTTGCTAAATTGTGTCACAAAAGTTGATTGAGTCAAAATTGAAGGCAAGTTAAACAGTAGTACACAGTGTACACCGTAGTGCCATAAAGTTCATTTTTGCGAAAAATCAATTTAGATTAGCCAGTCGATTCAACAGTTCAACTCCTCTTCTTGAGTGTTCCCTTGCGTTTCAACAGATAATGTGATGATCATGAATTAACTCATTCCCGACTTGTTTAAGAGAGAATGATATAAAATTTTCTCTTGCTCATTAGACGAAACAAAAATACAAACTTTTGGTGAATTGTTTCTTGATGACAACCAAGGTTCTATTGAATTCTTCTGCGCGTCTCAAAAGTATTATTATGAAACTCCGTTGTCCATAGCGATTTGGTAAATTACTTTGAGGAAAACATATCTAATACATATTTGGGAGATATCGTATGCGGTTACCCACTAAGTCCATAACATAAATTTCTAACATATATAACTCTACCTAATTATAACCTTTTCTTATCTACCATTGAGCAACCTTGATATGAATTTTCGATCCAAAGATTACTACTTTAGGGTTCTTGAGGGTGGATGAACATTTTAGGGTTAAAGGGAACAATTTTATGTGAAGTTTTAATAAAAAAGATGGATGGTTGTGTAGTTTAACAAGTCACTAATGGGGATAGTATCTTTGAATCTCGATTCAAAGGTTTTAAAGAATAGATCACAGTCTTTCTTTAATGCTAACAAGCAAGGCACTCAACCTTAAATTCACAAGTATATACTTCATGAAAATAACAAACTTCTAAACTGATTTTATTAATGAGAAACAGGCGCCTATATATACTAGACTACTCCTAGTACAATAAGGAAACCAAAATTCTATCTAGAAAGCATTTAAAACTAATCCTAGTCCTAAATAGATAAGATAAAACATAATCCTAGTCTAACAAGATAAAGATAAGAAAACCTAATATGATTAGGACAATCCCCTAACTCATATCTTTAAAGAATCCTAATCTTATCTTTTTAAAACAAACTAATCTAAATTAATTAAAGAAGTCCTTAAATTAAATAAAATAAATAAGGAAACTAATTAAACTAAACCTAAAATAGGAAAAATCCTTTCAAGTAAAAGGTAAAAACCTATAGGCAAAATCCTAATTCAAAAGGGAGTAATTCAACTACGGAAAACACATCATTTTCCCCCTCTTGAAAGAAACGTGTCCTCACGTTTCATGCCCAAAAGGACGAACTTAGGGTAGCTTGCCTGCATCATGAAATCATCCATATCCGACGAACTAATTCCCATAGTACCATCTCCATCATAACAGCAAAATCACTTTGACAATCACGAAACCTTGTTAAGCTCGTCAGTACACAAGAAAATTTAATAAAAGAACAAAGAAAGCTGAAATCTTGCGTATGAAATCTGTGCAAACTGTAAACTCCATGCTTCTCTTCATTGGTAAATTTCAGTTCTTGTGTGCAGATAGGAACATCTGAAGGAGGATTAATGATTGTGTCAGAATCACAAATCCATACCCCTTTTGTTGATTGCACGTCATGAGGAGTCTCCAAGAATGCATCTTTATTGTCAAGAACTAAAAAAGAATCATTCTTTAAATCTTCTTGCAAATCAGAAATATCTTCTTGCAAATCAGAAATATCTTCTTGCAAAACTTTATCGTTCTTGATCTCTAGTTGCAAATCGAAGCCATTAAAGATAGCCTTTAATTGAGCATCAACAACTTCTTGTGGACACCATCTATAAACAGGCGAGAGATAACTCTCAAGGAGTGCAGAGATCTCATCTTGATCATTAGTCATGAAGTTGGGCAGATCTAGCACGAATACATCCTCTATCTAGTTCTCAAAAACTTTTCTTCGAAAATTGCTTCAATGGCCACGAAATACCACTCAAAGCTTCGAGAAATCAGCAGCAGCCGCACCAATTGATATAAATTTTCGATCCAAAGATTACTACTTTAGGGTTCTTGAGGGTGGATGAACGTTTTAGGGTTAAAGGGAACAATTATATGTGAAGTTTTAATAATAAAGATGGATGGTTGTGTAGTTTAACAAGTCACTAATGGGGATAGTATCTTTGAATCTCGATTCAAAGGTTTTAAAGAATAGATCGCAGTCTTTCTTTAATGCTAACAAGCAAGGTACTCAACCTTAAATTCACAAGTATAAACTTCATGAAAATAACAAATTTCAAAACTTCAAAACTTATTTTATTAATGAGAAACAGACGCCTATATATACTAGGCTACTCCTAATACGATAAGGAAACCAAAATTCTATCTAGAAAGCATTTGAAACTAATCCTAATCCTAAACAAATAAGATGAAAAATAATCCTAGTCTAACAAGATAAAGATAAGAAAACCTAATATGATTAGGACAATCCCTAACTCATATCTTTAAGGAATTCTAATCTTTTCTTTTAAACTAATCTTATCTTTTTAAAACAAACTAATTTAAATTAATTAAAGAAGTCTTTAAATTAAATAAAATAAATAAGGAAAATAATTAAACTAAGTCTAAAATAGGAAAAACCCTTTCAAGTAAACGGTAAAAACCTATAGGCAAAATCCTAATTCAAGAGGGAATAATTCAACTACGGAAAACACATTATTAAAGTTCCCATTCTATCGTTTTTCATTTTGCAAAATAGGTGTCTAAGACTCAAATAAAGGGTCTTCAATAAATTCCAGAATTTAAAAATGAGGCATTCAGACATGTCATTGTATATGACTTTCTTACACGAGTTTGAGTAACACAGTGTTGAACGAGTGGAGCGTTACCTTAGACGGATGCCGGATGCGTGGATATATAACATCGTGATCAGTTTATGGTGACTATATATGAAAATTCAATGTTATATTTATAATACACCTTAATACAGAAATGTCCATCCATGCAAGCTAACTTGGTATTGTAGGAATATAGATCATATATTTAACATCTAACCCCAAGACCAACAACATATAAATCAATATGAATCAAATGTAATATAGAATTGTATACTACCTTTTATGCGTGAATCCTCAAAAGTACTAACTTCCAAGTGAAATCTTATGAGAATGTCAAGTGTCGTTCATCTAGTGTTGGTCCACGAACAATTATAGATCACCACGTATGCTAGTACGGAAAGAGGGAACTTTTCACTCCTTACGTTGTATGGTGTTAGGCCAAAAAGGTAGGAAGAAGAGGAGTCTAGCTAAGTCTTTACCAAAATCAGAACTTTTAGCAGAAAAATGATAATATGATTCATTTGTAACCTCTATATCAATATATAGAGTTGTTATAATGTTGGTTTCATAAGGCTTAATTGGCCACATAATGTCAGTTATTATGAGGCTTAATTAGGCACATAAACCACCCATTATGAGTCATTTAACAACAAGATTTACAACTCTGCTCCTACCATCCACATGACCATCCAAAAAATGGATTTGGATAATTATCAAACCTTTGTTACAATAACATGTTGACCTCATAAAACCCAATCAATATTAGTAGTTGGCCCAACCTCATTAGTTCAACAAACCTTAATTTAGTTTCTAACAAAACGTTACGATCACCAACATTATTGAATTTATCATTTCTATAAACTTGTCCAAGTATACTTAGAATATTACACTTGATCAAGGACAAAACTCCTCCAGGTTTCTCCTCTTTTATGAATTATATGATGATGGATAGTTGCAATTCAGTTGAGCTTACATGTCACATACTTTAATATAACCCAAATAATTCAAACTTCTTTAATTTTTGGTGCAAACGGGAACTATTTAAATATCAATAATCAAGCTGTCAAAAGTAACAATATATTAGCCTTATGGCTATTATAATCCGCATTGTAAAAGTCTAAAATGTAACTAGGGGGTAGGGGAAAAACTTAGTTACATTCATACAACCATCATAGGTCCTGCCTTGTCTTGCTAGGGCGTCTACGACTTTGTTGTCCTCCCGTCTAATATGCATCAGTCCCAAGTTCCTGAACTTCTTCAGCAGAATTGTGGACCACGCCATAAGCTTACGTAATTTTCTATATAATTACTCCAATAACGACTGAACCCTCAATACACAACTCCAATTTGTAGATTAAATCCTATATATAGCCCATCAAAGTTTAAACTCCAACCAGCCAAGCAAACAAACAGAAAAGAGAGAAAAATAAATTGAAAATGGGAAGGTGTTTGGGCGTATTAGCTGTCATAGTATTTCTCATGGTGGTGTGCAGCAAGTCTGCATTCGGAGGTAGGATGAACATGATGCCAATGAGCAGCATTTCCAAGCCTCACAATGATATCAACACTAAAATGGTGAATAAACCTACTACTACTGGTGATCTTGCTTATCATGGTCTCACTGAAAATAATAGCAAGAATTTGGCCTATGGTGGTGGCGGCGGCGACAGCGGTAGGACCCCCAACATTGAGGACCTTCTTAACGACATTGGTATAGATGCTCCCGCTGACACTGTTAGGGCCTGTTATGTTCAGCTTATTTTCAGTTCGGTTCAGCTCTAATAAGTTCAGTTTAGTTCAGCTCAGTGCAGCTCTAATAAGTTCAGTTCAGTTCAGCTCCAATAAGTTCAGTTCAGTTCAGTTCAGCTTCAATAAGTTCAGTTCAGTTCAGCTCCAATAAGTTCAGTTCGGTTCAGTTCAGCTCCATTCATTATTTAACCATTTTTTTAAATATTATTATTATTGTTGGTCTAATTTATTTTACTTATTATTGTTATTAATATTAATATTTGTTATATATTATTTTGCTATTATATCCTTACTCAATATTATTATTATGGCAGAGCATAGTTTGGGTTGGTGCGTGGTTTAAGCAAATTTCATATCAATACAAATATTCTAATTTCAATTGTTGTTTTATTTTACCGGCTAGATAGTCACTATTATTTCATACAAATAAGCTACAAAAAGCTAGAAAATATTAAAGTACTAAGTTACTGACAATATTGAAATACTCCCTAAATTCCTATTTGTTCTTCCTACTTTGACCTTTTTCCTCTCTTAAAAAGATTCCAAATAGGAAGAACAACCCATGTTTAGGGTACAACATCAACTTACTTTGAAAATTCAATTTAATTCAGTTCAACTCCAATAAGTTTAGTTCAGCTCCAATAAGTTTAGTTCAGCTCTAATAATTTCAGTTCAGTTCAGTTCAGTTCAGCTCCAATAAGTTTAGTTCAGTTCAGCAAGAATTAGACGAAGAAAACAAGCCCTTACGCTCGCATAAAATGAAATGGCTATGACTACTGAAATTGCTTCGCTCGTAAATGTTGGATTTGCTGCTAACCAAATTGTGATTGTTTGCCTTGGTCCCCAGTGACCAACTGACCATGGCGTCGTCGTTGTTTGGTCTCGACTCCTCCTAGTGTTCATGTGTTGGGTTTGTAAGTTTGGTATGTGGAAGACTAATATAAACTGGCTCTGGGGAGTATTGATATTGAGAAAATAATAATCGTCTATAAACAAAATGTTGTACATGTATTATCAGATTGTTGTAGCTTATTAGCTGCTCCAGACTTCTTTGTTATTGTAATCATGTACAACTTTTCTCCTTACTTTTATAAAAAAAAATAAAATGTACAAGGCTACTTTATTTTCAATAAAATTTTATATTAGAAAAAAGTTGAAAAAATTGACTGGAATAATCCCACCAATGACTATTCCGCTCAAAATAATCCCAACTATGAGTTATTTCAGAATGATCCAAACTATTGGGGGTACCTTATCAAAATAATCCAAACTCTTAATTTTACTATGTAGAATAGTCCCAAAATGGATCATTGAAGGTAAGAAAAATAAAGTTTGGATTATTTTGGGAAGGTACCCCAAATAGTTTAGATTATTCTAGAATAACGCTTAGTTGGGATTATTCTCAGTGGAATGGACATAATTGGGATTATTCAAGTCAATTTTTCCAAAGAAGTATCTATATATACTAATTACTAAAGCAAAATCAGGTTGTACACGTGTCGTTAAATGCATGAAAAGAGGGACACATGTCGATTAATTAATGCAAGTTAGACACATGTCATGCTTACAATAAAAGTTAAGCCAATATATTATACAAAAAGATTTATACAAGAAATAAATATAGGAAATAAGTAAGATTTATGGCAAAAATATTAGTTAGGCCCTGTTCAGTTCACCTTAAAATAATAATATTCAGTAAAAATAAGTTCAGTTCAGCAAAAATAAGTTCAGTTCAGTAAAAATAAGTTCAGTTTAGTAAAAATAAGTTCAGTTCAGTAGAGCAAAGAAGAAAAAACAACATGAATCAGTAAAAATAAGTTCAGTTCAGCAAAAATAAGTTCAGTTCAGTAAAAATAAGTTCAGTTCAGTAAAAATAAGTTCAGTTCAGCAAAAATAAGTTCAGTTCAGTAAAAATAAGTTCAGTTCATGAAAAATAAGTTGAACTGAACAGGGCCTTAGTGTTGACGTGAGATGTTCCACTCTTGGCAAATACTATTTCCCATTTTATTTTATCATAGTTATTTGCTAAACCTATCAATCAATCATGATCATATAATATGGCAATATTTTTCATGGTTTGGCATAAATATTTGTACACGGTTTGACATTAATCCTGATCCTATATTGTGGCAATTCTTGTACGCAGTTTGACATTAATATTATACACTGTTCGACAAATATTTTACCCATTAATACATTATGCAAAGATTTTCAGGGTTCAAATTGCATGGTTTCAAATAATTCAAACTCTCCTATATAAATAAACTTTCATAGTTTAGTTTATTTCACTCAAACTCTAAAGGAGTTTGCTCTTATTATTACCCACAAATTGGGGCCCTAATTTGAAACCGTCTTCGTATTCATTGAAAAGAAAAACTACTGGTAACCATGCCTGGAATGGCAAATTGTTGCTTTGAACCGTCTCCAACTTGAACGTGCAAGGTCCACATGATGAATCCAACTAACTTTTTGTATGAGTTTAATTTGTACACTTGAAAATCCGAAGAAGGTCCCTAATCTAAAAGAGATTAATGATAGTGTCATAGTCCTAATTATCACAAGAAACAAGGATGTCAACGTTCTTAGTATTTTTCATGATTGTCATTAATTTTTAAGTCTAACTACGACCGTCTATTGGCATATTTATTTCATGCAATGGAATAATAATAATAAGTTGAGACTTTATGTTTTGTTACTGTTCATCTGTTTCATTCGATCTTTTATTACTTTTAATATTTTCATTCAATCTTTTAAACACGTTAATTTACCTACGAAGAATATGGGAAGATGAGCAATAGTTCGGATTATTACCAATAATTTCAACTAATTTGCAAACTCTCTTCGTTCTAATTTATTTGCTATATTCACTTTTTCATAGTTTTAAAAATAAAAATACAAAAACTAATATCTCTAATTTGGTATAAGAAAGAACTACAGAAATTATATATCTATAAAGTACACATTGAGACTAATCAAACAAGATCCCACATGAGTATGAATCTGTTATGTATATAAACTCAAAGACAATCAAAGTGGAAAAGTAAATAGTAGTCAAAGTCAATATGTAGCAAATAAATTGGGATGGAGGGAGTATAACATTAAAATAAAATTCCCGTACTTAGTCTTATTAATTTGTTCGCATTAAAATACTATGTTAATTAGGGGTAATTCTACCATGGCTACAATAAAATAGTAGCTACTTAACTATTTTAATTTAAACCCTTCATTAGTTGTAGGCTCATCTGGACCATTAGTCTAAATGATTTAATATATTAAAAAATTCAAAAATTTAAAAAGTTAATTATTTTTAATGAACAATATGAATTCTACAAAAGTTAAGGGTTGAGATTGAAACTATATGACCTTCCGTTAATTCGTGTGATGTAAAAATAAATTCCATGATAAAGTTGCTCTACAAATGTCGGCACGGTGTCACAGTCATAGCATATTTAAGATTATTAAAAAATGCACATTAATGATATATAATTGGCGAACTAACTTAATATAAAATTAGACTAATTTAATCCCATCACTTTATTTTAAAAGCCCATCACTTTACTCGAAATGGTGTTTCATTCTCTTCTTTCCATTGGGCTTGGGTTGTTGCCTAATTTTAAATTAAAAATTAGGCGGATTCTTATAAGACCAACTCATAATTTATTTCACTTTTTTGACTTAAACTTAATAATTATAATTTTTTTATCATAATAATGTGAGCTATTTTCATAATAAAATAATATTATTTTTTAAAATTTATTCATTTTTTTGACAAAGCTAAATAATCTAAAATTACTTACCACTAACGTTTTCTGATATGATATCTAAAAAGTTACTTACCATAATCAGTGTGTGAAAGCCAGTTTACTTTGCATGTATTTTTTTTAATATGTAAAAACTTACTTACCACTAGCCTTTTTTCGATAGAGATAATCACATGTTTTAGCATATTTGGTGGCAAAGATTTTCAGGAAATAAAAAATGAATTGTGCTTACCAATTTAAAATTATGATATCTAAGTTGAATATAAAAAAATTATTCCATAATAAAAAAAAACTTCCACTAATTTCGGCAAACTAATAAGATATTTGAGGAGAATAAAAACTGCACATTTTTGGTAGGGAAATATGATAATCCGGAAATTATTACAATAGATGATATAAATTATTATTTTAATAAAAAAAATTCCAACCTATTTATATATATAAATTATGATTCTAATAAACCTGTTCCATCTATATTTAAAAGATGAAAATAAATTATGATATTAATCAAAACTGTTCCAATCCGAATTTAAAAACTACCCCAATCTATATGATCCTACAATTAGTAAGGTGGACATCTTTTAGGTATTGAAAAATTTTCAGAAAAAATTTGTATTTGTAAATTTCCACTCGTGAAAATATTTGTATAGAAAACAATTAAAATAGCAATAAATAATCATGATTAAATTATTTTGTTCATAGGTGAAGTTTCTGTCACAATTTCACGTTATTACACATGCTTATACATGAATTTTGATATTCCTGAATTAAATGATTTTTAAAACAGGTAAGTAATATAATATTACTCCCTTCGTTCCATATTAAATGATACAGTTTGACTGGTACAAAGTTTTAAGAGTGTTACTTGACTAACTTATTTTATTGAGAGTAGTTGATTATTGATATATGTTTTAGTATATAAAGTACATGTTGACTGGGCATAGGATTTGGAGTGGTAAGATTATTAAATTAATTATATGTGAAACCCATTAATATTAAAAAATAATATTTCTACCGCACCCCATGCCATTTATAGAAATATATCAACTAATATGGCATGTATGAATAAAGAAAGTGTCTCATCAAATATGAGACGGAAGGAGTATTTTAAAACATATTTTTTAATTATTTTACAAAGTTCATAAATTTGTAATCTAAGAAGATCACAACAAGTGGCTCAACTAATTCCATAGTGTTGCCTAAATCATCAAATGACACTACTAACTTCTTGAAAAGAGATCTTATATGATGACTTTATTGTGTCGATGACCATCAAGTTGTCACCCTCGACGATGACTTTATTGTAATGGATGGAGGAGAGATGGAGTAGCGCTTTGTGTAGTATTGTTGATTCTGCTACTATGATGTTTGTATTGCCGATGTTGAAAGTTTTAGCTCTATGTTTGATTTATGATAACGGATAATGAAACCAGCTGCCGCCGAAGAATTTTTTTTATAGAACAGTCAAAGTTTAGTTTGAGAATGAACTCTGGAAGGTGGAGGAAACCAACGAATAAAGTGGGGGTTGGGGTTTGGGTTTGAGGAAGGAGGGGGCTGGGGGAGTCCCCTTTTCACGGGAAATAGTTGCAAGGACTTATCCATATAGTAGTTCTATGCTTTCATTCTTGGTAGGCCAAGTTAGCCCTGCGAAACTCTGTTGAAATTAAAGAGTATTGGAAAAAATAGATAATTTTCTCTCCTTCAATAGATACAAAGGAGGAAGATATAGCGGATAATGTGGTATCCATTAGCTTTTTGAGAGGAAAGGGTGTGATGCACATGGTTAGGAGTAATAGTAGATCCTAACCATTCTTTGATTTGTGTTTCTTGAATTTTTTTTGGAATTTTTGACCATTCGAGAACAGGTGTTAAATGATTTCTTCTTGCGAAATACAAATTGAGCAGTTGTGTATTGGAATAATACTACGTCGTTTGGGAATAGCTCTTACTCCTAGGCTGTTATGGAGGATCAGCCATATGAAAATGGTGAGTTTAGGAGGGATATTCAGTGTCCAAATCATGGAGTTAAATCCCTAACCGGGATGTTTTCCATATCATTTTCTGGGATAGGTAATTAGGTATACCTTTGACTAGAAGGTACTGGCATTGGATAAGTTGTTTAGAAACTCATAACCCAACATATATCCAGATAATTATTAAATATGAGTAAAATACATATGAACAAAAATGAATCCCCGTGCATTTTGCACGGGTTTGAAAACTAGTTATATTAGAAAGTTCTTCTTGTTAGAAATATTAATGGAGCCTAAAATGTATATAAATAAAATGTGGAATTATCATATAAATAAGTCATATTGAAGTGGTTTATCATGAAATAATTATTATTTAGATATCATGGTAAATTGGTAATATCTCTATTTTGGTGACGGGTCGAATTAGATTTATTACACTAAAGTTAATCAATTATCTAGCTGTTGTGACCCTAATGCACGTTTTATTAGTGAATGCTCATTAAGTGATTTAAAGGTGATTAAGTATAAGAGATAAGTTACACAAAACCTTTGAATTCTCCTCAAAACCGTTGTAAATGGATTTTTAAAACCAAAAGGGATTCTAGAGGTAATGTTGAGAGGTATAAAGCTCGTCTTGTAGCTAAAGGTTATACTCAAAAGGAAGGAATTGACTATAAAGAGACCTTTTCTCCAGTTTCATCAAAGGACTCTTTTAGAACAATTATGGCTCTTGTTGCGCAATTTTATTTAGAACTTCATCAGATGGATGTAATAAAGACTGCATTTCTCAATGGTGACATTGATGAAATTATTTACATGATGCAACTAGAAAACTTTGTTACTGGAGATCCAAAGAAGGTGGTTTGCAAATTAAGAAAATCCATCTATGGGTTAAAACAAGCTTATCGTCAATGGTATTACAAGTTTCATCCAGTTATTCTCTCATTTGGTTTTAAGATGAATGTTGTAGATGATTGTGTTTATCATAAGTTTAGTGGGAGCAAGATGATTTTCCTAGTCTTGTATGTTGACGATATTCTACTTGCCACAAATGATGTAGGTATGCTTCATGAAACTAAGAAATTTCTATTAAGGCATTTTGTGAAAGATCTTGGTGAAGCCTACTTTGTGTTGGGAATTGAGATACTTCGTGACAGGTCACAAAGTATCCTAAGGTTATCGCAAAGGAACTATATCGACAAAATTTTGAAAAGAATTGGCATTCAAGATTGTCGACCAGGAGATACCCCTATTTCTAAGGGAGACAACTTCAGTCTCAACCAGTGCCCTAAAACTAATCTCCCACCAAAGGTCTTTCATGAGCATACCGCTCACTTGGGAGTCTTAGAGTTAGAGGAAACTCAAGTTTAGTGGGAGTCTTTCAACATATATTTATATCGACTTATCATTTGGTTGTTTTAACTCCGCCTGTGAGTGTCTGTGTGATATTCACTGCCGGTCTCAAGCCCGGATAAAGGAGGAGAGTTGCAGTAGGTTTGGGGCGGCCAGCGTAAAACATAGCCCCGTATCATTACATGAATCGACAAATGAAAAACGTGGGGGCGTTCCCTACTCAGCGACGCGCTGCACTTTATAGACCCGGGTGTAGTGATAAGTATGCAAGGGTTGCTAGGTCGTCGCCCGGAAGCAGCGCGCCATCCCAGCGCCCGGGGGTGGTGTCAAATATGCAAGGGTTCCCGCATCAGGGACGGGTGCGGGTAAAGAAGCTAGTCCAGGGTAGTGTTAGGGGTAGTAGGATGCGCTTTGGAACATGCATGGAACATTGGCTCTTCAACGGGAAGATCGGCGGAGGTGGTGGAGGTTATGAGGAGGCGAAAGATTCACATAATGTGCCTTTAAGAGACCAAGTGGGTTGGTGGAAAAGCAAGAGAACTAGCCCCATGGGGTTATAAGCTTTGGTACTCCGGAAAGGATAAGAGTAAGAATGGAGTAGGCATCATTATTGATAAGGAATATATTGATGTTGTGGTGGAAGTTTCGAGGAAGAGCGACCGCATTATGAGTATCAGGCTAGTATTATGGAGGGAGGCGGTGACTATCATAAGCGCATATGCGCCGCAAGTGGGATTGGAAGCATCTATTAAACAACAATTTTGGGAGGATTTAGAGGAGGTTGTGCAACGAGTGCCTATTAGTGAAAATTTGACCATTGGTGGGGATCTTAATGGACATGTGGGCACTAGTCGAGTTGGCTTTGAGAGTATTCATGGAGGTTTTGGGTATGGGGAGAGAAATGAAGCTGGAAGTGGTATCTTGGATTTCACACTAGCATATGGTCTTAGTATTATGAACACTTGGTTTGAGAAAAGAGAATCTCACCTTGTGACGTATAGGAGTGGAAATAACGCAAGTCAGATTGACCTATTTTTAGTAAGGAATGCTTGGGGGAAGAGTTACACAAACTGTAAGGTGATACCAGGTGAGAGCGCAGCCACCCAACATAGACTAGTCGTACTTGATTTCCGGGGTAGGGAGTCTTTAAGAAAGCGAAGACCCAATGTGGAGCCGCGAATCAAGTGGTGGAAGCTGCAAGGGGAGCACAAAGAGAACTTCCTAGCTAAGATGGCTAGTAAAGATATTTGGTCTTGTAACACGAAAATGGACGTAGATTCGACATGGACAAAGATGGAACTTAGTATAAAGGAAGTGGCGAAAGAGATCCTTGGAGAATATAAAGGAACTGTACCGTCGAGTAAGGATACATCTTGGTGGAACGAGGAGGTGAGACAAGCAATAAAAAACAGACGAGAAGGTTATAAACTTTTGGGAAAAGATAGAAGCGATGTGAACTATGAGAAGTAAAAAGAGGCTCGAAGAGAAGCCAAGAAGGCAGTACGGGAAGCTAAAGCAAAGGTAAACCAAGAACTTTATGCAAGATTGGATACGAAAGAAGGGGAAAAAGACATCTACAGAATTGCGCATATGAGGGACAGGAAGACAAGAGACATAAGAAAGGTGAAATGCGTGAAGGGTGTGGACCAAAGAGTGCTTGTGGAGGATGAGGAGATAAAGGATAGATGGAGGACGTACTTTGATACCTTGTTCAATGGTGATAATGCACAAGACATCGGGGATGTACACATCCCGCCAAGTATATTAAATCGAGAGTTTATGAGGAGGATTCAAAAGAGAGAAGTCGTTGCAGCATTAAAAAAGATGAGATTGAAGAAAGCTACGGGGCCAGATGGCATACATATCGAAGTTTGGAGGTGTTTAGGAGGGAGAGGAATTGAATGGCTGACAACATTCTTCAACATGATTTGGAGACACAACAAAATGCCATTACAGTGGAGGAAGAGTACTTTGATTCCTTTGTATAAGAACAAAGGCGATGTACAAGATTGTACCAACTACCGAGGAATCAAACTAATGAGTCATACGATGAAACTTTGGGAACGAGTGATTGAGCAAAGACTTAGGAAACATGTGAAGATATCGTAGAACCAATTTGGATTTATGCCAGGAAGATCGACTATAGAGGCCATCCACCTCATGAGACAGACAATGAAACATTACCGTGATAGGAAGAAGGATCTACATATGGTTTTCATTGATTTGGAGAAGGCATATATAGATACCAAGAGAAATACTTTGGTGGGCGTTGGCAAAGAAAGGTGTTCCACAAAAATATATAGATATCATTAAGGATATGTATGAGGGGGCAACTACGAGTGTGCGGACTACGGTGGGGAGGACAAAAGAGTTCCCTATTACGATCGGATTGCACCAAGGTTCTGCACTTAGCCCCTTTCTCTTTGCCTTAGTGATGGACGAACTAACGAGGTCAATTCAAGATGATATACCGTGGTTATGATGTTTGCGGATGATATTGTGTTGATTGATGAGACAAAGGAAGGTGTTGAGAGTAAGTTGGAATTGTGGAGGGATACATTAGAAGCTCGTGGTTTTAGATTGAGCAGAAGTAAGACGGAGTATATGGAGTGCAAGTTCAGTGGGGTTACAAGCAACGAGGCAGGTGCGGTCACTTTGGATAGCAAAGTGGTTCAAGGATCGAACGCCTTCCGTTACCTTGGATCCATCCTCCAAAAGGATGGAGAACTGGATGGAGACGTGGCTCATAGAATTAACTTAGGTTGGTTAAAGTGGAAAAGCGCCACCGGGTTCCTTTGTGATTCTGGCATTCCCCAAAGATTGAAGGGAAAGTTCTACCGTACGGCAATTAGGCCTGCCTTGTCATATGGCACCGAATGTTGGGCGGTGAAACAATGCCACGTTTATAAGATGAACGTGGCGGAGATGCGTATGTTGCGGTGGATTTGTGGCCACACAAGGAAGGACCGATTAAGAAATGAAGTGATTCGGGAAAAAGTTGGAGTTGCATCAATTGAAGAAAAGATGAGGGAGAATCGGTTAAGATAGTTTGGTCATGTGAAAAGGAGATCAGGTGATGCACCGGTGAGAAGAATTGAAGAGTGGATGAGCAATCAAATTGTAAGGGGTAGGGGAAGACCTAAGATGACTTGGATGAAGGTAATTGAAAGTGATATGAGGCTACTTGGGATTGAGGAGAGCATGGCGTTGGATAGGAGTGGGTGGAGGGGCAGTATCCATGTGGAGGAAGGGGTGTGATTATTGCATTTATTTGTTTTTCTCAATTGTGTTGGTATTTAAAACCTTTTGAAAACCTCCTTTAAAACTTTTTGGTGTAAACCTTGTTTTCAAAAACTTTTTAAAGATTCTTAAAACTTAAATCCTTTTAAAAACTTTTTATCACTCTTGTCGATTCCATCTCCTTTGGCAACGATTTCAGTTGACGATTCATGTTACTCGACCCCAAATCACTTTGGGAATAAGGCTTAGTTTTTGTTGTTGTTGTTGTTGTTTTTATCATTTGGTTGTTTTGTATTTTTCTGATCAGAAATAAAGTTTGGCATTCAGTTGTTAGTATATTCTGAACAATTAAATCATTACGGTTTATTAAGGTAAAGGAAGGTAAAGGAGGGTCAGTTGAAAATTGACATGTACCTACCACATTCATGTAATTTTCATGCTACATATTTTATGATTGATCTATGTCGTTAGTTTATATTTGTATTAGTGATTATTGATGGTATAACTGTGATTGACATAGTAAATGCCGAAATGGTCCTATATATAATATGACTAATGGACGAGATTGTTTTGGGTATTCTGTTTTTTATATGATGATAATTGAGCTCATAAAGTACAACACATTTTATTTTAAAGGTACATATGAGGCCCAGTGGGAGATTGATTGTTAGAAATATTAATGGGGCCTAATATGTATATAAATAAAATGTGAAATTATCATATAAATAAGTCATATTGAAGTGGTTTATCATGAAATAATTATTATGTAGATACCATGGTAATATCTCTATTTTGGTGACGGATCGAATTAGATTTATTACACTAAAGTTAACCAATTATCTAGCGGTTATGACCCCCAATGCACGTTTTATTAGTGAATGCTCATTAAGTAAATTAAAAGTGATTAAGTATAAGAGATAAGTTACACAAAACTTTGAATTCTCCTCTAAGGTTACAATGTGAGGATTTATGAGGATCAATTAAGTGTAACCTCTCAATTGCCTTAAGTTACATCTTTTCGGTTTTTTAAATCCCATCTTTGGAGACCCGAAGAAGCATTCAACACACACCAAAACAGTAAAACGTAGCATTGGTAAGAGTAGCCAAAGAATGAGTTTTAGGAGAGGTATAGAGTGTTTTTATTTTCATGGCTTCCATGGAAACTCCAAGTAATAAGTTTTATACAAATTATTTCATGGCTTTACACGAGTTTATGTATAGTTTATAATCTGGAATAGCCTTCACTTTTTACATAGAAAGTTTTATATTGTGAACTAAAGGTGTTATTAGTACCCGTTTGATTTGTGGTCTAACATAATTTATACACATATATGAGAAAACATACAATTAAAAAGAAGAAGAATGAAAACAAAATAGATTCACCCATTTATGCATCATCCTATGCTCCCCTTTAAAATTTTCTTTTTTTAAAGGATTAATTGTCAAAAATCATTATTGGTTTAATCACCGTTTCTAACTTTTTTTAAAAATAGCTACCTTAAATATAAAACCAGTTGGTGTCACTACCCAAACCATTTACTGGCCAAAAAACTTTAAAGTTTTTCCCCTGGGTGCTTTTTAGCCAAATTTAATTGATTTTACCCCAAATTTCTTCATTAAAAAACTCACATCATTCAATTTTCAACCTTCCCTCTATCATCTTCAATCCCCCAAGTTGAAAAAAACTCAATTTTCTATCTTCCCTCTGTCATCTTCAATCCCCCAAGATTTCGACAAGTCTAATTAGTTTATTAGGAAGGTTTGGATTCATCAATGGAGGGAAGGATGAGGCTGAAGAAAGAGAGAGAAATATGAAATAAAGAAAAAAAAGAATGAAACAAGTTTTAGCCCCCACTTGAATTTTTCCCATCTGTAAAATCATTTGTGAGTTGAACAGCGAGCTAACATTCAATCATAAAAACTACCCAATTTTAAATTTTGACATGAACCCCAATTAAAAATCCAATCACCATTTTGTCAGGATGATCTAGCTGTGGATGATGTACCAGCTCGAGAGGTCAACCTTGTAATCTGAATGCCTGCCCCTTCTTCTTTCCTTTAGCGGGCTTTGTCTCATATCACATTCATTCTTCTACAAAAAACCCCAACTAAAAACTTCAACTAAAAGTCAATCACAAAAAAAACCCAATCTTATTTACCCAACTAAATTTCAAATCTAAAAACCTCTTATTGAAAATTCCCCAATTCAAAATTTGGACATGAAAATTATTCAAATGCCCAAAATCCGAAAGTCGAAGTGATAATTAAAAATTAAACATGGAATAAAACCTTACTTAATGTTTAGGAAAGCTAGGTTGCACGGAAACGGGAAACTGAAACGCGAAAACGTAAAATCTAGGAAACATTATTTTTTAATATGAGGACACGCAGCGAAACATCGGGGAACTTAATATAAATTGAAAAATTGGAGAATTACATGTTAAAGGAGGAAATAAAAGAATAAGAAGGGATATATATATAGAGTATGCCGATATTAATTATAAGAGATATAGTAATTTCAAAGGAAAAAAATAATTATTCATGAGAAAGTTTGAAACTTTTAACAAAACACCACCATACGTTTTTTAGAGTTTCAGAAACGTTTTGTCAAATTTAAGAAACGGAATTGTGTCGCAAACGTAAACGTTGACCCGAAAGAGAGTTTTCGTGCTTCAGAGTAGTAAAACACTAAGATGAGTATGAAGCCTGAAAATTTCCACCAAAATCACTCCAAAATTGAACTTTAACTGTCCAAAAAATTGAAGATGATGATGGTGGAGGAAGAAATAAGAAATTAACAGAGGAAGATGAAGCTGTTCATGGGGTGAAGGAGAGAGATGGAAATGATGGAGAAGGTTGACGTTAAAACCCCAATTTAATCCCCTAATTATAGTGGATTTAGCGAAATTTGGGGTTAAACCGATGGAATTGGGATAAAAACCTCAAATTGAGAAGAATGCTGCAAACAAATGAGGCTTAAAATCAATGAAATTGGGTTGGAAACCAGCCAGGGGCAAAAGGGTAATAAATTTTTTTTCGCTAGAAAATAGTTTTGGTAATGAAACCACCTGGCTATCTTTATGTATACTTCCTCCACTTTTTATTTCTTGCATCATTTCCCATTTTTGGAAGTAGCAAGCTACTAGTATCATTTCCTTTTAGGGAACTACTTTATCTCTACCACTCTCCAATCAAATGGGTCATCTTTTTTCCCCTCTCTTATCTCTCTCTCCTTAGATCTTGTACACATCCTCAATGATGCAAGTATAAGAAAACCGAGGAAGTATAAGGTAGTTATTTTTTAAAATAAATTAGAAATTATGGTTAAACTAATAAAATGCATTATATAAGGTATTTTTGACAAAAAACCTTTATTAAACGTGATTGTTGTAAGTTGATGGGTTTATTTTCATAAAAAAACAACCTTGTTGTAAGAATTTTCTTGGCTCATTAGTATTTGTTATGAAATTGGGTTATCTTGAGTTTAATATCTTATTTCTTTCTTATTAACATACCTACAAAAATAAAGGAAACAAAACCTATAGCCTCCCTTATTATGAGGCACCCTAAAAAATACTTCAATTGACCCATTTTTATCCGTCTCAATTATATATTTTTCTATTAGTATACATATCGACATATCGGCATTGCGCTAATAATAATCCCAACTATGAGATAAAAAAATGGACCAATTTCGCATCATAAACTTTGTCAAACTTTCCTTTTAGTTTTTTTTTTTTAAATAATCGCATTTATAAGTATGAGATTATATTATGGTAAGAAGAAGAATCCTCTGGGCTGCTCTCGCACAGGGCCCCCACCCAGAGGCCCATTATAAGCCATACACCCCCAACCCCCCAACAATAAGAAATTTGCTTCCACCAAGATTTGAACCTTGGTCTCATATGTGGGAGAGTGGAAGCTATACCATTGGACCCAAGGGTCCTTGGTAACTTTCCTTTTAGTTATATGGCCCTAACTTTCAACCTTTTCTTATCTACCAATGTGAGAACTCAAGCTCCCACTCGATGGTTTTCATTTTGCAAAACATAGTGGCCCAAGACTCAAACAAAGGCACTAAATTTATGGTAGATAAGAAAAGGTAACGTAACTATTCATCACTATTCATTAAAAATTAGACACTCAGATACGCACGCACGAGTTTGAGTAACATAATGTGAACAAACAGTACAATATCTTGGACGGATGCGTGCGATATATATATATAGGGGTGTCAATTCGGTTAATCGGTTTGGTGCTGGTTGGAATCAAACGGTTCGGTTGACTTCGGTTAATTTTTTACGTTAAATTGATTCGGTTGCAACTTTTTCGGTTTCGGTTCAGTTAATTGCGGTTAATTTAACTCTTTTTTCAGTTCGGTTCGGTTACTGTTATCTATTCGGTTTGACCCATTCGGTTTCAGTAAAAACGATTCACTATTCAACCGTCCATATCGGTTCAACGGTTATTTTCGGTTTTAGTTTAGTTATGATGAACCACATTGGTTTGGATGAAAATCAATATCGGTTAAGTATTGTGTATCATTTTTAAAAATTTCGTTTTAAAAAATATACAAATTCTAGTTACAGACCGAACGTGTTTCAAGTTGCGTCAATTCGGTTAACTGAGTCGGTTTCGAAATGACCCGTAATAGGTCGAATCGAGTTTGGTCGGATTACGTGTCTCGAATCACCATTTATTAAATCAGATCGGTTCTGTTACGGGCAAAAGTCGGATCATGGGTTGGTCAGGTACAAGTGAAGTTCGAGTCGAATGAATATCTGGTCGGGTATTAACGGGTTTGGATAAACATGAGCCGGATAACTGTCGGGTTTGTACGGGTCAATTCGGGATCTGTGGCCTTTGGGTCGAATTGAATCCGATTCGGCTTATTTATGGGTCGAGTCAATTCATTTCTGGTCGAAGTTAAATGTGATAACGAGTCGGATCTAATTATGTATAACTGAACTCATCTCGTTAAGAACTCGAGTAGATCTTTGACCGATTTTTAATCAACGCATAAGATAGTTAATATTTATGATAATTAATGTCCATGTAATAGATCAATCGTCAATATATTAAATCAACGTATAAGATAGTTAATAGCAATGTATTAGATAAATGTAATATACTTAAGATCAATCATCAATGTTTTAGATCAAGAAATAAAGATAGTTAAGATCAATGTATTAGATCAATCATCATTATAATAGACCAATCATCAATATATTAGACCATTCAGTAAAATACATAAGAACCATGTATTATATCAAAATCATCAATATACTAGATTAATGAATAAGATAGTTAAGATCTTAGATTTATATATTAGATCAATCATCAATACATTACGTTATTGAGTTAGATACTTAAGAGTCGTGTATTATATCAACCGTCAATTCATTAGATCAATGAATAATATATTTAAGAAATTAGATCAATAATGAATATATAACATCACTAGATTAGATATTTAAGAGCCACATATTATATCATTCATGCTTCATCAAATGAATTAGATTAATGAGTAAGATAGACAGATAGTTAAGATATATGTATATTAGGCCAATCAAAATGATATTTTAAATCTATGTATAAGATCAGCTATCAATATATTAGTCTAATAAGTTAGATACTTAGGGGCAACATATTATATTAGTCATAAATATAGTAGATCAATGAATAAGATGATGACGATCTCTATATTACGTTAGTGAGTTAGATATTTTAAGAGCCATGTATTATATCAATCATAACTAGATCAATGAATAAGATCTTCGATAGTTAAGATTTAAGATTTATGTATTAGATCGACCATATATATATATGACATTAGTGAGTTAGATACTTAAGAGTCGTGTATTATATTAACCATCAATACACTAGATCAATAAATAAGATAGTTAGAACTTAAGATCTATGTATCTGATCAATCATCAATATATTACATTTGTGAGTTAGATACTTAAGAGCCATGTATTATATCAACCACCAATACAATAACTCAATGAATAATATAGTTAAGATCTATATATTTGATCAATTATCAATGTACTACATCACTGGATTAGATATTTTAGAGCCAATATACTAAATCAAGCGAATATATAGATCAATATACTAGATCAATATACTAGATCAATATACTAGATCAATTATCATTATACTGGATCAATGCATAATATAATTAAGATTAATGTATCAAATACCGTCATTCATTAATATAGTAGATCAATTTAACAAGATAGTTGAGAGCAATATAGTAGATCAATAAACTAATAAGATATTAAAAAAAAAACAGCTAGTATATTGGGTCTGTTCGGCAAAGTAGCTGTGAGCTTTTAGTGTTTAGCTTCAGCTCTTAATTTTTAGCTTTTAACTGTGAAGGTAGCTGTTAACTTTCAACTGTAGAACTAGCTGTTTAAATAATTAGTGTTCGGTAAAAGTAGTTGTAGATAAAATTATAATTTATAATATATTTATAAAAAGTATTAGCTTTGGACAAAAGCTACTCAGAAAGCTACAAATGTTAGCTTTGGAGAAAAGCTACTCAAAATCTAAAAGCTATCTGAAAGCTACCTTGAAAAGCTACCTCGCCGAACACTTATATAATTTTTAGAAAGCTAAAAGCTACCCAAAAGCTACACAAAAGCTACTAAAAAAGTTGTGCCGAACACGATTATGTCAATTATCAATATATTTGATCAATGTATAAGGTAGTTTGTAAATTATATTATAAGAGCCATAATAAAAGTTAACAACGACTATTACAATAAATGAATAAATAATAATTTCATATTTAATATTTTTTTTTGCTAGATTGGAAATACTCAATATGTACTAATATTAATAACAATGATAATAATAAAAACAATAATAATAAAAGCTCATTTTATGTAATAGTAATTGCAATATGACTTAAAACTCATAAATTGCAAAAATTCCAAATATAATTGAATGTCAAAAGTTTTTAAAATTCAAAACTCAAAATATGAAATCTAAAAAATTTCAACTCCCTCCTTTTTACCCCTAAATTTCCCAAACTTATCCCATGCTCCCATCCATATAACTAATAACCCCCCCAAACCCTAACATCTCTCTCAGACTCTCACTGTCTCTCTTCCGCCCCCCATCCCTCTTCCTTAAATTGGTATTATTTTCTTGGTCCTTCTGTAAGTGGCTGGCAAATAGCTGGAGTAAATTGTTTAGTAAATTAAATGTTGCAAACTAAAATGGGTAATTGCATTTTGTTTACCACCATATTTAGTCATTAGTTGGTAATCTCTATCCTTTTCCACAGTTCAGATGCTCTCCTCCTGTTTCTTTCATCTTTCTTCTTCTTTCTCTGTTTTTTTTTCTCAATCGAAGGACTTTTATTATTTTCTCCTTTTAATGGCTTATTTTGCATCTACAATAAACTCGTCCTATTTGGTTTGAGTTTTAGCGTTATTTAAGGCTTTAAATGGTCGAATTCGACCATAAAAGTTCCAGATTTGGAGCTTTAATGGTCGAATTCCACCATGAAAGCTTATATGTTCGAAGCTTCCCTCACCTACTATTGGGTATTGGCCGAGTATGTTATCAAAGAATGTTTTAATGCTTGAATGTTCTAGTAAAATCAGATCTGGGTGCTTGAATATGATTGAATCAGTAAAAAAAATAATGTTCTCCTCGTCTTTGTTCTTAAGTCTGCTGCTCCTCGTCGTTCTTTTATGTTTTTTTTTTCATTTTTTTAATTCCTTGTAGCTCTCTGTTATTCAAGAAAATCTGAGAAGGAAACATTGATGATGCCCTTAAGATGTATGATGAAATGCCCATTAGAGATACTATCTCATGGAATTCTGTTATTTCTAGGTTTTTGAGAAATGGCAATTTTGAAATTGGGTTTAAGTTTTTTAGGGAGATGCTTA
Organism: Patellifolia procumbens; assembly: GCA_947645195.1. Classification (NCBI taxonomy): domain Eukaryota; kingdom Viridiplantae; phylum Streptophyta; class Magnoliopsida; order Caryophyllales; family Amaranthaceae; genus Patellifolia; species Patellifolia procumbens. The sequence goes on along the minus strand of CANSGD010000435.1, from coordinate 298,548 downwards.
AATTGGGTATTGATCAGATTGCTCAAGCCACTTTCACTACTGATATTGGGTTTTGATATTTTTTTTTCATTTAGTTCGCTAATCAAAGTGATCTTGCTGCTGGGTTGCACAATATTCACATGTAGATGAAAATGTTTTGGCTTGAGCCTAACTATAGATTGGGGCAATAAACCTTTTTCCAACATCAAGTGTAATGGACTAACAATGTCGAAAGATTTTGACTAATAATTCTCTGCTACAAATTTCAAAAGCACACAAAATCCATTGAAAATGCAATAATGGAAGGGGAGTATGGCATAAAATATAACGAGAAAATTAAAGAGTGTTTGTTCATTATGAAAAAAAAAACTTTCTTGGAAAAGAAAAACAATTCTTTCCTCTAAGATAAGACAAATGCAATATTGTACTTCACTTATAGAGATAGGGGAATAAGCAAGAAGTACATATAATACTTCCAATATTGTTCCAATATTGTTGTTAATGAAAAAACGAAGGAAAGCAAAATCTAGTTAACAACATCAAAGCAAAATCTGCCAAGAGTGTTCGAGTAAGTAAGGAACAATCACGGGGTCTGCATTTGTGTGTATGAATGGCGATGAAAATTATTATAAATTGGTACAAAAGTGTTTTACATTATTTGGTTATAATTTATTTTAGGTGTTATAAAATTATTATAATTTTATCAAATCTTTTTTGTAATCACTATTTAGAATATTAATTATAAAAGGAAAACTTCAACTATTTAACTAAGTTGTCATAAATATTTAAAACCTTCAAATGATTAAATAATATTATAAATTGGTTGTTATTGTTTAATAGTTTTAAATAGTTTGCATAAATTTTGTTCAAATTGGTTGAGTTTATAATAATTTTATATATTTATCCACTTATTTTCGGTTAATATTTAGTTCGGTTTGATTTAGTTTATAACAGTTTAAAACAGTTTTTAGTTAATTTTGGTTAATATTCGGTTTGGTTTGGTTCGGTTTAAAACGGTTTTTGATACAGTTAATTACGGTTCGGTTCCTTTTCGGTTCGGTTTCGGTTCGGTTTCAGTTCGGTTTAATTCAGTTGACTTTGAAACAGTTGATTTCAGTTCGGTTCTTTTTTCAGTTACCGGTTAATTTCGGTTCGGTTTATTCGGTTCGGTTTCGGTTCGGTTAACAGTTCAACCAACAGTTTTCAACCAAACTGACAGCTCTAAATATATACCATCTTGATCAGTTTATGGTGATTATGAAGCTTCATTTAGTTGTATTTATAATACAACCTAGTATAGGAAGATGTCCATCCATGCAAGCTACCATATGGTGTCTCCTTTTTTATGAATAGTGATGAATAATAGCCATTCAGCTGAGCTAGCCCTTTTACATCAAATTTAATACTAGCTTGGGTACCCACTCATGCTATTCAAACCTCTTTTTTTCTTTTATAAAAATGTCACGTAGTTTTCCATATCATTACTCTAATAAAGGAACCCTTAAAACACGGCTCCAATTTCTTAATTGATTCCTATATATAATTATCAAACTTAGACCAACCAAACAACCTACATAAGATAAAGAATCATAGAAATGGGAGGGTGTTTTGGTATATTGTCTGTCTTAGTATTGTTCATGGTAGTATGCAGCCAGTCTGCATTTGGAGCTAGGAACATCCCAATGATGAGCAGCATTTCCAATCCTTCCAATGCTACCATTAATAAAATGGTGAATGGAAGTAGTGGAGGTGATCTTGCTCATCATCCTCTCACTGACCATAGCAAGAAAAACTTTGCTTATGGTGGGGCCGTTAGCAATGGTAATTGTAGCGGCGGCGGTGGTGGGGCCGTTAGCACCGTTGGTAAGATCGTTGTCAACGTAAATGAGACCGTTGTTAAGGCGGTTGGTAACGTGGTTGTCAATGTTACCGTTGGTGCGAAAGTTGTTGTTGGTAAAAAAGGCGGCCAGTGAGGCCATAATAGGCTAATGGAGACATTGTTGCCAATGTTCTATACTTCTATACAGTGAGTGGTGTTCATGTAAAATTGAACTTAAACTAGCTAGCTAATACTATGGTGGAAAGATAGTACTCCACTAAATAAGATGTTGTAAATTGCTAGCTGGCTAAGCTTGTTGAGGCTTCTCTATTATTAATTAATGTATAATAAATTAATGATGTCTATTACTGCATGCTATTGTGTTTTTCAGTAAAAGTATTAGCTAAGGAATTAAGCTCTCCTTGCAATGCGAGTATGGTAATTGTGAACTAACGATCATTTCTATCTATATGTGCAGAATGAAGCATAATCAACTATTTCCTCTTTTTTTTTAAGTATGTACATTTGCTTTTGTGCGCGGATCAAGGAAAAAGTGCAAAAGTAAGAAATAACGATAATAAAAGTAAGGAAAAAGTGAAAAAGGTAGAGAGAAGGAAATAAAAAGTAAAGATAAGTGTAATAATTAGGTGGGCCAATTTTCCATTTACGGGAAAAGGTGAAATTGTACCAATTAAAAAAAACACCCTAAATGAAAAAATGTACATATTAAAATACGGAGGGAGTAAGAAATAAAAAGTTATGAGAAAATAGTAATGAGACTGATGATTTGAAGAACAAAAACCAAACCATAAAACTTAGGAGATTTGGTTGAAATATATGACACAGTAGAAATGTTATACCACGAAAAATTACGCGGCTACGTGTGCAGGTTAAGTAATTATTGCAGCTATGAACTTCTAGCTTAGGACCTCCAGCTAAGGAGATCCAGCTTAAAGACCACCAGCTAAGAAGGACCAGCTAGTGCCTCCCAGCTAAGGAACTCTGCTTTGTTAAAAAGCGTTATAAGCCAATAAAGCATCAAAGCCTAAAATGTCGCAGAGAATAAAGTCAAAGATACAAGAGGGTAAATACGAACGAAGATTGTATTCAATGGCATTAATTGCAGATATGAACGAAGATTCAAGGGCGGTTACAAGCCGTTGCTGAGGCTGGTTCAAACGGACACTTTCTCCTAGTATATATGTAGCTCAATAATTGTATAGAAGACACAAGTTTTTACGCACTTAGCATTTACATTCTGAGATTGAAACATTGTTCTTAAACTTACGAATTACTTTGATAAAAAAACACTATGGCTGTAATCAATAGTATAGTGGATTGGTTGACTCAAAGCCACCCGCGATTTTTCCCTTATTCCACGAGTTTCCGCTTCACCATCCTTGGTCTTTCTCTTCTCTCTGTTCTTGCTTTCTTTGCTCGTCCTAGCTGTGTCCAGCAGCTTCCAGCTACTCAGCTGCGTTCTAGTTGTAGCTCCCAGCTTAGTTTTGCCTTTAGCAGAATTTAGCATAAACAGTTTGGCGCCCACCATGGGGCCTACAGCTAGATTTCACATCTAATCTTTCATCATCAATTTCTTCTTAAAACACTCTATTTAAAATGGCTGAATTCACTCCTGAGCAAATGAAAGCTGCTCTTGAATCCCTCCGGGAGGCTCAATCAGAGTCCAATAAAATCATTGAAAATTTGCAAAAAGAACTGAAATCAGTTAAGAGTAACGCCAAGAGATCGACACGACGACGCACTAGCATGTCACCTCGTATCTTGAAGCTGACTGATTTAGAGGCTAGGGCTGATGACGAAGCTGAGGACACTTTAGAAAATCCCGACCTAGAAGAGACGGATCCCACAGCTACGAAGCTAGCTCTCCTTAAGTCCCAGAACAGGAAGATGATGCAGATGCTAGCTAAGATGCCAGGAGCGCCTACACCTGTAGCTGAGGAGACCCCTGATGGCTACACCAAGTCGCCTTTCGTAGAAGAGATAGCTAGAGCCATGATTCCAAGGAAGCTGCACCTGGCCCCGTTTGGCAAGCTCCATGATGGAACCACATATCCATACGACCATGTGAACCAGTACAAGTAGAAGATGTGGACTCTACCTATCCCGGAAGGTCTTCTTGAGGCCACAATGTGCAAATCCTTTGGAGCCACCTTAGGTTGACCTGCCCTACAATGGCTTATCACCCTCAGGGCTGGTACTATCCCTAATTTCTCTATTCTCATTAACAAATTTTATCAGCAATTTGCTAGCAGCAGGGTGCTGGAGAAACATACCGGCGACCTATACCGCATAATACAAAACACAAGTGAAGCTGCACGCCAGTACCTGGATAGGTTTAACAGGGAAATGATCTCTGTTAAGAACCTGGATATCCCAACAGCTATTGGAGCATTCCGAAGAGGTTTGATCCCTAAGTCCCGCTTATATTATGAACTAACCAGGTATCCATGTAGTACCTTTGAAGAAGTCAGGGCTAGGGCTATGGCTGAAATCCGCGTGGAAGAGGATGATGCATCCAGGTATGGAGGGGAATCCAGCTACGATACGAAGACTCAGAATAACAACAACAAGAGGAATGATTGGCGCCATCAGCCAAACCAAAAGCGTCAGCTAGCAGCGTAGCTAGGGAGGCTCCTCGCAGGTCCAGTAATACAGACTTCCCTCCTTTGTCCTCCTATTGCTTTAACGTTGATGCAGGAGGTGTGGTGAACGCCTTGGAGAAGCTAGGTTCAGCAGCCACGTGGCCTAGGAAGACCGACAAACCCGATGGCCAAAAAGACACCTCCCAGTGGTGCAGCTATCATGGTGACCATGGTCATCGAACCGAAGACTGCAAAGCCCTCAGAAAGGAAGTTGCTTGGCTGCTGAAGAAGGGCTACCTAGAACATCTCATGGGGAAGAAGGGTCAGAAGGATGAACCTAGCAAGGACAATAACAGCAAGCCAGCGGGGCCCCCACCTGATCCAACCCATGACAAGGTAGTCAATTTTATCTTTGGAGGTTTAGAAATTTGTGGACTAACCTATTCTGCAGCTAAGCGATTCGCTAGAGAAGGTTCCAAAGCAGCTCCTATCCAGCACATAAGCAAGGAGGAATGAGAGCTGCGAAGCATGACCATCAGCTTCGATGAAGCTAAGAAAGCTGAGGAAGCTGACCATCATGATGGGCTAGTCATATTTCTCACCATCAGCAACTGCCTGATCAAGAGAGTGTTGGTAGACAACGGCAGCTCAGCTAATATCATATTCAAGATTGCTATACAAAGCATGGGACTGCTTGATGAGGATATCATCAAGAAGTCAACAATCCTGTACGGTTTCAGTGGAGAACCTGCCTTCACCATCGGCGAGATCACACTACCCACCTATGCCAAAGGAGTCAACTAGCAAACCAGGTCTAGTGTTGTAGATTGTCCTTCAGCTTACAATGTTATTATGGGTACACCTTGGATTCACAGGATGAAAGCTGTACCATCCGCCTACCACCAAACTATCAAGTTCCCCACCAAATGGGGAGTGCAAGAGATCAATGGGGACAGAAAGGTAGCCAGAGAATGCTACAACATCTCCCTCAGACCCAAGAAGGAAGAGATCTAGCAATTACAGCATCATCCAGCACCCAGCAACCCTGACGAACAGGACATTGAAGAAGTGGTGCTGGATCCTGCAAAGCCAGAACAGACAGTACAGGTTGGAGTATCTCTACCACCAGAGGAAAAAGCCAGGATCGTTGAATTCCTCAAAAACAACATCACCTGCTTTGCGTGGACGCATGAAGATATGGTTGGAATTGACCCTTCGGTTTGCACTCACAAGCTGAAAGTGGATCCAAATCACAAACCCATCAAACAAAAGAGAAGGAAATTCGTACCTGAGCGCAACCTGATCATCAACGAGGAAGTACAGAAGTTGCTGCAAGCAGGTAATATTAGGGAGGTTAAATATCCTGACTGGCTAGCTAATGTGGTTGTGGTAGGAAAGAAGAATGGCAAATGGCGAGTCTGCATAGATTTCACAGATTTAAACAAAGCCTGCCCCAAGGATCCATTTCCCCTACCTCACATAGACGCCTTGGTGGACGCTACAGCAGGGCATGAAAGACTCACGTTCCTAGATGCTTATTCAGGATACAACCAAATTCTGATGGACCCAGAAGACCAAGAAAAAACAGCTTTCATGACTGAAAGAGGTATCTATTGCTATAAAGTCATGCCATTTGGTCTTAAGAATGCAGGAGCCACCTACCAGCGCCTAGTCAACAAGATGTTTGAAAAGCAGCTACGGGATACGATGGAGGTTTACATCGATGATATGCTGGTAAAATCCAAACAAGCTGGAGATCATGTGTCTCACCTGCAGGATACCTTCGATGTATTGGAAAATTACAACATGAAGCTGAACCCAACAAAATGTTCGTTCGGGGTACCAGCTGGTAAGTTCCTAGATTACATAGTTACGCAAAGAGGAATCGAAGCTAGCCCGGACCAGATCAGAGCACTCATCAATATCCAATCACCCAAAAACCTGAAGGAAGTCCAGAAGCTGACAGGAAGAGTTGCAGCGCTCAATCGTTTTATTTCTAGATCATCAGATAAGTGTCATCTTTTCTATCATGTACTTAAGAAAAATAAAGGTTTTGATTGGACCACAGAACACGAAGCTGCTTTACAGCAACTCAAAGCTTATCTAGCTACTCCACCCATACTTTCCAAACCGAAGCAAGGAGAAACTTTACAGCTTTATCTAGCTGTAAGTAACACGGCTGTTAGTGCAGTCCTAGTTAGGGAAGCTGACAGCCAGCAGCTACCTGTATACTATATCAGTAAGTCTTTACTTGATGCAGAAACCAGGTACACATCATTAGAAAAATTGATATTAGCCCTCTATACAGCTTCAAGGAAACTTCGACATTTTTTCGAGGCTTATCCTATATGTGTTATGACTAACTATCCCATTAAAGTTGTGCTCCGCAAACCAGAATATACTGGCAGGATGAGCAAATGGGATGTATCCCTAAGTGCCTATGACATCAGGTACCAACCTCGAACGGCTATAAAATCACAAGCCCTAGCTGACTTTGTGGCTGACTTTAGTCCAAACCTAGCTGCCTTAGCAGATGAGGAAGTACGACACATTAACCAGGTAACGCCTATAGGTAGCTGGAAATTGTTTGTGGATGGCTCTTCCAATTTTGGAGGAGCTGGGCTAGGTATAGTCCTAAAGTCGCCACAAGGGGACATGATAGTACAATCTATTTGCTGTGATTTTAAAGCTACTAACAACGAAGCCGAGTATGAGGCTTTGATTGCAGGTATGACAGTGGCTCATGACCTGGGAGCAACCAGGTTGCAGGTATATTGTAGGTACTAACAACCAGGTTGCTGGTCAAGCTGAAGATGCTGCTCTTTCAAGAGTTCACCATACAACAGATACCAAGGGACCAGAATACTAAAGCTGACGCACTAGCTAACCTAGGCTCTGCACTTAGGAAATGCAGCTTCAGCAATGTTCCCATCGCTCACTTAGTCGCGCCAGCTGTCAACAAGGAGGTAAGCAATATATTTAGCATTGGTGATGAAGTAGGTACCGATAGCTGGACAAAGCCACTGTTGGATTATCTGGAAAGGGACATATTGCCAGATGATAAGCTGGAGTCAAGAAAGCTACGCATGAAAGCTAGCAGGTACCAGGTAATAGCTAGAGTCCTATTTAAACATGCAGCTAAGCAGGATATGCTGCAAAGGTGCTTAGAGAAAGAGCAGTGGGAGACTACCCTCAAAGAGTTTCACGAGGGAGAGTTTGGTTCACATACAGCAGGAATGAGCTTATCTAACAAAATCTTATCCTAGGGATATTATTGGCCAACGCTGCGTAAAGACGCCAAGAGGTACGTAGCTAAATGTGATAGTTGCCAAAAGCATGCAGGTATGGTACATTAGCCCTCTGAGCCATTACACCCCACCTTAACGCCGTGGCCATTCATGAGGTAGGGCATGGACATAGTAGGGAAGCTGCCAGTTGCACCAGGTCAAAAAGTATTTATGCTAGCCTTGACTTATTACTTCTCTAAATGGATCGAAGCTGGTGCATTCCAGCAGGTAATGGATAAGGAGGTGATTACTTTTATACATACTAACATTATTTGCAGGTTTGGGGTACCTAGTGAAATTGTATGTGACAATGGGTCACAGTTTATAAGTGATAAAACGCGACAATTTTGTCACGAATGGAACATCAACCTGGTGACATCAACGCCCAGGTACCCACAAGCTAATGGACAAGCTGAGTCCAGCAATAAGGTAATCATTAATGGCATCAAAAGGAGGTTGAAGGCTAAAAAAGGTAAGTGGGTAAAAGAGCTGCCTAGGGTCCTCTAGGCCAACAGAACAACACCTAGGGGAGCAACAGGGCAGACCCCCTTCTCATTAGTTTATGGCTGTGAAGCTGTGTTGCCAGCTGAGGTAGCCATACCAACTGCCAGGTATGGGCTCTTAACCCTTAAATTAAATGATTCTGAGCTGTCTTGTGATTTAGATACCATCGAAGAACTACGAGACAGTGCACTAGTTATGATGGCCGCACAACAACAGATTATAGCCCGCCGCTTCAACAAAAATGTGAAAGCCAAAGTTTTCAAGAAAGGAGACTGGGTGCTAAGGAAAGTCTTCCAGAATACCCAAGAGTTAAATGCAGGGAAGTTGGGTGTCAGCTGGGAAGGCCCCTACCTGATTGAACAGGTGGTAGGTAAAGGAGCATATCGCCTAGCTACAACAGAGGGGAAAGCTGTACCCATAAGCTGGAACGCATCACATCTGAAACTCTACCATTTTTAGAAAACTAGATACATGACTAAAAACCAAGTTGTCAACTACAATGACTCAAACGACCAACGAGGCAATTACACCAGGTAGGAAAAATTGCTGGGCAAAGTCATGGAACGCCAGGTTAGGCTCTCCTCCACCTTGCTCTTTCTATCTATGAGGTATTCCTAGAATCCTTACTGACTTAGGCTATGCCAACAGCTGTCTTGGCATAGTCAACACATGCAGGTACCGCAAGACTAGCTGCAGGTTGGAACATTACCCAGCCTCCTAAGCTATCTAAAGACGCAAGTACACCTAGACGCCTTGGAAAGAAGCTATCAAAGAACTAAGCTACCAAGGTTGTATCAGCTAAGGGCTACACGCCTAGGTAACTGGGCCCATCACACAAGACATTGGCATCAAGAACGCCAGGTAAAAACATAAAGCAGCTAGCTCATTTTACTAAAGATCTAAAGATGCATATATATACCAAAAGTAAAACATGTTCAAAAAACACACCAGCCTCTTAGCTGGTGGTAAAAAGCATCCAAAGGCAAATTTAAAGTTGTTTTACAAGAAGGGAAAGAAATATGAAATAAAACTAGCTACATCCTTAGCTAGCAAGCTGGTCAGTTGTCGGCATTTGCTCTGGCACCTCAGGAGCTGGGACGGAACTGTTGGAAGGCTCGGTCGTAGCAGGAGCATCAGCTATGGCCTTAGCTGAAGAATCAGCTGGGTCCTTAGCTGAAGAATCAGCTGTGGAAGCTTCCTCCTTGGGAGGGTTAAGGCCCAAAGCCAGAGCCTTAAGGTCTGCAATGCTTCCCATAGTAACTAAAAAAGCGTCAGTATATTTGTGCAGCTCCTTGTTCTCCAAAGTTCCGAACAACATCAGGTACGCCAGCTTGGCAGGTTCAACAATCTGAACTTCTGCCATTTTATCTAAGTGAAGCTCCTTCAGATGCGACAGCTGAGCACTCAGGATTTCTTTCTCTCCAACCACATCTGCCAGCTTCATAGCAGCTACCTTGGCCTCTTCCCTAGCAGCAGCAATTTCAGCTTCCGCCGAAGCTGCAAAAAGCTTCTTCGCCTCTCTCTCCTTCTCTAGAAGGAGCGTTTCAGCTTTGCGCTGCTCCTCAGCATGAGCCTTGCCTTCATCAGCTCCTCCTTCAAGCTAGCAACCCCAGCTTGAGAAACCTTGAGCTGAGCAGACACCCCAGCAGCAGCTCTCAAGCTGGAACGTGCTGCTAGACAGTTTTGGAGAGCCTAGCACAAAGGTGGTAAGACATAAGAAAGGTGGAAAGCATAAGCGAGAAGAGCCAAAAAACTAAGACATAATAAAAACTATACCTGGAGAGAGTACTGGACAACATGGTTCACCATCACCTCAGGATCCTGCGACCTGAGGCGTTTTGCTGTAGCAGGGAAGAACAGCTTATCCGCATGTGGCCAAATGCCATTGTTTATCCCATCTTCAGACAGGAAATCTGCGGGCATAGCCAGGTTGTCCGTTGATGAACCAGGGGCAGGCGGATCTAGGTCCAGTTTGATGATAGGAGGAGGCAAGCTAGGAGCTGAGGTAGCGACCTTAGCAGGAGTCGCAGGTTTAGACTGGGTGGAGGTAGTAGGAACTTCCATCCTCTTCCTCTTTAGCCGGGCTAAAGCATCAGCTTGAGACAAGGTGCTACCTTTGACTGCGCAATGAAATGAAAATTTATTAAGACACTTTTTCTAGAAAAACCCTAAAATAAACTAGTTGGAGGATTAGGTTACCTGAAGTCATGGAGTTGTTCCCTGAGGTAGCAGGGGTTAAAGAAGAAACAGGGATGGCTTTGAAAGGAGGAGTGTAGGTTCTTTTGTCTAAGGAGATGCTGAGGAAAACCTTCGCCCTTTCGTCTCTGTCTTCAAGACTTTCCACAGCTTCAGCAGAACCTATAAAAAGACAAGGTTAAGAACCATAGTTAATAAAGTACTCGAGGGAAAAAGGAAAAATGCTGTCCGAATACCTCCAGCAGGCCAGCTAGAGGGTAGAAAAGCCCCAGCTTCACCAAGGGAATCCTTGGCGACAAAAGAAAAGGGTCTTCCAGAAAGACTCCGAAGCACCAGTCCCTTCCACAGGACTAGGGTATTTTGGTTTATGCTTCAAGGTGACTTTGTTAGGGTTTATAATCTTAGGACTATAGATTGTGAGAAGGTCTTCTAGGGCAAAGATTGGGCTCCAATCCCTAGTAGCTGATTAAATCGTAAAACAAATCTTCCAAAAACCTGGCATCAGCTGGCCAGGAGAAAAGTTTAAAACCTCTATGAAGGAGCGTATAAGAGGTGTAAACTCAAAGCTATACCCAAGCAAAAAAGGGTATTCGTAGAAGCATATAAGGTTGTCTGCGGTTTTTTCCGGACTATCAAACTCTTCTGGAACTATGAACTCTGTACTCTCCGGGAAACCCCCTCTAATTCTAATATTTTCTATATCCTCCCAAGTAACGCTAGAAGCAACCTCGTCTCTCGCTTTACCCATTGATGTAATTTTTGGAGAGAAGACTTTCTTCCTAGCTGATTGTTTAAGAGGCATGCAGAGAGACAAGGAGGAGAAGGAGGGAGAGAGAGAGAAAGCAAACTTACCAAAGGAGAGGGAAGAGTAAACGGAAGTAAATCTTTCGAAGATCTCTTTGATTTTAAGCCGTTCTGACGAAAAATGGCTAGTATTTATTGCTTGGCTTAAATAGACTAAAGTAAATGATTAGCTTTGATCTGTAAAGATAAGCATGCTTCATTTAATCTTTTTGCCTCTTGAGTTTCTATCTTTTATGATAGACGTTATATTAAAATTTTTATCTTGAAATCATAACTTGCAGCTTTACTACGTAATACCAGCAGTACAAGCTACAAGTTAGGGGCAATTGTTATACCATGAAAAATTACGCAGCTACGTGTGCAGGTTAAGTAATTATTGCAGCTATGAACTTCCAGCTTAGGACCTCCAGCTAAGGAGATCTAGCTTAAAGACCACCAGCTAAGAAGGACCAGCTAGTGCCTCCCAGCTAAGGAACTCAGCTCTGTTAAAAAGCGTTATAAGCCAATAAAGCATCAAAGCCTAAAATCTCGCAGAGAATAAAGTCAAAGATACAGGAGGGTAAATACGAACGAAGATTGTATTCAATGGCATTAATTGCAGATATGAACGAAGATTCAAGGGCGGTTACAAGCTGTTGCTGAGGCTGGTTCAAACGGACACTTTCTCCTAGTATATATGTAGCTCAATAATTGTATAGAAGACACAAGTTTTTATGCACTTAGCATTTACATTCTGAGATTGAAACATTGTTCTTAAGCTTACAAATTACTTTGATACAAAAACACTAGGGCTGTAATCAAGAGTATAGTGAATTGGCGGACTCAAAGCCACCCGCGGTTTTTCCCTTATTCCACGGGTTTCCGCGTCACCATCCTTGGTGTCTTGCTCTTCTCTCTGTTCTTGCTTTCTTTGCTCGTCCTAGCTGTGTCCAGCAGCTTCTAGCTACTCAGCTGCGTTCTAGCTGTAGCTCCCAGCTTAGTTTTGCCTTAAGCAGAATTTAGCATAAACAAGAATCACAAGTGAGGAGATGAAGAGATTTACTTTATTTTAGATTGAGGAAATATAGGAGTACTCATACAAGAAGTCCTAAAGGGTTGGTTGTATATAATTACCTACAACTGTCGCCCTTTTTTCATAAGATATGTAAAACCTAAATTCATTCCATTTATTAGCCGTCCCAACAATTAAGGGAAGGCTGATGAAGTAACTTTACAGCACCCAATAGCTTTGAGTCTTACGATTGAAGGCACAAAACATAATAAATGAGTATATAGTACTACAATAGTTAATGGTTTGTTTGTTCACTATCAAAATTTTCTAAACCGAACTTAGATGAGCTTATTTTTATAACTTATTGGAGCCAATCATGGAATGTATCAGTTTGTTGGAATTTAAATAAGCTTATTTCATAATTCGTTGTAAATTTCTTTTAAAAGATGAGGAGAAATTACCCTTAATTGAACATTTCATTGTGACTCAAGATCCTAAATTTGGAGTTATCATCCAACTCGGGAACTTAGCTTATGTTGCTTTAAGCCATGTTCATTCACCTTACAATAATAATATTCAGTAAAATTAGTTTAATTCAACAAAGTGATAAGTCTAGCGCAACAAAATTAAGTTCAGTTCAATAATAAAAAACGGTTCAGTTCGATCAGCAGCAAAGAAGAAAAGTAATACTCCCTCCGTTTTTTATTAGATGTAACATGTTGGCACTATTCATTCAATCCACTTTGCCAATTAATAGCTATTTATACATAAAGAAAAATATAATTTTGTGGGATCTTGTTTGATTCGTCTTGGTGTACACTTTTCAAATAAATATTTTTTATAATTTTTACAACTATACAATTAGAGATATAGTAGATCAAAGTTGGGCCTCGACAAATATGAAAAGTCCAATGTTACATCTAATAAAAAACCAAGGGAGTATAAATTAGTAAAAAGAAGTTCAATTCAGCAAAAAATAAGTCCATTTAATTAGAAATAAGTTTAGTTCAGTAAAAATAAGGTGAAAGTGTAGAAGTTATCTCTTATTCTTTGTTGGGGGTTGGGGGGGGTAATTCGTAAACCACATAATTGTTTAAGCTAGGAAAGGAAAATAAGTTACAAGAATTTGAGTTACTTGGGCTATCCATATATCCATGAGCATATGAATAGACCTTGGAACACTACAAGAAATTTGATTTTGGCAACAATTTTTTGGCAACAACAAAATTTTTTGTTGCTAAAAATGATATTTAGTGACAAAATAATTAAGTTGTAACTGAAGACGGTTGCTATAAAAAAATTTCACTTTACCTCCCTAATTTCACATAACGCGGGATTTATCTGCAAAATTTCCTTGGATGTGCATGAAGCCTCCTTATATCTTTTTATCTTTGCTTATTGATGGCCCTAATTCCCCTGGAATGGATTTGGATGTCTATCTTCAACCTTTGATAGAAGAGTTGAAGGAGTTATGAGAGGTTGAGGCTGAAACATATGATGCACATACCAAGCAAAATTTTGTCATGCATGCAAGGCTTTTATGGACCATAAGTGATTTTCCAGCTTATGCCAACTTGTCTGGGTGGAGCACAAAAGGATCTTTTGCTTGTCCAAGTTGTCATAAAGAATCTGGGTATAGAAGCACTAAAAGCAAGACAACATATATTAGAAGTAGACGTTGGTTGCCAATGAGTCATAGGTGGAGAAAATTAAAGAAGTCCTTTGATGGAACTATTGAAAAGGGGTATGCTCCTATTCCATTGTTCGGTGATGACGTCTTGAAGCAATGTAGCCATTTTACTCAAGTATGCCTTTCGGCAAGGCAGGTTCAAAGAGGAAATGGGACGAATCAAACATCTTTTATGGGTGGAGGAAAGAGAGTTATTGGAGAAAATTGAAATTGCGTCACAATTTAGATGTTATGCACATTGAGAAGAATGTTTCCGAGAACATCATAGGGACATTGATGAATATAAAGGGTAAGACTAAGGACACTTTGAAAGCCCGATTAGATTTAGCAAAACTGGGTATAAGGCAAGATCTCCACCTTATTGTTGAGGAAGATAAAGTGTGCATGCCTTTAGCATGCTACACATTAAGAGGTCATGCAAAATTGACAGTCTGTGATATGTTTTAAAGTTTAAAAACACTTGATGGGTACTGTTCGAACATCTCTCGATGTGTGAAAGATAATGGTCAAAAGATGTCATGTATGAAAAGTCATGATCATCATGTATTCATGTAGCAACTCCTTCCAATCGCCATTCGTGGATTCCTTCCAAAAAATGTTTGTGATCCATTGATTGAGTTAAGCTCATTTTTTCGAAGCTTGTGCTCCAAAAGCTTGAATATGAAGGATCTTGATGAGCTCGAAAAACAAATTCCATATACATTATGCAAGCTAGAGATGATTTTTCCACCATCTTTCTTCACTGTCATGTTGCACCTAGTTATTCATTTGGTGGCAGAAGCAAAAATAGGAGGCCCCGTAAGGTACCGTTGGATGTATCCTTTAGAGAGGTAATCACAACATATACTAAGTTATTTTCATTTTTATTGAGTTTTTGCATTATTAGTTTACTTCATTCACTAAACATGATATTTCATATTTAAGGTACTTGCGCATATTGAAATCTTATGTTCGCAACAAAGCACACCCAGAAGGTTCAATTGCAAGAGGTTACACTACAACAAAAAGGAGCTTTCGTGGCAATTTTTTTGGCTTTTCGTGGAGAATATTTTTGCCGCAAAAACCTTTAGGATCAAATGACTATTCGTCACGTGATCCATTGTCTCTATAGCATACAGAAGCGATTTTCACAATCGCTGGGGTAGGCCAAAATAATTGCCGCGAAAGGGTTGAAACTATACCAGTGATTATTGTGGTGATTACAATCGTCACTAATTCCCTATTTTTACTCTACCCCATTTGGTTTTAGCATCAATTGTAATCACCACTAATTTCAATATGCAACGATTGTAATTGCTACAAAAGACAATGATTTATCTTTGGTACTTACTATTGTGTCAATTGAAATTGCCACAAAAGACATGATTGTCATTTCTTTTGATTCTATTGAATCGATTACAATCACCTCTAAAGAGACTACTAACAGATGACTACTATTCTTATATCGATTATAATTGCCACTAGTGATATGAATTATAGCTAGATATTCCCAATCATATTGCCGATATAAAAATGTGCACAAGTGTCTGAATAATAATCTCAAAGACATCAAAGAGGCAGTCTAATAACTGTCACACTATATATAATATAATAACTTCAAAGTTAGCAAAATGTACATTGACATCCTTATATCAATTGGGTCTAATATCTCCATAATTACGTACAAACCAAATGTTACTTATGAATAGAAAAATAATTGTTGCATATGTTCACCATAAAGGGAGTCGGGTAATGTTTCACCTTCTGGAAGTGCCTTTTTGAGCAACTTAAGTAATTCACCAAATGATTTATCAGACCATCCAAATGAAGTTTTAATATGATACACATGCAAAAGGAATGATAGTTTGGAGTATTTTTTTACACCCTGGGTACAACTTGACTTTGAGATCTTTTAACAACTTGTTAAACATATCAACATTTGGCGTGCATTCCTCATCTAGTTGTTCTATATCTACCTCATCACCCCCTCGATCCTCTATGTTAACATCGTCATTTAGATTTTCATCATGAAATCCAAAAATATCCCCTAACATTTGGGCCACATTATCACAACCACTTGGCTCCTCTTGAGCTTTATCATCCTCAGATGGTGTTGATGTTGATCCTAATTCACTATTACCAAACCATTTCTCAAAGTCACGCATTGGACCGTTTATTACTAGGTGCTCATAAACTTCTTTCTCATTACGCCTATGATAGCGTACACATTTAGAACAAGGGCATGCAATTGTCCCATCACAAGCACCTTGAAATGCAAGTTTAACAAACTTTGTCAACTCCTCTTGGTATTCGCTACTTCCGATATCACAATCCACCCAACTTTTACGCTTTCGATTATCCATAAGAATGCCCTGTCGTCTGCTGCACTAGTATCGAAGAGAAAACAACATATAATGTAATTTTATTTTTTAATATATTTTGAACCACACTTACAAGAAATTTGAAGTTCATTTAGATAAATATAAGTAGTAAAAGAAGAACCTATATTTGACAAAAAAACATATTATGTAAGAGCTATGATGTTATATCATACTACCATGATCTTATCAGTTGTAAAAACAAGAGGAAATTGGAGGTGATCATGTTCAATCATATGTAATAAGATACACCCTTATTTAATTAGTATCATATTTCTATAACTTTTACTTCAACACAATTACATATATCATCATTGAAAGTGTTTATGAGTAATAAAGAACGGCGAAAGTATATTACTAGGTGAGTGGTCATATTCACTCTCAAGTGTTCTCTCATATTTTAAATGCCCTTAAAATCGATCTTTAGGCCCATGTGCATATTTCACCAAATTATTATATATATACATACATACAAATAATACATTGATTATATATTAAAGAAATACTCCCCTTGTGGTTAAGAATCAATCAAGGCTCGATAATTGAGATAACATAATACTTGTATAAGAATCTCCACTTCCTATAACCATCTATTACCTAAAAGTACCCACCTACTATGGTCGAGTTGGCTTTTACTTGTATAAGAATCACTAAGTGCAGGAAGTGGAGTTGGGTTTTACTCAAACTGCGAGTTCGACTAAGAATTCTCTTATTAGTTGCTATGGTCGATTCATCAAATCAAGTCATACCTTTATGTGGTTTTTAACTCGATAATTTCATCGTCAAATCAGTTCCTGACTCTATGTGGTTTTTATCGTCAAATTAGTTCCTGACTTTATGTGGTATTCCATATTTCAATATTTGGTTTCCCAAAAGCTAAAAACTAGAAACAGGCAAAATTCTTGGAGTTATACACATGGGAAGCCTGAAGCATAAACATACCATGCATAAGGTGTAAGAGAATCCACATTTCTATACAAGCCATCAAGGAGCTGAGAGCACTATTTAGAAACTATGAAAATATCAGATAATATGAACATTACAACTTGCATATTAGTTAATACTAGTCCATGCCCGTGCTAATGCACAACTTAGTTTAATACACGATATATATAACCAAAATGTTTGATTTGGCAAAAAGTTCGTTGGAAAGATTGAACAATAGAGTTTAGTTTGAAATTTTGGTAGCTATTACTTCCTTAACGTCTCCATACAATGATAATAATTATAATAGAAAACAAAATCTTGCTCTCTATGTCTAAAGTTCTCTCATGACAACTAAAGTCTTTCAGATATATATTTAGTGTTACCTACCTATTTTAACTCCCCAATTAACCTTACAAAAACCATGATAACTCAAGTCAAGATATCGTCAATACTCGCACTCTATGATTCACCAATGACGTTCTTAACCCTTATCAAACAATTGAGAACTGGCAGGTATAAAAAGCATAGTCTCTACCACATATATTTAAGTATTCAATTAATATATAATTGTACTTTTAAGTGTGAAAAGTTATCCAAAAACTATTGAAGTATATAGCAAGTAATATGACATGACATTATTTTAAGTTGAAGCAAGTGTGACAAGAATTTAAAATCAAAGCAAGTTAGATTATTAATATACTCATGAGGCTCAAAAATAGCCACCTGCTTATAATTTTATAACACCTAAGTTCTAAGAATATCGAATCATATTATTAAAAGGACTCCATTGATTTCGTTTATTCTACTTATGCTTACCATACTCCTTCCCCTTCTCTCCATTTCTTTGTTTCCTTCTTCTATTCCAAATCCTCTTTTACATTTTAATTGTATCGAACTTGACTACTCCATTTTTTCCCCTTCCTCCACTACACATCTACTTCCCTCTACATACTCTGTATCCCCCTCTCTTAACTCCACCCCTAAAAAAAACTCAATTAGTAATCCAATATATGAAGGATTATAACCTACATTACAGAAAAATTCAAGCAATATCCCATTTTCATGAAATTGAAACTTAATTATGATTTAGTTACATATAGAAAGACTCTTCAAGTAATCAATTAATTTAGAAGAAAAAAGTAGAAGGAAGAGGAATGAACCAAATATAAAACAATTAGGTTGCTTTCATAAGATATGCTCTTGCCATGTCTGAGTATATGTTACTCCACAATGAAGATAACGATGAAGAAGACGATTTGCCATGCCTTCAATCTTGTTGATCCATAGTGAAGAGAAGCAGCCAAGAAATTTTAAGTTTTTGAAGGAAAAGGAATATGACGTGAAGACTAATTGACAGTTATAGTAGCTCTAAGGAAAAACAAGTTTTTGAATGACAAATACAACATGAATAGATAGAACAAACTCACAGTGTAATCAACAAGCAGAAAAAAAAGATAGAAAACATCAAATAAAATTCTACTATATGAAATCCCTAATTCAAAAAATTAAATCAACACTGCACAAACTCACAGTGTAATCAACAGCCACTAATTTGCAATAAATCATTTATAAAAAAAAAGAACTAACCTCTTCTTCCCCCGCACTGCCTTAGTTAGAGTCAATAGCTATGCTTCACAATCTGATTTCACACAATACACCGGAAGGAGAAAGAGCCAATGAGACAAAGAACCAATAAAATTGCAATCAAATCTGAGAGAGAGACAAAGAACCTTAGAATTTTCCACTTCGGGGAAGTCTTTGATGACAGAAGGACCAGCTTTGGCAGCGAGTAATGGTGGTGATTCTCAGTCGGTGTCGTGCTCGCCGAGTCGACTCAATCACCGAGGATATGCAATGACAAATTAACTCAAATTCACTCAGTGGACGAAATCTGAAACTGAAAATTCAAAGTTTTGGAGAGGCTGTGGATTGAAAGTATTAATTTGGTGAAAAATTAAAACTGAAGATTGAATGTTTTGGAGGGCGGTGGATTGAAAGTATGAAACTTGGTGAAAATTTGAATGTTTTTGGATTGAAGATTGAATGAATTTGGTGTGACGGTGGATTGAAAGTGGTGAATTTAGTGTGGCGGTGGATTGAAAGTGGTGAATTTGGAATGGCGGTATATTCAACGTTTTTGAGCCAAATTTTGTACAGTAATTAGGCCTAAAGCATATAGGATTTGGTTTTAATGAGGTTTTCGCATCGATTTTGTTATAGGCTATCGTATTGATTTAAAATAGCTACCGTAAATTTAGTTATCTAAAGCCTTTTTTAAATTATTGTAGCAAATTATTAATCGATGCTAAAAAATCGCCACGAAAGCTCCTTTTTGTTGTAGTGTTACTTGACCGAAGAATGCTTGACTTTCTGCTCTAATATGGATGATATGACCACTAGGTTTAATCGCCAATCTAGAAATGATGATGGTCATCATGACATGTCCAACATAAGTGAACTGGACATCTTTAATTCAAATGGGCGTCCTTTAGGAAAACCTACTGCCTGCCATCTTGAATCGGAGGAGTATGAACAAGTTCATTTATATGCACTTCATAATTGCGACGAGCTATTAGAACTTGTCAAGTAAGTTCACCTTAATTATTTTAGGAGCAATTTTGAATCTTACAAAATTGCAATTTCAGTTATGTACATTTCATTGATATTTTAGGGAGCACAAGGAGAAACTAGCCACTTAAAACCCAGCACCTAGGAGCATAGAGAGGAGACATAAAGCTCACTTTTCCGATTGCCTTCGAAAGCGTGTATTTTGGCTTCTAATCTTGTTTTTATTTTCTACACATTCTTCCTCTATGCAAAACATTAATTTGATCTACACATTTTATTAATAGGTGGAACATATGTATAAAGAAGGCTCTATTGCAGAGGACATATACTACTTAGTTTACGGCCCATTGCGTACTGTGCGTCGTTATAGTGGCTATATCGTAAATGGATTTCGATTCCACACCATTGATAGACAAGAAAATCGGAAAACCCAGAATAGTGGTGTCATGGTTCGAGGGGATAAATGATGAGTCATCCAAAAAGTACTATGGTGTTTTTAAAGATATTTATGAGTTGCAATATCCTGGTGGAAAAAGTGTGTTTGTTTTCAAGTGTGATTGGTATGATGTTCAACATCAAGGTAGATGATATAAAATAGATGAGTATGGAATAACAAGTCTCTCTAAGGATTTGTCGTTAGCCACAAATGAGCCATTTGTGTTGGAGTCGCAAGTAGAGCAAGTGTTTTACGTGCATGAACCAAGAGACAAAAGTTGGCTTGCTGTGATTAAGACAGAACCCCGTGACTTATATAATATTCCTGACAGTAAAATCGATGAGAATGTGTTGGACGATGCTAATAATGAAGCTGTGCAACAGGAACACATTAGAGGTTCAAGTATTTGGACAACACCGCCTGAACATCGAAGCTATGGAGAAGAAATTCGTTTGGCTACCAATCATTATATGGTTGAGAAAGGCGTAGAGATTGTCAAATGGGTTACAAAGGAATTACAAAACATTGAAAAGCAAAAAAATGGTGGAAAAGACAAGAAGAGAAAGAAAAGAGACAATGATTTGGATGATTTTATTGTTAATGATGATGTTGAAGTTTGAAAAAATGTTTATTATGCCACCTTTGGTCATGTGTTTATCAATAAAATGTGTTTCCATTTTAATGCTTGTTAGTTTAGTATAAAATAAGTTGAGACTAATTTATGTGTTAGCTGGTTAAAATCTTTTGTGTTTATAATATGTACAGGAGCTCATAAGGGAGCAGACTTTCATTGTAATTTTATTGTTTTTAAGCACTTTTAATGAGTTAATTCAATTATTTAAGATATGGTTGGACGAGCTCAAGCTAACATTAGAAAGAAAGTTGGAAGGGGAAATGGAAGGACCTCAGATGTTGCTGATACATAACACATTCAGAACATATTAGGTGGTGATATCATTGTAGATCAAAATGGATCCACTACTAATAGCCCAGCTCATGGCGGTAATAGTTTGCAAAATCCACTAAATTCAGGTAACATAACCTTTGTCAATATTTATTGTTAAATCATTGGTTCATAATTAATTTTTCATTATATTGACCTTTCCCCCCTGATGTCATGTGGGCTTTAGGAACAGAAAAACAAAAATATGGGAGCAAATTTGCCAGCAGACTTTAAATTTGCTTAAATGCTCGTGAGGCAGCAGATGCAACTCCAACTCATGCAAATGATTACAAAGAAATCAGGCTAGGAAGGTCAGAACCAAATATATGCATGAAAATAGACTAGCAAGAGAAGAAACCCCACAAAATGATCCTAATAGTAGTCAAGGTATTAAATCATTAATTACCTTTTTCTTCCCTTTTTTCTGAAATTGTTCCTACTTTAGGCCACTTTAAACAATTTTTAACTATGACCTTATGTTGTAGCTTCTACAACAAGTGCTAAAAGGAAAAGGGGGCAGAGTGGAAAATATATGAGTTTAGCACTGGAAAACAAGACTAGGGGTGGACTGTTCAAACCTGACTTTAAAATACCTGATTTTGCTCTCCAAGCTGTTGGAGAAAATGCGAGGCCGATGGTAAACTTTTGTGGATATGTTGTTAGAACCACAACCTTTATGGATGCTAGAGATTGGCCTTAAGTGTTTGCGAAGTATGGTAATTCAATGTGGTTACAAGTGAAGGTAATCCATTGAAAATAATTTTTCAATTAGTATCTTTATATGTTATATCGATGAAAAGTAAATAACATATCTTTTGAAAAATTCCATAACAAGTTTGATATTAAAGACTCATCCACACAATCACTTAGACTTCAAGCTTTTGCAACTGATGTAATGCAATGATTGTATCGTTTTTGGAAGTCTCGCCTGCATTCTTACTATAAAGAATGTGGAGATACTTTGGAAGAGTGTTTAGAAAATCCTCTTACTGACTTTCCAAGTGAAAGTTGGAGAGCTTGCTGTGCTAAGTTTAATGATGAGAAATTCAAGGTAATAAGTGTTTACAATTTGATCTCAACTACTGTCTTATTAACATGTATTTGTTATCTATGTATGTAATATTCTCCTAGCTTTACATTTCTAAGATACTCAATACACCGAGTGATCTAAACACATGCAGTCCACTGCAATACTTTTCACTAGTCAAGTACATATTAATGCTTAACTAACACATCTAATTATAACTTTGGATTATAGAAACGAAGTTTAATAGCAAGAATCGATTATCTAACAACTGGACTAAACACACCACTGGAAACTTATATTTTCCGAAAGTAGAGCATATATTGGTAAGGTTGCAGTATTTTTGCTTATTATACAATCTTTTAATTAAAGCGTTATTCTAATATAAAGAAATGCTTGTGTAGACTGAGAACAATGGTAATGTGTTGCCTGATCCTGATGTTGTATGGTTGGCTGAGCACACCAATCTGGATGGTGAAGGGGTTGAAGTGGGTTACGGATGGGCGCTCCAAAGAGATACATGTGAGTATTTTTCCGTTCTTTGTTCTAGAATTTATCAGGATACTGGGATATGCTGTTTGTTACCTCAAAAAGGGGAGATGATGGCCTTTAGAGGCTTTTATGGTCTGAAAGTTTCGATAAACAGGTTTGTACTACTTTCTCGAGATTTGGATCGTTCAAATTTTAAAGGAGACTCTGCCGAAATTTCTCCAAAATATCATCAATTTAACTGTAAACCCCATCTTCCTACCTAATTTTCAAGCACAAATTCATCAGCTTGTCCAAGACAAGGACAAAGAACCTAAAGGCGATCATGCTCCTCCTCAAACATAAGAAGAAATCCTCCTTCATGTACTTGGTCCTAAATTTGGATACATTCGAGGCAAAGGAACTAGTTATAGAACTTCAGCAAAAGCCAAATTACAAGAAGAATAACAAAAAATTATGCAGAAACAAAAAGAAGAACACCAACAGATTATGGAAAAGCAACAAGATCAAATTAGTAATTTACAAAGTAAATTGGATGCAAGCGACAAGGCTATGGATGAGTACAAGGAACAACAAAGAGCTTATATGGAAGCTATGGAAAAACGATTTGAAGATATGTTCACAATATGCTCAAGGTTTGTTTACAATTCAATCTATTTTTTTCATATGCAAAACATGCGTATATAATTTTTCCTCAATTTCTTATCTTGGTGATGATTATGATGACACCTGTTTATTCTAACTTACTTTTATCTTCGCTTTTTCATATCTTTGAGGATGAATTTTGGTTATGTTCATACTCATGATAATGATCAACAGTGAGATATAGAACATGAATAGAAGTTCGTGCTTTTGGGGAAAGAAGATTGCATATGGAGCTAATAAGATTGTCTAAATATTTTTTGTTACTCTTAGGCAAAACTTTTGGTAATATGTCTAATTTTTTGGACAATGGTTTATTGTATCTGTTGATGTATTTATTTGCGGCAAAGCTATGTAACAAACATATACTTATGGACACAATTATTAATATCTATATATGAATCAAGCCAATGTGTTATATGGTTGTAAATTATTTAGTAACGTGTGTTTACATCGTTTGCATTGTCTTATTTAATTGTATATTATCAGGAATATTCCATATTTATAATACTATGGTAAAAGGATATATGAATTATGAGCAATACCCTTTACGAAACAAAATATTTGGCAACGAAAGTAGTTGTTGCTATAGATGGGTTATTATTTGTAACAAACAATATTGTTGCAGAAAAAAGGAATTCATGTTTGTGACACAAGTGTTTGTATAATCTTTTACAACATTTAGTTCGTGGCAAAAGATGTTTTTGACAACAAAACATATTGTTGCTGAAGAGATGTATTTTTAGTAACAAATATAATCGTAGCAAAAAATAAGGTTCATGTACCAAGCTCAATCTAATATATGGCAACAAGATATCTTTTGCAACAAACTTGTCGTTGCAAATAATCCATTTTTGGCAACAAGGTTAAGTCGTATTAAAAACCTTTAGTAACGGCATCTGTCATAACGAAGACATATTCTTGCGGAAAATAAAAACTTGTTGCCAAAGATAGTTTTAGCAACGACATCTTTCGTTGCCAAAATCGATTTTCTTGTAGTGGAACTTTAAGTTAGAAATATATTGTTTTGAACTAAAACCTTTCGTTTTACCATACTCGACTTATAAGTACACATATAGACTCTTTAGTCTCTACCCTCAAGACTAACTGCTTGGGTTCACCTAGTGGCCACCCCAATTCTCTATGGAAAAGACAAAAATACCACTTAAGTACCAGTTAACCTAGAAATGGGGCCTGCAACCTGTGGGATCCCACATCACCATATTTCCATCCCAGGAATTTGTGCCTATGAAAGTAGCAAATCATCACGTCAGTCGTAATGGGTAATCACTTTCTACATAACTCACTTTAGTCGCTTACATAAGCATTACATCATCATCCCCATCACAACACCATCCTCTCGCTGACTTAAGCATCATAGGGGTTTTTTCCGGAAAACCCCGGACAAGTGTTTAATCTGTTTTGAAGATTCTCTCAGTTAGCACATGGATGATTCAAAGCCAAGACTGTACGTGATCATTCCCAAATCATCCTTCATCACAAGTTTATTGGGAGAAACATTACAAAAACTCAAATTTGTGTATGTTGAGTAGTAGCACTTCAGCTAACCTAGCTAGAAAGGTGTGTCAAATCACATTCTTTATTACAAAGTACCTAAAATTCAAAATTTAGTTTTGCTACCCATCTTATGTACCTTTCCACGCACATACTTACTCCAAACACAAGGCTCCAATCTCTACAGGCCCATATATATACTCATCTGAATTGCACCCAACCAAGCAACAAAAAAAAGAAAGAGAAAAATATATAAATAAAAAATGGGAAGGTGTTTGAGTGTATTGGCTATTATGATACTGCTCATGGTGGTATGCAGCAAGTATGCATTTGGAGCTAGCATTTCCAAGACTCACAATGATACCAATACTAAAATGTTGAATAAAACTGGTAGTGGTGATCTTTTTCATCATGGTGCCAGTACTGAAGATAATAGCAACAAAAATTTGGCTCATGGTAATGGTGGTCGTGGTGGCGGCTATGGTGGGACCACCAGCATTAAGGACGTGATCCACAGTGTCCATGGGCTGCCCAAATTTAGGGCGGCTGGTGCAAAAATTACGGATTCTCCAATTGGTGGCCAAGTCTCTGATGCTGCTGATGCCTCGTATGGCACCGTTGGTGACATCTTTGGCGTCGTTGTCGGTGTTGTTGGCGACGTTGGCGGCGTTGTTAGTGGCCTTGGTAATGACGTTGCTAACCTCCTCGATGACATTCTTGGCTCCAATTGATCAACTCCGTGGTGTTTACATAATTGGTTAGGTGTGTGGTTAGTAGCTATTATCAGATTGCTATGGTGGAGAAAGTTGATATACTCTAATAAATAAGAACATGCATTCTCATATTGCAAGCTAGCTAGCTAGTCTTTATCTATTATCAATGTAATTTATGTTATTAATAATCTATTCATCTTTTAATAGATGTTCTATATTATATTTTATAAAAATTATATAAGAAAGGTTATGGTAAAAATTCATGTGAAACTCATTACGAACTAATGGTGTATTCAGGGATGTTATAGTTGGTATAAGAGTTTAGAGGTTTTAATATAGTCATTACAATAAAAGTTTTTATAAGTCAAGGTCATGAGCTCCACACTCGTCGTGAGTGTGATGGTAATAGCCCGAATTAGGTTTTCCGCTGCAATTAGGTCTTAATAAGGTTGGTCGTAGATCCGGGTTGCAACATGTTTCTCTTCTTCAAACCTAGTCCTTCTAATTATGTAATGGATAAAACTGCTTTTCATTATAAAGCTCTTTTTGGTGCGCCAAGTGATAGAACTAATGTTGGATATCTTGTAATGTAAATAGAAAAATTAATTGAAATTTCGTTGAGTATAAATGAGACGGCATCGGATGGCCCTGAGACGGATGAAGGGAGGTTGATTTTCTTTCATTATAATTGAGACCCGATTGGGTGTCCTAGCCCGATCGAGTGAAGTTGTTTTTTCTTCACCGTAAAGGAGACACCATCGGTAATGGTCGTGAGCCCTATCAAGGGAGACTGATTTTCTTTGAGTTTAATTGAGACTCGATCGGGTGGCCTTGGGCCCATCGGGTGAACTGATTTTTTCTTTCGGCTTGCGCACCCGATCGGGTGAAATCTTTTCGACAACAATTTTATTCTTTTCCAAATTTCTGAGTGGTTTCTTTTCACTGTAAATAATTCCTGATTATCATTTTTCCATGATTCATTATTCCGCAAACCCAAAACACAAGTCTACTACCTTTTCGTGAGAGAATATATTGAGCAGTTCATGAGAAATTCCTCTAGCCCTTAAATTCAGGCTGTAGAATTATAGGATGTTGTGTTACCATTGGGGGCGTTTGCCATTGAAAGTCTATACCGGTATGGTGGCAAATCGCTTCTAAGGCAGTGACATTAATATCACGGCCAAGTGATGCTATACTTGTGAGATTCAATGATGTCCAGTTGGTGATTCCGAAAAATAAGTTTATTCATTTCATTGTTAAATAATATTATTAAGGAAAATTTGTCAGGAATAAGCCAACCTTTGCGTTTATCGCTTCTAACAAGTCAACCTTAATATATTCCAACAACAAGTAGACCTTGTACCCACTTTTGCTTTTAACAAAGCTTTTTACTGTTTACCTACTAGTAAATTGTTAATTTAGATTAACTGCCCACATGTCTCATTGTGATTGATTGAATTTTTTTAAATTTTATATCTAAACCCTATCTTCTTTCCCTTGTTTTCTTTTTCTCTATCCTCCACCTTGTCCTGCATAACCACGACCACACCCTCATCCTTCTTTTTCACTCTCCTCCTCTTTACTTTCCACAACCATCACAACACCACCTATCCTTCCCCATATAATTACGACACAGAATCAATGAAGCAAATTAACAAACTAAATCAGATAAAAATCAATCAAATTCACCCCCTTAACAGTAATTCCAACTAGAATAGAAAGCTTCAGATTATTCACTCATTCATGGCGGACGGCCATACATGCATCTCAAAACTAGAAGAGAGCCTGCTGTTGTCAAATGTCATTTGTTGCATTATCTGTTTAAAGATTGTTTATGATTTTGCTCCGAAATTGTTGTAGCTTGTTTTGATGTTTGCAAGGAAAAACTAGTATGTGGTCCCCGACGATGTCCGGGGTTTATTTTTTTAATTGAGTTAGAATAATATTCATCATAGATTTTTTTTTAATACTCCCTCCGTTCCCATTTGTTGTCCCCATTTGGAAACTTGATACTATTCACAATTAGAGGGAATCTTGCATTGTAAATTCTTCAATATGTATACGAAAAAATATAGTCATGTTGGGTCTTGTTTGATTCGTCTCAATGAGTACTTTATTAATATTCACTCGTTATAATCTTTACTAATATGTAATTAAAGATAATGATGGTCAAAGAAGTGTTTTGGCAAACGTGCAAAGTCAAACCGGGAACGACAATAGGAAACTGAGGGAGTATTAAAATTTTGATGGTATAATTTAAGAATCAAATAAACAAATTAAAAGGAACATGAAAAATTGTATTGAATGAGGTCTTTTTACTCTTTCCCAAAGCTTAATCAAGGTAAAAGGAATTCTTGGTTACAAGATGACAACAAAAAGGGATGTGGCTTGGTGGTAGAGCCTATGACGTTACAACCAATAGGTCGTGTTTGGGCCGTTCCAGTCATGACCCACTTTATCAGTGAAATGACTAAAATATCCTAGAGGCGTAAAATTACCGTTTTACCCCTAGGGCTTTCACAGGCCAGGAAGTACTGGCTTTCCGTCAAGCCCACTGACAAAAGGCCTTCACGACATCATCACCTTAACCAGGTTAGGTCACATTAGTACTACCTATAAATAGTACTTTCACCAGATCATTCGGGTACGGTTTTACACGCATTCCAAAGCATTTACTTGTATTACTCTCTGACCTTTTGAGATTAGATCTGACTTAAGCATCGGAGAGACGATCCCGGGAACATCCCTGGGGTAGTTCACCGTGCTCGGTTTTGCAGGTACTCGGAATCCGAAGACCTTGGACTGTTACTGGTTACTACCCTAGCTGGACTTGGACTCCCCAGAATAACAAATCTCTATTGTGTTTCTTGTACCTTAAATAGTTGGTGCCGTCTCTGGGGACGTAAGATTACAATTACAATTTCGAACACCATGACACGAGGATAAGGTACCCGAGGTACTGCTGCTCGAAAAACCACTTATGAGAACGCGCAGACCACTCTGCTGAACCAAGGAGGTGCGATCGTTGACGAAGAAACCGACCTCCCTCCACATGGAAGCCCGACAACCTCAGCCTTCGACGGGCCTCCACCGCCAGTTACTTACACTGACCTAAGGGAATTAGAACTTCGAATGGAGAGACACATGACCACTATAATGCAACAACTCGTCTCAATTATCAAAACTCAACAGACTACTCCCCCTGACCGAGGGATAGTCTTAGACCAACCACAGGCTCATCGAAGAACGGCAAACGCAAAATGTGCCCTAATCGAGCACATTGCCGGCCCGTCGAAGAGAGAAGTTGCCACATCGAAAGGAAAGTCTATCATGTCACCAAGTCATGATGACGCTCGTCACATCATACAGGAAAAGCAAATTAGGAACAAAAACTTTGACGCCCGAATGATCATCGAGAAAAAAAAAGAACAGTCCCAGGTAGCGGACACGAAGTATCAAGGGGCCATTCGCACTTCAGGGCAGTCACGCCCACAGACTAACCGTCACACACCCAGGACTGAGGTTGAGCACCTCATCGAAGAACTAGAAGAAGTTTTGAATATGGTTTTCGAGTTAGCTCGGCAGTGCCGCATAAGTCCCTTTTCAGCCGACATATCATGGAAACCTCTAATCCGAGCAAAGTTAAGATACCCATGATTGAACATTATTCAGGTACTACCAACCCAGCCGACCACTTGGCGACATACAAAGCGCAAATGAGCGTGCAAACCTTTTGCAAGGCTACTTGTGGTACGTACTTCCCGACTACACTCAAAGGTCTAGTCCTCAATTAATTCACCAGCCTGCCTTCTGGAATCATCACAAGCTTTTCGACCTTTGAGGCCTTATTCTCACAACATTCATTGTGGCCAAACGCCATAAAATTACTAACATGCACCTGATGTCGATCTCCCAGCAGAACGAAGAAAGTTTAAGCTGTTATGTCAAGAGATTCAATGAAGAATCCCTCAAGATCTCTGACCTCTAGGATGGAGTGGCCGTTACTCTCTGATGAATGGGCCTCATCCCGATCGATTTAAATTTGAACTTGCTATGAGGAAGACCCTTATCCTAGCCGAGGCAATGAGGCTGGAAGAAGTTACATTCAAGCATCGGATATCTGTAAGAATGTACACGAGGAAGAAGATAACAAACGGAAGAGCGAGCCCTCGAACCAAAAAGACAGCATGTGAGAGAAACTGAAGAGACATCGACCTTCTGATGGAGGCCATGATCCTCGCTTCAGCGTCAATCGAAGGGAGATATACTTGGATTTGAAAGAAAAGTTTGTTCCACCTCGACCTGCTCCTACCAAGACGTCGAACTATCGGAGGGATAAGAAGTTGTGGTGTGAATACCACAGGGAATGTGGTCACACGACCAGAGACTGTAGAGAGCTCAAGAAAGCCCTCGATAAGCTGGCTGACGAGGGCAGACTGAACATATACTTGAAGGATCCCCGAGGTGATCGAAGAGGAGAAAAGGGAAAAGAAAAACATTCAAAGAGCGATGAAATCGAGGGATACACCAGGATCATACTTGGAGGTTTTGCCTCAGGGGGCCTAACCGGCCATTCGAAAAAAAATCACTTGTATCACCTATAAAACGGTGAAGTGTTACAAAAGCCTGACACCCCACCATGGTGTTTGGAGAGAGCTCAAAGGAGATTCAAACACCACACAATGATCCCGTAGTCATCGAGCTGAAAGTGGCAAATCACAAGGTCAGTAGAGTTATGATATATAGGGTAGTTCGGCTGACATAATCACCAGGGAATGTCTACAGAAGTTGAAGTATGAGAAGAAAGACATCGAGGCCATCGACCAACCGTTGATCGGCTTAGGGGCCAGTCTGTCCACCCCCTCGGGGTCATCAAGCAACCTAGTCGCTTTGGTGACAAGGGGAAGAGGACATGCCTCCCCGTGAACTTCCTCGTGGTCGACATTGATTTTCTCTACAACATCATCGTTGGTCGACCAATACTGAACAAGAGAAAGGCTGCGATTTCGACCTACCAACTCCTATTACAATTCGAGACTAATGATGGAACAGTAGGCAGACTGCATGGGGACCAAAAATCAGCCCGAGAATGCTATGTAAATAGCCTGAGAAGAAGCAAGCTTGTCGGACAAAGTTCAGGCAAGAGGAAGAGAGAAGAGACAGGAACGTCGAAGAATTCGCCGCCCCCCTCTAGGGCTGTTCTACTATGAGAACCCCACCAATTATAATCGGCCCCAGCCGGTCGATGAAGATGAAGAAGTGCCACTCGGACCCGATCCTAGCTTGACGAAAGAAACAAAGCGGCGGCAGAAGAAGTAAAGAAGTTGTTAAATGCCGGATTGATCAGGGAGTGTCATTATACCGAGTGGCCCTCGAACGTCGTGCTGGTTCGGAAGCCCAATGGGTCATGGAGAATGTGCGTCGATTTCACAGACTTAAACAAAGCTTGCCAAAAAGATGACTTCCAGCTTCCAAAGATCGACAAACTAGTCGATTCGACTGCTAGGCATGCCCTATTTAGCTTCACGGATGCAAACGCTGGATATCACCAGATTCCCCTAGCCTAGGATGATCGGGTGCATATAGATTTCATCACAAGCTCTGGTATTTATTGTTTTGTCATCATGCCGTTCAGACTTAAGAACGCAGGAGTTACATATCAGAGGCTGGTCAATAAAATGTTTGAGAGGTAGCTCGGACGCAATGTTGAGGTATATGTTGACAATATGATCGTCAAAAGCAAGTTGGTCGAAGAACATGTTCAGGACCTGGGAGAAACTCTGGCAACTCTCTGAAAGTTCAAAATAAAGCTAAACCCAAATAAATGCGTAGTTGGGGTTCGAGGAGGGAAGTGCCTCGGGTTCCTTGTAGATGAGAGAGGAATTGAAACCAACCCGGACAAAATCGAAGCAATAATAAAAATAAAATCCCCTCGAACTGTCAAATAGGTTCAAAGATTAACCGGGTGCATGGCTGCTTTGGGGCGATTCTTATCACGCTCGACCGATTAAAGCTTACATTTCTTCAACACCCTGAAGAAACCATGCTTCGAATGGGACGAAGAAGCCGAGCAAGCCTTCATACAGCTAAAAACCCACTTATCCGCTCTACCAAAACTCGTTTCACCTTGCCGGGAGAATCGTTGTTCGTATACCTCGTTGTATCAGAGTGTGCGCTAAGTGCGGTCTTAGTAGCTGAGCGAGAAAAGCAGCAGCATCCAGTCTATTTCATTAGCCATGCTTTTCGAGGGGTCGAAAGCAGATACCCTTCCTCGGAGAAAATGATATTCGCACTGGTTATGGCAAGTCGAAAACTGAAACCCTACTTCCAAGCTCACCCGATCAAAGTGCTGACTAGCCAGCCACTCAAGAAGCTGATCAAACATAGAAATGGCTCTAACCGAGTCGTTGAATGGGCTAACCAGTTGTCTGATTTTGGCTTGGAATTCGATCCTCGAAGGGCAATAAAAGCTCAAGCCTTAGCAGATTCATTGCAGAATTGTAACACCCCGACAATTCTCTCTTTATAAAATATATATTTTTTCCAACGAAAATAGAGAATTATCAAGGCGTTATCGGCCGTATGAAAACGTATCGGCTTACTCAAAGTATTGCAGCGGAAAAACATTAAATATACTTTAATAATTACTTAAAACATAATAATTGTCAAACTAATATCCAAACCTCGAAAGTAATTCCGAACCAATCAACACATTTTAAAAATATAAATAATCCATAACACAATTCAATTAAAATAACGTAAGAGGTAGGAAACAAATAAAATAACAAAAAGATCTCCCAACATCGCTTCCCAAGTCCCAAATGAATAATTGAGATGATGCATCATGCCTACAAACTTGTCGGCAAATAGTCAATTTAAAACTGCTTGCCAATAAAGGGTCATCACAGGATCAATAGGCACAGGCCGCACAGCCTTGATCGACACACAGAAAAGCACGTAATCATCAGTAAGGCTGAGTACATACATAAATAAAATAAAACACGAAACCTAATCATGATACTAATGAACAACCAAACATGATTAATAAAGTACCTCAAGACTTCAACTCATAAATTAAGACTTGACTACACAAGACACACAACATGATAAATATTAGTAAATTGAATAGACAATGGATCGAGTTGTCCAACCAAAAACCAGTCTTCAAAATGAAAGACCGAGTTACTGGCGCGACTCCGTTACCCCTTGACCAACGATATCGAGGAACCTTTAGAATTAAAAATAGGGTACGGTGATCAATCCGACCCCAAGAAAAGTCATGGGCTACCACCATGTACTCCAACTCATACTAGTCCAGAACTTTAGACGTGTACTAGTCTAAAGCTATTGCTATTCACTTCCACTTTATGTATTAGTAAGTTATTCGAGGTTGGACTCTAAACAGACAGTCAACACATAACATGGATACAACAAAATATTCCTTTTTTATCTTAGGATTAAATAAGTGATCAAACAATTCCAATTGACCAAGAATTAATCCTCCAAATTTATTTGTTGACTTGAATCAACAATTGAATGTCCAATGACATAAATATACATACCCTACAAATCCCTCGGTCTTTGCAAAGTAGTAATATAACTATAACCAATAATAATCCAACTTACTCAAAAAGTCCACGGCCTTTGAGACAATAAAATATCCAATAAGAAAAACAATACCAAAATCATAATCCAACAATAAAATAATATTAATCCCTCATGTGAATTAATAAATAAACTTCCCTTCCAAACATGCTTGAATCAAACATCCATTCAATCATGTAATAAAACATAAAGGCAATTAATTAACATGCTCAACAACACGTAATTCCAATTTAATAGCCACGTATGAACCATAAAAGGATTCCCTATACATGATACTATAAATAATCCTAATCCTTAGGAAATGATACTAGTCAAATAGATAAGGACATGTACGTACCTTGTGTAGACAAAGTGAGAGGCCACTTTAGAATTCTAGAAGTCGACGAAAGTAAATTCTCCGCCTACCAAAATAATAATACAAGAATGATTAATATATTAATTAATTCACAGCAATATAATTTATTTTAAAACGCTTCAAAACTGGTTTTAAAATACTTTAATACATTAAAGTTCCAAACTTTAACAACTTTTAATATAAAACTCATGAATCTATACTTTAAAACCTCAAAAATCATTACTTTAATACTTAAAACTCACTTTAAACCAATAATAATAACTCTTAAATTATAATTTATATTCATAATAAATAAAACTCAGATTTTTAATAATTCGAATAATAAAGTTTTGAACTTTATTATAAAAACATATAAAACTCATAAAATTATAACTTTAACATTAAACTATAATTAAATATTAAAATAGAGGATAAGGGTTAAGAAATAACCGAAGAGAACAACGAAAATCGAAAAAGAACGAAGGAAACACGCGTTGGGGGTGGCGCGTGGGATGGCGGTGCGGCGGCGCGTGCAGGCCACGCGGGCTGCTGTGCATGGTGCTGCTGCCGGACGAGTGTGCGTGGCTGCACACGAAAAGGAGATGAGGGGAGGCGAGTGGTGTGGGCGGCCGGACGGCCGGACGGCACACAAATCGAGTAGAGAGGGAGAGGGGGCGGACGAGTGAGGAGAGAAAAATGAGAGAGAAAATAAGAGTGTGCAAAGTTGGGGTTTTGGTGGGCATTTATAGGTTTTGTCTAAAACCTATGACACTTAGATTAGGCTTAGGTATGGGCTCCAGTTGATCATGAAACCTAAACAAATGGTTTGGGCTCCTCAACCCAACATTTAAAATTATTTTAAACACGACCCAAAATCTTTAAATAAAACATTCAATACTTAAATGCAACCCAATAATTATTAATAATTATTTACAACGTTTAGACAATCATTTGACTGTCAAAACAGTCAATACTTAAATAATTAAATAAAATAAGTATGATAATGATTATAAATTTACTTTAAATATATTTATAAAATTCATAAAATTACGGGGGATTACAAGAATGCCCATTTTCATTTCATAAAATCAAGGATAATTACATGAAGGATCAATCTTGGTTACAAAAATGCCATCCAAAAGAAAAGACTTAAAGCTAGAAAAGAAACTCCTAAGCTTCAATGTCAATAGCCTCTTCACCAGAGGAATCAGATAGAGAGCTCGAACTCTCAGATTCAGCTACCTCGGCCTCGCCGACCCTTGGTTCTTGAGCAGCCGCAGGAACGTTAGACACGATACTTTTTAGTGCTTCGCCCTCCACGATGGTAGTGGAGGTCGAAGCCTCAGCAGCTTCAGCATCCTTCATATCCTGACCCCTCTTCTCCTTGGCGACGTACTCGACAAGGGCCTCCTGCTCATGCTCATCGAAATTGGCCAAGACCTATTTAAAATCCAAGTTAGGTGCCAAGTCCTTCAGAGTTTTCTCAAAGCAACGCTGAATATCATCACGGGCAAACTAATAACCCTCGACGAATTTTTCATCAGCAAAGACGATGTCGGCCTCAGATTTCTTCCACCGACGGATGATCTTTCTTTTTCTATGTTTTAACTCCTTGATAGACTTGTTATACTTCGACTGCAGATCATCCCGCTCGGTCCGAGTACGTTCGAGCATCTCTTCATGGGCTTTCAGCTTGCCCTCGAGCTGAGCCACCAACATGCTTGATTCCTTGAGCATTTTCTCAACTACTTTGAGCTGGTTGGAGGCGTCCTCTTTGTTGTTTATGAGGTTGGTCCGTT
Source organism: Patellifolia procumbens (assembly GCA_947645195.1). Lineage (NCBI taxonomy): Eukaryota > Viridiplantae > Streptophyta > Magnoliopsida > Caryophyllales > Amaranthaceae > Patellifolia > Patellifolia procumbens. The sequence continues at coordinate 263,323 of CANSGD010000435.1, read as the reverse complement.
CACTATTGAAGGCCTCGAGGTTGTCGGCATTTAATTTGTTATTTTTTTCGAGCTCGGCCTCGAGAACCCCAACCTTTCGAGAAGCCTCCAACAGCTCCTATTACACTTGGCGAGCTCATCAGCCAGCTTGGTCGAATCTTGACCTTGCTTTTCAGTAAGGCAGGCCATTCGGATAGACATTCGCGAATAAAAGAAAAGAGGTTAAAATAGATGCATAAGTCACAGATGGATATGAAGGCAGCCTCGAAGTAATAATTGCCTACATGTAAGCAGCACCCATTGAGTGCCACGATTTCCTTCTGTACACCCCCTTTTGAGACATCCTCTATGTCCCACAGAACCAGCAGTGCCTCGCGAACTCTCTGGTAGCGAGCTCGAAGGGCCTTCCTGGTCGCTTTCTCAATGCTGACAGCATCAGATTGACCATCAACATCATGCGACCAAGATGGTCTAGCTCGCTTCACTAGAGGTTCATCAGCGTCCTGTTCGTCAAGGGGCTCCGAAGTCGAACCCAGATGAAAACCCATGTCGGGGAATAGTAGGTCGAGCTCAGGAGAGGCAACAGATTACTATTCGACTCAGCATTAGAAGGGACTTCAACCTCTGTTGAAGGCTGGTCGAAGAGTGGGGCTAACTCCTTCGTCGGAGTAGGCAAAGGCTTAGGAGGAGCGAGCCGATTTTGCCTTTGGTTTGTGTTTTGGATTTTGCAAAAAAATGACAAGTTAGAAAGACTAATCAACAAATAAAAAGATAAGGTATGGCCAGTCGAACTTACCGCGGGTGGTTTAGGAACTTTCAGTTCCCCCTTTTGAATAGACAATCTGGCCATAGCTGCCATTCCTCCCTTGGTCGTGTTCTTCTTCATCTGCTCATCGAGATTGTTGAAAGCAATTACTAAAACAGATACGATGAATTAGGAACAAGGAAAACACTTAAGAAGAAAGCAAGTAAAAGAGTAATCGACCCCTACGTTGGTTGTACGCCGGAGAAATCCCGAAGGCCGACAAGAAGTGCTCATTGGTCAGATCCTTATCGGTAGGCAGCCAATAATCCGTTTTGTACTTCTGTTAGCCGTCAATATGATACCTCGTTGCCTGGAAATGAATGGCTATAAAGGCCTCTTCAGGGTCCATTTCAGGCATGTTAAGGTTCATACCAAAATTTGGAGGCTCATCCGACAAAACTCGAGGCACATCCCACGGTTTACCACCTCCGGAATACGAACATAAACTCACCTCAAAACAGATCCTGGTTGGTAGGCATCTCGGTTGTAACCTTATAGGACTTCTCTTGCCTTTCCCCATCCTTCTCCATTATAAGATGTCAAGCTTGGAAGGAGTACCTACCAGGCCCAGCATAACACTCAGACACCTCGTAGAGCTTAAACATATTGCGCCAAAGGCGCAACGAGGGATGTACTCCCAACATCCTACAGTTACACAAAAAAGCCACAATCGATCCTATCGAATTGGGCATGAGCTGACATAGGGCAATGTTATATGCCTCCAATATCTCTTTGTACAAAGGGTGCAAGGGATAACGAAGACCCAGTTCGAAGAAAGTATTATACACTCCAATGCACCCATGAGGTTGCGTTACTACTAGGTCCGAAGCTTGTGGGGGATAGAGTACATACGGCAATTTAACGAAGTACAGACTCAAAAAAAACGACAACCCTCTACGAAGGTCGTTTTGCCACTTCCCCGTCAACCAATGGCCGCTTAGTCCCAACTTTTTGTTTAGGGAAGGGCAAGGCTCTCAATGGTCGGATGTCGATGGAACTTCGTCTGTTGGTTCCATTATTTGCATTACACCAAGAGAAAGAAAAGAATCTAAGTAACTTCTCTTAGTAGGAGGGAAGGCTATCGTAATTTTATTAGGGTGATCTAAAAATTCCTCATGTCTCTCGAAAACTTCCTCACACTCCTCTTCCTCAATAGGAATAGCGTCGAGCAAAGGATTGGGATTAGAGGTCCAATATGTTATTGTTACAACAGGGGCCCTATCAACCCATGTCTCAACCCATGGTATATAAGGAAGGGGCAGTATATAGGGGGCACTCGATTCGACAACAAGGTTCATTATTTAAAATAACAATAACCCCTACGTCGAATTTATTAACGAATGAAAAAAATCAAGAACGATAAACCATACCTTGGTCGAAAACCTCGGAAGAGGTTCCTCGAAACACTCGGCGCATACAGATAAGCAGCAGGTAAGAAGAGTAAAGGCTTTTTAGAGAGAGAAAATAGAGATAGAAAAGGCAAGTGAGTAAATGAGGCAACATTGAAGTTATTTATATCTCACCTACCCCCCAAAAGGACATGAACAGTAAGTCCTCTCTAATAGGAACAGTTATCCGACATGGGAGTTCGTGCCAAGCATTTACAACTGTTATCATATACGTCGTATGGGTACATACGACCGTATAAATACTGGTAAAAAAAAATACGTTGACCCAGCGGCATACCTTCTTAAAACGTTGACTCTTCTAGAGTTGACTATCGCAAACGCACCTTTACACATCATCTCGACCCCTGACCGGGGCTACATCAAACAACTTCAGCAATGCAATCCCTCCCTTACCAGGGCTACCTCAAACTCTTTAAAGAAACAATTTCTTTGACTGAGCAACGTCGAGCATTTTCAAGGGACATCCCTTGAACCAAATACTATGAAATATTTTCTAAGTATGAGAAAACCCTTCATACAAGGCACACCCTTCGAGCAAAATGAGTACAAGACTAATTAGCCCTAACCCGGCACCCTCGAAGTCCTAAAAGCCTTTCGCGGCACCTACTTCAAACCAAATAAGTATAGACAATTATTAGCCCTTACCAGGCCTACTTCACACCCACCTCGAAGACCCCATGGGGCTTACTACAAAGAGTGAGAGAAGTTTTTATTGATCACCAAAGAGTGAGAGTGGTTGAAGTTTTTGTTGATCACCAAAGAGTGAGGGTGGTCGAAATTTTATTAATCACCAAAGAGTGAGGGTGGTCAAAGTATCTATTGATCATTTAAGAAGGAGGGTGCTCGAACTCTTGAAACCCACTAAAGTGGAGGGTGGTCGAAGTTTTTATTGGGCTAGTAATGAGAGGATGGTCGAAATTTTCCAAAACGCCCCTAACCAGGGTACGTCGCATTCACAGTAGCATGTTCCACAGAGTTTGGTCGAAGTTTGATAAAAAATTCGACTAGGGTACGTCGAATTCACCACTTAACCATAAACAAAGGTGCATCTAATTTTCAAAAAGCAAGCATTCCGCTCCATATCACAGCTTCATCGGGATTATGAACTCCGACATAGAGCGTGGGGCTAATGTTTGGGTCGTTTCAGTCATGGCCCACTTTACAGTGCAATGACTAAAATACCCTTGAGGCCTAAAATTACGGTTTTACCCTAGGGACTTCATAGGCCGGGAAGTACAGGCTTTTCGTCAAGGCCGCTGACAAAAGGCCTTCACGACATCATCACCTTAACCAGGTGACGTCACATTAGTACTACCTATAAATAGTACTTTCACCTAATTATTCAGGTACGTTTTTACACGCATTGCAAAGCATTTACTTAAACTAATCTCTGACCTTCTAAGATCAGATCTGACTAAAGCATCGGAGAGACGATCCTGGGAACATCCCGGGGTAGTTTACCGTGCTCGGTTTCGCAGGTACCCGAATCCAATGACCTTGGACTGTTACTGGTTACTACCCTAGCTGGACTTGGACTGCCCAGAATAACAAATATCTACTGTGTTTCTTGTACCCGAAACAGGTCGCGTGTTCAAAACCCATTACTTGCATTTTGTGTATTGCAAATTATCACGTACAATGGTGACGTTGACATGGAGTGACACGTGGCAAGCTGCAACCCTTACTCACGCGCTTTAATATATATATCGATGAAACGAGATTTCGACTCCGAAACTTGAAGAAATGGCTCTGAACCCACTCAATATAACTCTTGGTTTGTGATCACACAAATAAAAACTCAGAAAGATAATTCTGATTTTTGGGTAATGTGTACTGCAAGAAATTAAATAGGGGAAAACAGGGAATAAAAATGGAAAGTGGGTCCCATTTTTGTAAACAAAATGTGAAGAAATCTGGAAAAATTTAAACAGTTTCAACAAGAACAAGAAGAAGAATATGAAGCGATTGAATTTCAATGAAATGCCTGATTATATGAAGAATAATATGTTTATTCTCAAGTGTTATACAACAGAGTGGTGTTTAAAGTAAGCTTTTTTTAGCTTTATTTCAATGGCTAAAATCACCCCCTTAACAACAATTATTAACAAACTAAATCAGATTTTTATTGCTTCACTATTAACACTTGTTTTCTCACTTATTCACTCTTTCTCCATTTCTTTCCTCCATAATCCCACCTTAATATTCATGCTCTCTCTCCCTCCTGATTTCGATCTCAAGATTGATGATGAGCATCCATGGCAACTTTAGCTCACTTTTGCTTTCTCCTTCTCTACTCACCTCCTCAAGATCATCATCCTTGCATTGCCTTCTCTCTCCCTTAAGCTTCATGTTTCCTCCACTTTTGCTTCAGGTATTGATCCTTCTTCTTAAAATATGCATTTTTGATTCGTGTTGCTTGGGGAGTCATTGTGGTGACAGGTGTTTGATACAGGAAGGGAAAGATATCTGATGTCAGGGGTCGGATGGCGGAAGAGGGAGAGTTTTTTTATTTATTAAAAGTAAATCTAAAATTATAAAATGTGCAATAAGAGAGTGACACATGTCAATTTAACCTTTAAATAGGTTAACAAGAGATGGTAGCCGGTTTTAACTTGTTAAAAGCGGAGAGGTATACAAGGTTTACTTGTTCCTGGAATATATTAAGGCTGACTTGTTAGAACTTAGAAGCGGTCAACGCAAAAGTTGGCTAATTCCTGATAAAATTTTCTATTATTTATTTAAATGTTCTTCATAAACAATGTAATTATATCCTATATTCCTACAGTTAACTATGGGCACAATTGGTAGAGCCAATCCTACCATTGTCAGCTAGCGTGCTTATTGGTGAGTTCAACCTAAGTGGAACACCACGATAATAAAATAGGTGGCAGCCTGGCAGGAACATCATTCATGCTTTGAGTAACATATAACGTTAATGAAATTGCATTATCTAGGACGGATGTTTGCGATATATAGGATTGTGATTAATTTACCATGTTTTGTTATAATAAAAGAGGCGCTAAAGAATATGAGTCACGTAAAAGACAATTAACAAACACAGAATTTAACGTGGTTCACTAACAATGTGCTAGATACGTCCACCAAACCAGAGGGATAGTCTTTTTACTAGGAGAGGAACAAAATACTGAATAATGTTAGCGAGACTCCCGTGCTTGGTTGTTCGAACCAATAGATAATTCAAGGCAATATTTAACAAATCTCCACCTTGACTTGAATTCTCCGAAACCACCAGACTACACATGTACCAGATGCAACAGCTAAGTTGTCAGATGTACCAGACTCTCCCTCTGTACCAGATTGCTCCTTAAGAGCTCAGATTCCCAGATTGCCCCTTAAGAGGCCGAGACTCTAAAAAATGCTTCATCAGAAACCCATACTATGAGATTGCCCCTAAGGGCCCAAATTGTTCCATAAGGAACCCAGACTCCCACCTAAAGGAATAGACTCTAATGACTTAGAACATTCAGCAAGATCGAGCAGTGTTGGAACATGTCATGTGGAACAGGCTTGGTGAACATGTCTGCTTGATTGTAAGCAGTACCCACTTTCTTCACCTTTATCCTCTTCTCGTTACTCAGGAAATGATATCTCATATCAATGTGCTTAGTCCTCTCATGATGGACTTGATCCTTAGCTAAGCATATTACACTAAGACTATCACAATAAACCACAGCCTGGCATGATGTAAACAACTAGCCCCTTCAACCAGATTCCCTCCTTAGAAGCTTAGTCAACGCCATGTATTGTGCCTCAGTAGTAGACAGCGTCACTGTAGCCTGTAGAGTTGCCTTCCAACTCACCACTGAACCACCAAGAGTGAACACATAGCTAGTCATAGATCTTCTACTGTCCAGCGAGACCCCCTACTTGGTTATTCGAACCAACAGATAATTCAAGGCATATTTAACATATTTATAGGGATGTCTCAATGAATTGGAGGTGGTTCTGTGATAATGTAATAATTTGGGCCCACAAAAATGAAAAAGGGGACAAATTTTCTAGTTAATATGTACATACATCAATTTTTAGTTTAATAGGCCTTAAAATATAATTTATATCAAAAATTTAATAAAGACTAAGCACAAAATGTAAGATGACATAGATATCTATTGATTTTAGGAAAAATTGACCAGGATAATCCAAACTAAGCCCGTTCAGCCAAGAATAATCCCTACTAAGGTTTATTCCTGTATAATCCCAACTTTATCTGGGCCCTTTTAAAAACACCTCAGTGACCTGTTGCAACCTAGGAAAACCGGTTAACAGAGCACGCGTGTATCACGTGCTCATTTAACACTCTTATATCTTTTTCTCAACTGTTTTCTCCCTCCTCCAACGTCATTTTTTCAACTTCATCTCCCTCCTTCAAGAGCCTTTCCTCCATTAACGACTATTCTTCCATTTTTTCTACTTCATCTCCCTCCTGCAACTTTAAACACTAAGCAGTGGATCGTTCTTTTGGGTCATCTTGTACAAATTCCAAATCTACTTCGAGAACGCTTAATTGTTTCCACAAGGTTCCTGCTAAATTGAAAACATCAAAAATAGCTGGATCTTATGGGAAAAAATTCTATGGGTGTGAATTATGGCCAGTAAGTAGATTAAGTTTAATTCTTAATTTTTTTTTATTTAATTTTCGTTTTTGCAAATATGTGAATCCCATCTTCTTTTCCCAATTTCATTTTTTCGAAATTAGGGTTCCTAAAATAATTGGATTTCTATTTATTTTCAGTCAAAGGAAGAATGTGGGATTTTTGAGTGGGAGACTGACTTTCTCAAAGAAGTTGATGATAATTCTCAACAACAACTTATGTTCAACCACCTAATTGAAGAGAACAAGGCATTGAAAGAGAACGTTGTGAAACTGGAGAAGAAGAAACAGAAGATGAAAGAATCTATTTCTGAGTTAAAGGGTTTGATCAACAAACATGTTAATGATGAGAAGAAGCTCTTATTTGGTTTGTTTGTATCATGGTTTATATTTGTACTGCTATGCTATAAGAATTAGGTTAGTGTATTGTTGTTGTAATGTAGGATGACAGTTTGTAATGTGTAATGGAATTTGCAATGAATGAAAAATCACTTCTTTGGTCCAATCTTATATACACAACATAATGTAATCAACAGGCAACATAAGATCTAAGTTAACTGCCAACATAAGAGCCAAAACCTAGCTTGTATTAACAGGCAATATCAACATGAGTTCAAAACCCAAAACACCATATCATCCAAAACACCATCTCGAGTTACATCCAAAAATATATAGGTCACGCCCTTTTCATAACATCACACTAACGTAATGTAATTATCAATAACATCCAAAATACAACATTTCCATGTTCCAAAATAAGTTCAAAACCCAAAAAAAAAGAGCTAGCCTACTAAGGTACTAAATTAAAACAGATTCTTGAGTCATTGGAGGTGCTTTAGATGTCGAGGCTTGTGAAATGACATTATATGCACCAAAATCCACCTGAAATGCCATCATAATAATCAATGTCAATAAAAAAACAATGGTAATATTGTGATATAACATAAAATGCAGACTTAGTACTATCACCTTAATATGAACAGGATCAGTATCAGCTCTTGCACCACCTCTGCCAGCTCTTAGCCCACCCCTTCTGCCACCTGTACCACCTGTACCACCTCTGACAGCAGTTGCACTACCACCTGTACCACCTCTACCAATTCTCTGAGGTTGTGCAGTTACATCATGGTGGCCACTGCTTGGATCATTATTACCTTCAAGTGCCTGGTTAGCAGGAATCTTAGAAGGTCTTCCTCTCCTCCTTTTTGGTGGTGGCTCAGCCACCTTATCCTTGTCAGGGCACCTTCTCATATTGTGCTCTTTTGACTTGCATTTGCTACAAGACATCTCCACACCATGTCTAGTCAATTTCCCTGGTTTCTTAGGGTCTTCAAAAGGAGTTTTTCTTCTATTCCTTCTTGGTCTACCAACCCCAACCTTGATGGGAGGAGGATCCATAGACATGTCCACCTTTGGCCAAAAACTTTCACCAGCCATAGCTATGATGGAACCTGCATACATCTTCAAATAAGCCTCTTTTGTGTAGCAAGGATGCACATAAGCCTCAGCCTATTCATGCTTGTGAAATATACATGCAATTGCATGTCTACATGGTATCCCAGTCAAATCCCACTTTCTACAACTACATGTGAATTTTTCTAAGTTTACTGTCACATTATCTAAGTAATAAGACACTTGAAACTCTACTGCAGTTGATGGTATGGGGTCACAATTAGAAGCATGTTCCTTCTCTTTCTCTAATTTTGCTTTCACTCTAGGACAAATAGAAGAGGTATTCTTCTCCATTTCCTCCCTTTTCACAATCAACCTCTGCATCAAAGCAGTTCTAATGTCCTCAAGCATCAAGATTATGTGTTTAGTTCTAGCATTAATGATGTAGCAGTTGAAAGTTTCAGCCATATTACTAACTATAACATCACATTTAGTGTTAGTTTTCAGAAATGGCCTACAGAAAAGATTAGGATTACACTTTTTGAAGTCATCCACAGCTTCTAGTATGTTGTATGCTTTGGCAGCCCTCCAAAATAGCTGCTTCAACTCATCACCTATATTCTTCTTGTGCCAATTTTCAAATAAGTGTCTAGCACAGTGTCTGTGCTCTGAGTTAGGAAACTCAGTAGACACTCCAGACAATATAGACTACAAATAGAAAAATACATATTAAAAAGGAAAAAATGCCTAGAATAATGCAACCTTTTGGCGATTTGCAAATAATAATGCAACCTAAAAGTGTAACACCCAGACGTCGCCGACGAGTCCAACCCCTCCAACCACTCACCTCCCTCTGTCCAGAAAACCACCACGCATTCCCCCTTTCGCACCTCCCTGTTCGTGCAAACCACCACGCCTCCGTCCACACTGCCCACAAAACGGCTACAGATCTGTTTTTTGTTAGGTTTATATGATAATCCTTCCATAGTTATCTTTCTAGCAAACTGATTGTCGCTTCCTCTCTTCAATCAGGTTTATGTGGATGAATCAGGTGAACATGATTATTATTTCATATGTCATTCCCGCTTTTCGTCAATCCCTGAGTGCATTCTTAGCCATTTGATTGCATTTAATAAGAGATTGTATGAAGAGACTATGATATCTCGAAAGTTCGGTCAACAGGGATCGCCATGGGAGTTTTTTCTTCGATTTTAATGACCCATGAATTAGAATCAAAATTGGGGATTTGGGGAGGAGAGAGAAGGAAGATTGAACCCTTACAGAGGGAAATGCCATGGGAGTTGAGAAGAGAGGTCCATCTATTGTGGGGAATGGAGTAATGGTTGTTGGAATTTAAATTGGAAGGTGGTGATTGACGCCATGTTGAACAGACGGAACGAAATCGAAGTGTGTCGATTGGAGATTTGAGACGAGTTAGGATTTCTCCGAGGAGTTCTCTGGGTAGCTCAGACCATTCCGGCTGGTGGGGTGGGGGTTGATAGCAGGGGGTCATGGAGTGGGGGGTGGGGGAGTTTATTTTTTTATATTAATATAATAATTATAATTTAAAGTTTTAAATAAAAATTACCTATGGTTCAGGTCACCAGTTATTTGTCCTGTTTAAAATAAATGGGGTATAAAGGTTGCATTATTCCAGAATTATCTTTAGGTTGCATTATTATTTGCGAATCGTCAAAAGATTGTATTATTCTAGGCAATTTTTCCTATGAAAAACTAACATTGAAACTTACATATTAAAAACCAAAAAAATTAAAACAGCTTGTATTCACACCTGATGTTCATCACTTATAAAAGTGATCTCTGCCTCTTCTAACCCTTGAATTCTGTGTTTGAGCTCCCTCAAAAACCATTGCCAACTTGAGTTATTTTCACCCTCCACTACTGCCGAAGCAAGTGGGTACATCTGCTCATTTGAGTCCCTCCCCACAGCAGAAAGTAACATCCCTCCTAGAAATGTCTTAATAAAACATCCATCAATACAAAGCATCTTCCTTGCCCCATATAACCATCATGTCATCAACCCATCAAAACAACAAAAAAATCTCGGGAAAACAGGTGGTTGTACATCTCTTGATGGATTAGTCATCAATAAAAAACAACTACTTGGACTTGACAGCTTCAAAGCCTCCAAGTATCTTCCTAATTTCATGTAATGAGTTTTCATACTGCCATGTAGCTTCAAATGTGCATGCTTCTTCACTTTGTATGCATAATCTTTCTTGACAATAACCTTAAAAGCTCTCTTAACTACCTCCATTATCTCCTTTGCAGGCCAATGAGGTCTTCCCTTAAATATCTCAAAAAACTGCTCAGCCACCCAAGAAGCTTTCATTTGAATGTTCTTCTCCATTGTTCTGTTACAAGTATGTTCGCCCTTCACAATTTTTATAACAAAACAATTCCTCCTTGAATCCCAACTACCATAGAGCTTAAAAGCACAACCTACTGCACATGCCATCCCAACTCTGTTATCTCTATTCTTGTGGCTTACCTTTATCCTCAAACTTCTACCTTGAGCAACTGCATACCTCACAATTGCATCCTTGAATTTTTGCCTATTTTCAAACTTAATTCCCACCTTCCAAACTAGTTTGTTGTAGTCTGTGTGCTCATCAAACCACTGGTATCCTCGCCTTTTTCCTCCTTGATATAGCTGTATCATCATCACCATCAGTAGGAGTATTTGCCTCATCTTCTGAATCTTCATATTCACTAGCAATGGCATCATCATCAACATGAACAGAACCACTAGCAGTATCCCCAACTACTATACCAGTTTCTACCTCTTTTTGTACCCTCTTTGCAAGCTTAATCACCTCTGCATTCCAACCTCTAACTCTCTCCCTAACCTGCCTGTACTCATAATCACTAGTATCATTATCAGATCCCTGTAATGGTACTTCTAACTCCTCTACAAATTCATGCCCAACAAACTCCACCTCATCTATAATTTTATCTCCTTTCTAATTCACCTCATAATTCTCTTCCTCAAGCTCAATAGACTCAATCTCTGAGTCAATGTCATCAACATCAGGTTCATAACCAGGGTCGAAATGGTTACTTGACTCCTCACTCTCCCAACCTGCTAGGATCTCATTTAGGGTTAATGGGCTATCTGGTCTTTCATCATATAAAAGGTGGTAGTCAGGAGGTAAATCTTGAGTGGGAGATGGAGGTTCAGTTTGTGTATTGTTGTTAGAGTGATGTTGTGGCTGTTGTTGTTATGGTGGTGTTGGGTTGGAATCTAGTTTAGATCTAGGGTTTTGTTCTTTATGCAGTTTTGTTTTTAATTTGGTTGGTGGTGGGACCCTCTACTTCACAGTGATGCTACTTGGCTCTGCTTTCCTTGGAGGTTTAAATTTTTGGTTGTTGGGAGTTGTAACTTTGCTTGTCTCAGTTATTGGTGGTGAAGAATCAGGTTTTGGGTTATCTTTTTTTGAAGTCTTTGTTTGTATTTAAAGGTGGTTGTGGACCATTTAAAAAAGTGATGACATCAGAAAGATCAACAACATGGACTATATAACAATCAATGGACCTTGCCTTCATTACAATGGCAGTCATCTCCCTCACTTCATTATCATGATACACCCTACACAACCCCTTCTCAAATGAGTGCATTTGCATTAAGTAGTAAATTGAATCTACAGATTCATACCCACATCTTATAGCTAATTCTTCCAAAAAAAAAAAACAACACAACTCATCGCAATCAATCTGCATTGTCCTACCTTCACCCCCATAATATTCTAATATACCAGATTTGTTCTTTTTGAACACACCACTATGCCACATTCTTAAACATACCAAAGTATCTATTTTTCCTAAATTGAAAAAATTGCAAAAAAAAAACATGCAATTAAAATTGGGGGAACAAAAAAAAACGCATTCAACTTCAGCAAATATGCAGAATACACACCCAAATCCATAATTATGTCCACATCAAAAAACCTAAACAAAATTAAAAGAAAGGGTGGTTTTTTTTTACCTTTGTCTCTTCGTCTTCTTCCCAATTTTGGTGAAAGCAACAACTTTTTTGTAACCCTAGCTTTGTTCTATCTTCAAACTTGCGAATCTTCGAGCTTTCGTGTCTTCTTGTTGATTCCCAGTGATTTTTGCAGAATTTTGGAATGTCAAGAGAGGGAGGAAAGAACAAGAGGGAATGCGGGAAAAATGAGGAGAGTAATTAGTCAGTTAAGAAAAATAAAGGAAAAATAAAATTAAAAACACGTTTCAAATTTTTAGACTGGAACAAAGGTTCCCGGTTAACCTGGGGTTTTTTTTAAAAAGGCCCACATAAAGTTAGGATTATACAGGAATAAACCTTAGTAGGGATTATTCTTGGTTGAACGGGCTTAGTTTGGATTATCCTGGTCAATTTTTCCTTGATTTTATACCATTTCTTGAGCTATTTAGAATTTTTGAGGCTCCGATTTTTTGGAGACGTTATGCTATGGAACTCCTTAAACACTCTAATAACGACCTTGTTAATCACAAAACTTCATAGTTAATTAGTTACCATCCATCCAAGCTAACTTGGTGTTTTCCTTTCATTGTGTATGTTGAGTAGTATCAGTTCAGCTGAGATAGCTAGGTGTGTCAAATCACATTATTTATTACTAAGTACACAAATTCATATTTGATTACTCCAAATACACGGCTCCAATCACTTAATACCTATATATACTCACATCAAAACTATACCCAATTAAGCAACAAATAGAAAAAAAAGTCATTTAAAAATGGGAAGGTGTTTGGGTTTATTAGCTGTTATAGTATATTAGTATTGCTCATGATGGTGAATGAAACTAGTGGTGGTGATCATGGTGTCAGTACTAACGATAACAGCAAGAAGAACATGGCCTATGGTGGTCATGGTGGCGGCTATGGTCAAACCACCACCAGCATTAAGGACCTGCTCCACCGTGTCCATGGGGTGCCCAAAGTTAGAGCGGGTGGTTCAGAAATTAAGGAGTCACAAAAGAGTGACCGAATTGCTGATGCTGTAGCTGCCTTTCATGCTAGTATGGATGAACTCCTTGTAGGATTATAGGTACTATAAGAGGAATTTCATGAATCTAATTCATAAGCACCTAAAACAGGATCTCATGCACATATAATTAAGGATCATATAATAATTAATTACCAACCTCTTGATGCTTGATTTAAACTTGTATTGCAGGATTGAATACTTCAAAGTATGGCCAACGATCTTGGAGAAAGAATCTCAAACGTAATTCCTCTACTTAGTCCACCAATTTGGATCAACACTCCACCAATGCTAGTTGGAAGGAAGAAAAAAAAAGCGTTCTTCTTTTATGGAGTAATGTCAGTTGAGAGAGAGAGAAAGAGCAGTAGAAAATAATGAAAGATAATGTATCTTATTTTCTGACTGCATGACCTTTATATAGGAATAATTAGGTCAAATAATCTCCTCTCATCTCCCTCTTGGGCCGACTACCCTATAGCCTTTATAGGCTATGGGTTTCTCTTTTGTTGATCCAAATATTATGTGTGACCTTGTAGGATCCATTTAAGTGGGCTTCAGGTTTATTATTTACTAACCCAAAGGTCTATAGCGTTCTCTAGCAAGACGTAAAGACGACCCAATTAAATGAATTGTTATCTCCATAATACGATCCATATTATATTTAGTAATTGCATTAGAGTCGAGGACACAATTACTTCAATCTCTCACTTGTCCGAGACGAGTGTGCAATATTCAAATTCCTAAAGTCTCTTAGTGTCTAATTTGATAGTATGATCACATCTCTTATGTTATCCATACTAATCTTCAAATTATTCCTAGAAATCCGAGTTCGAATTGCTAAACAAATGATCATCTTATAATCCATTTGAGCACGGCCATGCATTTTCAATCCTCACTCTTCAAGAGGCCAAGACACCCATCCTATCTTATATAGGAGGACCTTTTCAATCTTGTGGCAACCAAAACTCCCACTCAACTTTTCGCACAACCCGAATGCTGCCTTTATATTCCCTTTTTACGGCATGACGTTTGACAACATCAAAGTTATACCAATCATTAAGCTAAGTAGTGTTCCACTCATGTCTTAGGAATCCACTAATATAATTACGAAATTATTCAAACTTCTAAGTAGGTTAGTTCGATCATGTATCAAATATACATATCCATATGATTGACTAAACATCTCTATGTTCCTATAGCCCATGAAACAGCGCTATCAATCAATCTTATATGCTAATCCTTTAATAAGTCATTTATGTCCAATTTAATGACTTGGATTAGGAACATGAATATTCTATGAATTCAGTTCACTTATGGTGTTTCATTCATCAAATCACATATTTGACAAAACCATTGAATTCAAGAATATTTTTTGACATTTTATTTAATACTAAACCAAAATTAAATAAGAAAAAACTTTATTTCTCATAAACATAAAATAGCCAAACCATGTCTGTACATTGTAACAAGTTTCTTCAAACATAATACAATCTAAAGCCATTCTAACATTTGCTTCAAGCCTATAGCCCTAGCGTGACTTTCATGCTTGGGTTGAGGTAGAGGTTTAGTAAGCGGATCAGCCACATTCTGATCCGTGTGAACTTTGCAGCTTTTGACATCCTTTCTGTCAACTATCTCGCGAATAAGGTGATAACCTTTAACAACCAACTCATTTTCTCTTCCATAGACTAAGAACATGCCTTTAGTTTTTCTCAAGCACTTAAGGATGCTCTTAGCTGTAGTCCAGTGTGCTTCATCTGGATTTGCTTGGAATATGCTACACATGCTCAAGGCTTATGCAACATCTGGTCGAGTACTTATCATGGCATACATGATAGATCCTATAGCCGAGGCATACTGTATGCTATTCATTCGCTTCAACTCATCAGGCTCAGTCGGGCACTGACTCTTGCTAAGCGATATGCCATGTGACTTGGGAACGAATCCTCTTTTCGAGTTTTTCATGTTGAACCTTGCAACAACTTTATCAATATAAGTTTCTTGGCTTAGTCCAATCATCCTTCGAGACCTATCTCTATGGATTTTTATTCCCAATATGTACTCAGCCTCTCCAAGGTCTTTCATACAGAAACAACTTTTCAACCATTCCTTGACTAACTCAAGCATTAGTATGTCATTTCCCATGAGTAGTATGTCATCTACATACAGAACCAAGAAGACTAAGCTACTCCCACTAAATTTCTTGTAGACACAAGATTCTTCTTCGCTTTTGAGAAAACCAAACTGTTTGATTGCCTCATCAAATCGAAGATTCCAGCTCCGAGATGCTTGCTTCAATCCATAAATGGA
This sequence comes from Patellifolia procumbens, assembly GCA_947645195.1. Taxonomy (NCBI): domain Eukaryota; kingdom Viridiplantae; phylum Streptophyta; class Magnoliopsida; order Caryophyllales; family Amaranthaceae; genus Patellifolia; species Patellifolia procumbens. Next base: position 247,808 of record CANSGD010000435.1, on the reverse strand, counting down.
TCTCTGAAGCTTGCAAACCTTTTAGGATTTTCTAGATCCTCAAAACCCTCAGGATGTGTCATATACACATCCTCATTCAAGAACCCATTCAAGAATGCGGTTTTGACATCCGTCTGCCAAATTTCGTAATCGTAATATGCAGCAATCGCTAAAAGTATCCGAATCGATTTAAGCATTGCTACTGGAGAAAAGGTCTCGTCATAGTCTATACCATGAACTTGTTTGAATCCTTTTGAAACCAGTCTTGCTTTATAGACATAGACGTTTCCATCTTTGTCTGTTTTCAATTTGAACACCCACTTGCATCCAATAGGTGTAATCCCATAAGCCAAGTCGATTGGGTCCAAACTTTATTCTCAGACATGGTCTAATTCAGATTTCATGGCCTCAAGCCATTTCTCAAAGTCTGGGCTAGTCAAAGCTTGTTTGTAGGTAGTAGGCTCTAAATTCTCCAAAATCATGATTTCTGAGTTTTCTGTTAACAGGAAATCAACCAACCTTTTGTTTGGAATCCTGGGTCTACTTGACCTACGCGGGGCCTGAGCATCAATAGAAATGTTCTTTTCAACATCTTGAAGATTTTCGCTTGAATTAAATTCAAGTGGGACGGTAGGAGGTTCACGCATTGAATACGTCATCTCCTAAACTTGACTTTCGTCTTGTCGGGCCGTCTCCGACATGGTGTGAACCACGTCTATTTGTTGCTCATCTCGAATTTTTTCGAGAACTATTTACTCCCACTTGTCTTTCTGGAAATAAATTCCTTTTCAAGAAAGACACCATCACGAGCAACAAATACCTTGTTCTCTCGATGGTTATAGAAGTAATAACCCCTTGTCTCTTTTGGGTATCCCACAAAGAGAAATTTATCTGATTGGGTGCAAGTTTGTCTAATAGTAAACGCTTTACATAGACCTCACAACCCCAGATTTTAAGAAAAGATAAGTTGGAACCTTTCCATTCCATATCTCATTTGGAGTCTTTTCTACAGCCTTTGACGGGCTCCTATTTAGTATGTGTGCAGCTATTTCGAGAGCATATCCACAAAAAGAAATCGGAAGATCAGCAAGATTCATCATTGATCGAACCATATCTAATAGAGTTCGATTCCTCCTTTCAGAAACACCATTTAATTGTGGAGTTCCTGGTGGAGTCAATTGTCAAAGTATTCCACAATCTTTCAAATGATCATCGAATTCTTGGCTCAAATATTCGCCACCACGATCGGATCGCAATGCCTTTATTGTCTTACCAAGTTTATTTTGTACTTCATTTTGGAATTCTTTGAACTTTTCAAAACTTATGTTTCATTAAATAGACATACCCATATATACTTAAATCGTCAGTAAAGATGATGAAGTACACAAACCCTCCCCTAGCTTTTGTGCTCATAGGCCCACAAACATCTGTATGTATGAGGCCTAAGAGATCACTAGCCTTTTCACCCTTTCCAGTAAAAGGTGATTTAGTCATTTTCCCCAACAAGCATGACTCACATACATCAAAAGATTCGAAATCAAATGATGCAAGGATTCCATCCTGTTGTAACTTTTGGATGCACTTTTGGTTTATATGACCCATTCGGCAATGCCAAATGTAAGTTAGGTTTGAATCATTCTTTTTTTTCTTGCTATCTATGTTATAGACCTGTACTGACCTATCTAATACATATAAGCCATTAATCAATTTTGCGTTAGCATAGAACATAGTATTGTAGGAAATGGAACAACACTTGTTCTTTATTTCAAAACAAAACCTTCATCATCTAAAACGGAAACATACATAATGTTCTTAGTAATTGACGGAATAAAATAACAATTATTTAGTTCTATAATCAATCCAGACGGTAAATGTAGTAATTGATAAATCTTGTTCTAACCTCAATAGTAATTGACGGTAAATAACAATTGATTATATCTCCCAGGTAAGGAAGTTACCCACGACGTTGGGGAGAGCCTTCCTAATCCTAGACAGAGTTCATCATCTTAACATAAAATTTTACTAATTACAACAATTGTAATTCTTAGTTGATGAGTGATTGCCAAGGAGATTATAGCTCCCAGGTAAGGAAGTTACCCACGACGTTGGGGAGAGCCTTCCTAATCCTAGACAGAGCTTATCACCTCACATACATCCATCAACTTTGCTTAAAGTCCAAAACCATTTTGATTATTTTATTGGGTCATACTAGTCATCTTACTAGTTATTATAGCAATTACATCACCTGTATTAAATTTCCATATAATAAAATCATATATTATACATGCCAATAATCGAATAATCAAAATGAATTTCCATATTATAATATCACATATTATAAACTCAAAATAATATCACATATTATCATTGCAATAATCAAAATATCACATATTAATTGCCAAATAATAATATCACATATCATGCTTGCCAATAATTAAAATATCAAATATTCTTAATTAAAAACATTTAAGCTAGTAAATCTAACTAACTAAAAGATATTATCTTTTCCCAAACTAATTTTAATTAGATTAAAGAATCAGATTATGGATTAATCTTATGACCTAGTCAACATAAAGATAATTAGAATTGCTTAATATTCTCAAACAAATCATATTTGTTTGATTTTTAATAATCAAAAGATATTAATTAAAAGATTTTTATGATTTTTCGGTTATTAAAATCATATTTTAATCAACAAAATATTTTAATCATTAAATTTCATAAGATTTTCGGTTATTAAAATCGTATTTCAATAACCAAAAGATATAACTTTAAAATCATAAAAGAATTTCGGTTATTAAAATCATATTTAAATAACCAAAAAATATAATTTAAAAATCCATAACAGATTTTTCTGATTAAAATAAAAAAGGAAAAAACAAAATTTTTTTTTATTGTGATTATTGGTCGTGGCTGCACAGCCACGTAGCAGCTAACACTACTCGCCCAGCCACAGCAGCGCAGGGCTGCTGCTTCAGCCACGCCAGGCTGACTGCCCGCGGTGGACCACCGCAGCATCACCGACGTTAGCCGGAAATCGGAAGGCCAGCCATGCGCAACCTTTGCACCGCCAGCCCGCCGGAAAACGAGCCATTGTTGCCCAAAATTTTCGCAAAATTCTGGGTTATTATCATAAATCTTTTGGCTAAATTCGAGCATAAAAACACATAATTTATGCTTTAGATCCATCAATTTGAACGTTTCTTACCAATTGGAGTGTTAAATCTCTATTTAACATCCAATCAAATTGAATTGGGGAAAAAATTAGGGTTTTATTGTTTCTAATCAAACTCTTTGATTTTGAAACGAAAACAACAATCAAATACATGATTTTGCAATTCGAATCTTAAGAAAACAAAGCCCTAAATCAATTTTACAAAATCTGTGATCAAATTGTTGAATTTGAGTCACAAAATTCGACCTACCTAATGTCCAACATTAGGGTTCGAAAATTCTGAATTTTCGGCCAAAAATAAAATAATTAAGCAATTAAATCTCATTTAATTAATTCCAATTATCCAATCCATGATTCAATTCCTCCCCTTAATCAAATTAAAATTAGTAATAAACACATCAAAGTAATACATATTATAATCACCAAAAAAATATATGCAAGAGGCTAAACTGATACCACTGTATGATTATGGGTACTATAAGCCGAATTTCATGAATCTAATTCATAAGCACCTAAAACAGGATCTCATGCACATATTTAAGGATCATATAATAATTAATTACCAACCTCTTGATGCGTGATTTAAACTTGTATGGCGGGATTGAATACTTCAAAGTATGGCCAACGATCTTGGAGAAAGAATCTTAAATGTGATTCCTCTACTTAGTCCACCAATTTGGATCAACACTCCACCAATGCTAGTTGGAAGGAAGAAAAAAAGCGTTCTTCTTTTATGGAATAATGTCAGTTGAGAGAGAGAAAGAGCAGTAGAAAATAATGAGTGATACTATATCTTATTTTCTGACTGCATGACCTTTATATAAGATTAATTAGGTCAAATAATCTCCTCTCATCTCCCTCTTGGGCCGACTACAGCCTTTATAGGCTATGGGTTTCTCTTTTGTTGATCCAAATATTATGTGTGACCTTGTAGGATCCATTTAAGTGGGTTTCGGGTTTATTATTTACTAACCCAAAGGTCTATAGCGTTCTCTAGCAAGACGTAAAGACGACCCAATTAAATGAATCGTTATCTCCATAGTACGATCCATATTATATTTAGTAATTGCATTAGAGTCGAGGACACAATTCCTTCGCTCCTTGACATCGTTGATGACGCTGTTATGATCATCTCTGATAATCTCGTTGATGCTTTACTTCCATTAGGTGAAGGCCAATGATCCCGAGTCCGAACAATTCAGATGGTGTTCACGTAAACTTGGTGTTTGTATTATTTGTAAGGTGTTTGAGAAAATTGTAGTCCAATAAATAAGATGGTGTACATGGTGGTGCCATACTGACATGTATATATTCTCAGTTTGCAAACTAGCTAGCTATTAGCTAGCCTATTATCTGTTATATCAATGTATTAATAATAAGTTAATGATTTTGTATAGTGCTATAATATCTTTAATTAATAAAAGCTTCATATTAAGAAACATAATTATAGTTTATAAGGAAGTTTCCTGTACAAAGTGGGAATGTAAAATTCATTATAAACTAAGGATTGCCCGTAAGGAACAACAGTCAACTAAGCATATAATACTACCTCCGTTCCATAGGTATTGCAACCTTTGACATTTTGCACTATTCATACACTACCCTTTGACCCTCTTTTGTGATTTATACACAAGGATAAATATAGCCATGTGGGATCTTGTTAGATTCGTCTCGATATATGCTTAATTAATATCTAATTTTTATAATTTTTACTTAAATAAAATTAGAGATATTAGCGTCTAAAGTAGTGCGTTGGGAGGCGTAAAACTCCCTATGTTGCAATACATATGGAACGGAGGTAGTATGAGAAAGCATGTAAAGAAATCCGAGATGAACAAAAACTGTAGGATTTATGTGGTATATCATCAATATTATTATTGATTCGGTTGAACATTTACTAGGAAGGGTCAATATCACTTATCGCCTTCATATTCCTCAAACACATGTACCCAGATTTTCCAATATTGAATCTTTATCCCAATCCGAAAGTAAATTTTCTTTGATTTCCTCTATTTTCTTTCCATTTCTTCCCTCTATTGGCCATCTTCTTCACTATATTGAAGATGGTGGAAAAATGTTAATTTTTTTAACTGAAAAAATGGCATTTATAGCTAACTAAAAGATAAGCTCATAGAACTCAAAGCAGTCTGTTGATAAATCTTGTTGGAACTAAAGGAATCGTGTTGGAGATGTTGGGTTTTTGGTCCAATTTGTCAAGCTTTTAAAATTGCCGGAGTTGGCAAATCAATTAATATAATTTGTTGTGGACAAATATAAATGAAAAATATATAAATTGATCATTTTATTTATAAAATGCATTTGAATATTGCTGTTTAACCTATGGTTTAAGGAAAAAAATTACGAAATAACTAATCACAATTATATGATGCATTTGATCGTAGTATATTTTTTATTATCATTTGAGCCACATAATAATATTGTTATTTGCACTAAGAGTGTGGTGGATTAGTGGTTAAATCTCTTTCTTTCATGCGTTGAGGCCTTTCATGACCTTATTGGGTTTGAAACTATTTTAACAACATAGAGAGAGAGTTCATGTGAGAAGGCTTCTTTGTGCGAAAAATGAGAAGAGATATAACTCTATAACTCCAACGAAAAAAAGTCAGCACAATTTTTTTTGGACTCAACTTTTTGCTATAACTTTAAGTGAGAAATGCTGTAACTCTATTATAAGTAAATAATAATATAACTCTAAGTTCTTCTTACCACAAGAGCCTTCTCACTTGATTGTAACTCTATATATGTGTGTATCTGACTTCAAATTCCCGATCTACCTTCTTCTTTTGTCAACATATGACATAGTGTCCAAGGGTCAAACACATGCTCTTTATTTATAATTTCGGGATCGAAAAATTAGCACTCGTACATGGAATCGTTTCCGACTTTGGTACACGATTTTGAGTAAAAAAAATAGCTTCAATGAATGGGACGGACCAACGGACATTATCTTTAACAGATGCATGCGATGTATGATCTTAATCAATTGGTTGTTAGTAATGTACGGATGTCCATATTTGCATTTTCGAACTAACAACTTACCTATCAAAGAACGATGATCAGAAAGTCCGTAGTTGCAAGCTATCCTGCTGTTTGCCCTTTTATGAATTACGACGAGTATAGTACTAATCACCTACCAGTCTGGCTAAGCTATCTAACGAATTGAAATTTCCATCTAATTACTACAATAAATGAATTGATTATCTCTTACTGCCTTTATATACTCTTCAAACTTGAACCAACCAAGCAACATTCACAAGAGAGAAAAAACAAGAATAATAAAAATGGGAAAGTATTTGAGTGTATTGGCTGTTTTACTGTTGCTCGTGGTAGTCTGCAGCCAGTCTGCTTTCGTCGCTAGTGGTGATCTTGCTCATCATGATCCCGCTTATAATAGCAAGAAAAACTCGGCTTATGGTGGTGGTGGCGGCTGCAATGGTGGGAACACCGGCAGTAGGACCTGCATCATGGTGTCCATGGAGGGGTTCCAAAAGGTGGAGTGGCTGGTTCAGAACTGACCACTGCGCAATTAAACCAAATTGCTATCGTCGCTCAACTCGTTAATGACGTTGGTAGCGCACTTAGGGTCCGTTTGGTAGGGCGTAAAAGATTTTCCTTGAAAACTGTTTTCCCATTTTACGTTGTTTGGTTTGGAGTAAAACATTAAAATGTAAAACTTGGGGTGGAAAACCATTTTCCACCTTATTGAAAACATTTTCCCTCAAAATTGGGAGGAAAACATTTTCCCTCAAAATTGGGAGGAAAACATTTTCCCTCAAAATTGGGAGGAAAACATTTTCCATCACAAGTGGAAGGAAAACATTTTCCATCACAAGTGGAAGGAAAACATTTTCCCTCACAATTGAAGTAATTGATTTTCAGTTCAACCAAACATTGAAAAATGCTTTAAATGGAAAATCATTTTACATGCAACCAAACAATGGAAAACCTTCATAAAAATCAATTTTCCAATGTAAAAGGTTTTCCATGGAAAACCATTTTCATCCGAAAACGTTTTACACCCTACCAAACGGAGCCTTAATGGCGTAATTGGACTCGTTACTAACTTGGCTGCGGCTGTCAATAACCTGGCAGCACTTGGTCCGTAAGAAATACTCCCGATCGAGTCCGATGAATCGAGCTACTGTTCAGTCATTTACTGTTTTGGAGTGTGTTGGGTTTAAATAAGATGTTGTGCATGTATGCATTCTCATATTGCTAGCTAGCTTATTAGCTATTTAGCTTCTTGAGACTCTTTTGTTATCATTCATGAATGATAATGTGCTTTGGGACTTTGCGTAATATAATGTTTCATATGTGCTGCCTTTTTATATAAGGAAGTTGTCTTCAGTCCTAAAGTAAATACTACCTCCTTTTTTTTTTATCGCGTCATTTGTGAATATTACACTATTCATTCATGTTGCTTTGAACCAAATTTGTGACTTACATATAACGAAAATATAGTCATGTTCGTCTCAGTGTGTAGATTATTAACATCAACTTTGTATAATTTTTTTCTTATATAGAACCCAAGATATTAAATTTATAAATTGTGCATTGGTTGCGTAATATGGTTCAATGATGCAACTAAAGAAATGGAGGAAGTATAATTCCTATAAATTCAATACCCCTAAACATTGATTAAACTCATGGTTCCCCTCCCCCCCTAACGTTTAAAAGTTATAGTTTGTCCCCTCTTGATGGATGGTAGTTGTTTTAGCGGTTAACTATATAAAAAAATTCTTAAAAAAAGAATTAAAGTAGTCCAAAATGTCACCCTCTACAATTGTTTCAGTTCTCCTAAAATCAAGTTCACCCATGATTTAGTGGAAGATCATCCATTACCTGTTCAAGCCATAATCAACAGGCAAGAAATTATACCAATAACAGATAACATAGACAACTAAAGCAATAAAAGACAATATATATGAGTTTTCTAAAACCCCAACTATGTGGTTTATTTACTCAACATTTTAAGTGTTAAAATCACCATGTTAATGTTCCTCTATTTTCCAAAACCCTAATTTTCCTTTTGATTTTATACTAAACAAAATCGATTTGGTAATCTAACCACAATAACATGCAACAATAATAATAAGATTCACCATATTCAAGAACAATCATATTAATATAAGGATATAGGTTTGGAAAGTATATGAAGATAGAGTTCTAGAATAATAAATTATCTTATGTTTGTAGAAAAGTATAATGATTAATATTTTCCTAACAACATAAGATAATTTATTATTGTAGAACTTTATCTTGATAAATTTTCTAATCTTTATCCTTATATCTAATAAGAGCATGTTTTGATTCTTGAGGGTGTCCTGTAGTTTTCGTTTTTCTACCGGTGGGTAGATTACTCTTCCTACCCATCAGTTGGAATTTTTTTTGTTAAATTCATTTTTTTCCCAATTCTTGTGTATGTAATTAGAATCAATAAAAAGATCGAATCTTGTTGTTTGCTTGTGTTGGTTAGATGTCAATTTGTTGGAAATTCTAATTTATTGCAATCGGATTAGAGTTGCTTTTGCGTGCTGCGAGTCAATAGGGAGTGGTTTTCGGGTTGATCTTGGAGTTCAGGTTTTGTGATTTCTGGGTAGGAATTCTAATTCAAAGTGGTATTTCAATCAATTTATCATTAACAAAAAACATATTGAATTTTGGTGATAGAAGTAGTGAGTACTATTGATTGTTTTTGAGAGTTCGTTGCCAGGTTGGTACAATTTAGTGTTGGGCAAGTCTAATTGATTTTGTTCGAGCATTATTTGTTGTTACCCTACTGGGTTGGTAGAAAGATATTGATTCGTTGCGTACTTGGTGATGGTTTGTTGCTTGCTTATTTGTTGTCGTTGGCGAGTGCAAAATTGATGTGTTAATTGATTAATGTTCCTCATTTTTCTATAACCCTAAGTTCTCTTTCGATTTTATACTAAACAAAGTCGATTTGGTAATCTAACCACACAAACATGCAATAATAATAAGATTCATGCACCATAATCAAGAACAACCATATTAGAAATAAGGATATAGATTAGGAAAATATATCAAGATAGAGTACTAGAATAATAAATTATCTTATGTTGTTAAAAAGTATCGTGATTAATATTAGCAAAGAAGCCTCGTATTGGCCGCCAGAACTTCCCCAAATGCAGCACCAGCCCTTGCACAACCGCCTGCTCTATTTTCGGCTCCCCTTCGTGCATGTGGGTAGAAGAACAACTTTGGTCAGTTCTTTTTTATTTCGTGCTTCTTATTTAATCGGAAAGTCAACTTACCTTTTCTTTGACCCTCATTTCTCTCATTTAGGTAAGTATCTCTACTTAATTCGTTCCATATCTATTGGAAAATCTATTTAATTCATTCAATTTGTAATTTCAATACTACATCATCCGTTCCTTATGTATTGCAACATGGAAAGTTTTACGCCTCCAAATGCACTACTTTAGACGCTAATATCTCTAAATTTATTTAAGTAATAATTATAAAAAGTTGATATTAATTAAGCATATTTCGAGACGAATCTAACAAGATTCCACATGATTATATTTATCCTTATTTATAAGTCACAAACGATGGTCAGAGTGACATATATAAATAGTGTAAAATGTCAAAGTGTAAAATTTTTTTTTGGAAATGGAGATAGTATATAATATATAGGAAAAATTGACAAAAACAGGCCAAACTATTGGCCATCTTCTATAAACAGGCCATACTATGGTTAATCCATGAACAGTCCCAACTATCACCCCCATCTTCCATAAACAGGTCAAGTGACCTATTAACCTGCTACAACAGGTTAAATGAAATCACGTGACTATCACGTGACTTTTTAAAACAACCAGTTTTTTTTGACTTTTTGACTTCCTTCCTCCTCTTTAAAAACTGATCTTCTTTCCTTCCTTCTCCATCTCCTCCATTTTCGCACAAACCACCCATCCCCTTTCTTCTCTCCTTTCTTCTCCATCTCCTCCATTTTCCTGCCATGACACTCTCAAGAGCAATTTCCTCGTCTTCTTCAACTTGGATGGGCCACACAGAGATTTGTGGGTGTTGTGTCCCAACAAAAATCCTCACCGTCACCAAGAACAACCACAATCATGGCCGGAAGTTTAGACGATGTGGCAAATATCCAGTGAGTTTTCCTATTTTCTTTAATTTTTGTAAATATCCAGTGTTGTGTCCCAGCAAATATCCAGTGTAATTAGGGTTATTATTTTCTGAAAGTGTAATTCTTTTATTAATTTTAGGAAAACTGATTGGGGCTTGTTGATGTTTGCAAATTAGGGTTTTTAAACGTTATTTTTCTTTGTTACAGGCCCAGGACTGTGGATTTTTTGAATGGGTGAGTGGTGAGGATATAACTAGCAACTGCACTGGATGTGAACAAATAATAACCAGGGTTGAAGAGGCACATAAAGAAGTTGATGGTTTGAATGGGAAGCTGGTAAAACTGAAGGCAAAGAAGGATCAATTGAAGGAGTGCAGTACTGCTTTTGAAATGAAGCTATGCCAAGTCAATACAGAGAAGAACATGTGGAAGTTTGGGGGTTTGGCTGCATTGGCAATCTCTTGGATATGGTTCAGCTTTGTTCTTAGTGGGAAGTGAGGCTGTGATGGGGTATTTGGTTGGGACTGTCTATTTTGATGTGTTTTCTTTTAGTATGTTGGTTGTTTAGGCAGTGTTGGTAGAAGTTGTAGTTTTTTGGTTGTTTAGGGCATGAACCATTTTGAAATTTTTACTTTGTACTTTGGTATCTATGTTCAAGCAATATATGATCAATGTACTCCTCTATTTTGGTATTTCTGTTTCCTAAGCATTCCATTTAACTATGAATCTTCAAATGAAATACAAAACTGTTTCAAACACTAAAAGAAATTGACTAAGTTCAATAACAAGGAAACATCAAAACTGTTTATGATCATTGTCATCATCCCAAAATACATAGTTTGAAACTGGAAAGCTAAAATAACCATTGTCATCATCCCAAAATACATAGGTAACAACTGCTAAATGAAAAATACCCTAAGACAAGCTAATTTGCTGCAGAGCTCTGTGTTGGGAAATCTGACCCTATGACAGTTGATGATTGAGCTCTTTGTTGTGATGATCTTGTAACCTGCACACAAAGAAATTGAATGTGACTTATAATGAACAAAACCATTGCATATGTAAAACATTGTGTTAGTTATGAACTTACAACATTGATTCTTCTCCCATTGTTATATGATGTCCCATCTGATGGAACAAACAACCCTACTCCAACAGGACCACCTCTTCCTCTCCCACCTCTTTCTCTACCACCTCTTAATGTAACAGGAACACCTCTTCCCCTCCCACTAGCAGCTGCAGTCATAATACCTCCCCTAGTTGCACCTCTGCCACCTCCCCTAGTTGCACCTCTGCCACCTCCCCTAGTTGCACCTCTGCCACCTCCACCTCTGCTACCTCTTGATCCTTGGCCAGTGCTTATGACTCTTCCACCCCTACCAGTTCTACTAGGCTGTGCTGTTGCATTGTTAACACCACTAGTTTCACCAGTTTGACTCAAGTTCATTTCATTTGTTCTTGGCCTTTTTGAAGTGGTTGCAGCTGTGGCAGATGAATTGTCCTTGTTTGGACATTTTCTTTTGTTGTGAGCTGTTGACTTACAGATTGAGCAAGTCATCACTATTCCATGCTTAGTGAGCTTGCCTGGATTTTTGGGATCTTCAAATGGATCCTTGATCCTGTTCTTCCTAGGTCTACCAGGGCCTACTTTGATGGGAGGTGGTACCATAGGTAAGTCAACCTTAGGCCAATATTTCTCACTTACACAAGGTGGAATTGCAACTGCATATGTCTTTAAATATGTTTCCCTAGTGTACCAAGAAGAGACAAAGTGTTCTGCAGTTTTGTGACAAAAGAAGATGCAAGCTACTGCATGAAAACATGGTATGCCAGACAGGTCCCAAACTTTGCATGTGCAATTAAACCTATCTAGATCCACACTAACAGTATCCATTTCATGGCTGACTTGGAAAATAGTAGCAGTTGAAGGAATTACAGTGCAATAGGCTGCTTTGGCTTTGGCCTTATCTAGTTTTTTTTGGATCCTAGGACAGATGGGGGATATGTTTTTTTCCATTTCCATTTTTTTGTAGCTAGCCTTTGCATTAAAGCAGTCCTAATATCTTCTAACATATAGAGCAGATGTTTGGTCCTAGCACCTATAATATACCCATTGAAAGTCTCAGCAAGGTTATTCACAATAACATCAACCTTAGTATCTATGTTCATTTTGCATCTACAAAAAACCCTAGGGTTATGCTTTTCAAAAGCAACAACTGCATCAGGATTTACCTCCTTCATTTCAGCAAGAACCTCCTCATAATCACTTTCATTGTAAGCCTTGGCTGCCCTCCAAAACAGTTGCTTGTATTCCTCTCCTCTGAAATTTTTATGCCAGTTGGCATATATATGCCTAGCACAGTGCCTGTGCTCTGCACTAGGCAACACCTTCTTAACAGCAGATATGATTGCCTGCAAAAGAAACAACAAAGACAGTTACTTAAATTGACAGTTAGAATCAATTATACATGTATTGAAAATCATCATAATGAACAAACTCACCAAATGCTCATCTGATATCACAGCTAATCCAGCACCATCATTCAGCATCAAACTATGCTTCACCTCAGTCAAGAACCACTCCCAGCTGTTGTTGTTTTCCCCTTCCACAACTGCCCATGCTACAGGAAATATCTGGTCATTACCATCTCTCCCTAAAGCTCCCATCAATTGCCCACCAAGAAATGTCTTCAAGAAACATGAGTCAATGCATAGCAGTTTTCTATAACCTTCCATCCAACCCTTGGCCAACCCTTCAAAGCACACAAACAACCTGTTGAACACTGCTGGTTTTGTACTGTTATCAAACTGCAATACCAGCTTTGTTTCAGGACTGCTTTGCTTTATAGCTTCAATGTATCTACCCACCTTGCAATAATGCTCTTTCATTGACCCATGAAGGAGTCTGTGTGCATTGTATTTTATCTTGTATGCTACATCTCTAGTAATAACAACCCTGTAGATTCTCTTCACAGCCTCCACTATTTCCTTAGCTGGCTAATGTGGCCTTGCCTTAAAAAGCTCTAAAAATTGCTTAGCTACCCAAGTTGATCTCAGTTGAATGTTCTTCTCCATAGTCCTTATGCAACAATGTCCTATGTCAACATATTTCCCATGAAGCATACAACCTGAAGCTGCAGCTAGGCTGACATTTGACCTCTAGTCTTTGTCCCCTACCCTTGTCTTTATTGCTTGTAACAACCCTTAAGTTCCTACCTTGGTGAACTGCATACCTCCTAACAGCATCCCTAAATCCATCCCTATTTGGAAATCTTAGGCCTACTTTCCATTTGAAAGTCTGCCAATCTGTGCTAGCAGGTACAGTCAGCTTCCTAGCCCTATTTTTTCTCTCAACTAGATCTTCATCATCAGCCTCATATGGAGATGTTTCCTCTTCTTCACTTTCTGCATAATCACTAACATAACCATCTTTTTTAGTTGTATCAGTGGCCTGTGCTGCTGTCTTATTAGCAGTTTCAGCCTCTCTTTGCAATCTCACACCTAATTGCAGTTCTTCTCTTCTATTTATCCTCTTTCTTTCCCTAGCTTCTCTCAATTCATCATCACTGCATTCTTCTTCATCTTCATCAGAAACTTCTAGGTTGTCACTCTCATATTCCTCCTCCTCTACAATTGGTACATCGTCTATCACAGATAAGTCCTCATCCTCTAAATCTGTTTCAATTTCATCATCTTCTGGTGGGATCTCTTCCTCATAGCTATAATCACTGTGCTCACTAAAACTGTCATGAATGAGATCATTCAATGGAATGGGGCTGTCTGGCCTGGGATCATACCATCTGTAGTACTCATCTTCATCAATTAGTTGTGGATGGAGAGGTGCAGTCTCAGATTCAGTAAGAGGAGTTTTGGAAGTGTTTTCAACTGTTGTGTGAGGCAAAATAGGGTTTAGTACAGATGAATGGAAGGCTGATGCATCTCTAGGAGGTGCAACTGGTGGAGGTAATTTGATGGGAGTAAGATTCTTTTGTGGGGTAAGTTTTTTAGCTGGCTCTTTCTTTTGGGTAGTGTTTTTTATTGGGGGGTATTTTTGGGAGGGCTTTTTTCCACAGTTAAAGCATTCAATTCCACATAATCTTCTGGTATATCAACTCCATGTATAACATATACATCAGCTCCTCTATACTGTACAGCAAGGTCCCTCAACTGCAAGGCCTCAGAATCATGATAAATCCTCCTTAAACCATCCTCTAATGAACAATTAGGTAGCAGGTAATACACTTCATTAATAACTCTATAATTACCACAACTCTTTGCCAACTCTAACAATGTCCACCAACAAATCTCATCAGGGTCTACAATCAGAGTTTTCCCTTCCCCACCAACATAAGTCATACCCTTCCCAGTTTTTTTAAACAATCCACCATGCCACATCCTCAAAGTAACCTTTTCATCTAACCACTACAACACCATACAAACAGAAAAACTAATTTCAAACACAACAACTAACAATTAACAACTAAAACATCAAACTAAATCGTAATTGAAGGCAACAAACAATAAAGGAACAAGATTTATAACTATGTTTTTTACGGGGAAGAAAAGGAGGATTCTTTACCTTCTTCATAGATTCTGCCTCACGAGCCTTGACAAGTTCATCCAATCTTGCATCCATAATTGTTGCCCAGAAAAATCCGCAGAGTAAAACCTAGAAAATTTGCGTAGAAATTTTGTTCAAAGGTTATGGATGAATGAAAATGGTGGGAAACGAATAAGGGGAAGAGATGAAGAAAGAGAGAAGGAAGGAAGTCAGGAGGAAGGAAGTCAAAAAGTCAAAAAAAAAAAACTGGCTGTTTTAAAAAGTCACGTGATAGTCACGTGATTTCATTTAACCTGTTGTAGCAGGTTAACAGGTCACTTGACCTGTTTATGGAAGATGGGGGTGATAGTTGGGACTGTTCATGGATTAACCATAGTATGGCCTGTTTATAGAAGATGGCCAATAGTTTGGCCTGTTCTTGTCAATTTTTCCTAATATATATATACCTAGATAAACTATTGCTAATCGATATGGATCAATTCCTGGCTCACATTTATTGAACAGGTGGGTGCGTATGATCTACCTTAATCAATCGGTTGTTAGTAATGTATGAATGTCCATAGTTGCATTTACAAACTAACAACCTACCTATTAAAGAAGGATGATGAGAAAATCCATAGTTGCAAGCTAACCTGCTGTTTGCCCTTTTATGAATTACGACGATTATAGTACTAACCACCAGCCTAGCAGCTGAGCTATCTTACGAAATTTCCATGTAATTACTCCAACAATTGAACCCTTAGCTTTATTAATAATGTAATTTAATTGATTACGGTTCCATCTCTTACTGCCTTTATATACTCAGCAAAATTGAACCAACCAAGCAACATACAAAAGAGAAAGAATAAGAATAATTGATAAAAAAAAAAAGGAAGGTATTTCAGTTTATTAGCTGTTTTACTGATGCTAGTGGTTGTCTGCAGCCAGTCTGGACTCGGCGCTAGCAGTGATCTTGCTCATCATGATCCGGCTTATACTAGCAAGAAAAACTTTGCTTATGGTGGCGGTGGAGGCGGCAATGGTGGGAACACCGGCATTAAGGACCCGCATCATGGTGTCTATGGTGGGGTTCCAAAAGGTGGAGCGGCTGGTTCAGAACTGACTACTGCCCAATTAGCCCAAATTGCTATCATCGCTCAACTCGTTAACGATGTGGCTAACGCCCTTAATGGCGTGGTTGGACTCGTTGCTAACTTGGCTGGTGCTGTTGACAACTTGGCAGCACTCGGTCCTTAAGAAATACAGCCGATCGAGTCCGATGAATCCAGCTAGTTTATGTTCACGTACTGTTTGGAGTGTGTTGGGTTTATTATGGTGGAGAAAGTAATACTCTCCTATAATTAATAAGATGCTGTGCCTGCATGCATTCTCATATTGCTGGCTAGCTTAGCTAGCTTTTTAGCTTCTTCTGACTTATCATTCATGTATGATAATATATTGTGCTGTGGATAGTAATAATGTTTTTTGGGTTGTTTTTATATAAGGATGTTGTCGTTCTAGAGAAAATATAACTGATATAAACTGAAGGTGTTTTGAACAATAGTCAAGTAGTTAAATTTGAGAAAACATTTGAAAATGAATAAGAACACAAGGATTTACGTAATTTGAACAATATGACATAGTTCATATAGGCTAGGGGATAGATGAAGATCACTTTTATATAACCTTCAATATGATTGGTAGGAAATGCGTGCTAGAGGAATCATTCAAATAGTCTTAATTAAGCGCTTGATTATATTGTCACATATTAATGACCTTTATCAAACTTATAAAATCTTGAGAATCCCAGAAACCCTAAATTAACCTGAACTAATAGTTGGCATAGCAATTCAGGAAAGGTCGGAGAAAAAGCAATTAATGACGGATATATTTCCTCGTGTAATATTATATGCCCAATAGATTCTTCGTCCATAATGACGAACTAAGTGGCACTAACGACCAATTTTTTTTATTGTAAATGTTCTTCATTACAACCACTTCATATATATAAAACTAGCCTTATATGCACGCGATGCGTGCCTCGTGTGAAAGACTAATATGTAAAGATTTGGAAGAAATTACATCTCCAGTGAATTAAGTGTATACATATATAGTTTTTATAATATTAAAAATAATTATTAAGTTTTATTTATTTTGTTTATTTAGAGGGTGTAATTATTATCTCAAAAGAGTTTAAATAATGAAATAATTGAACTACATAAAAAAGTGTAATAAATATTAGAGAGTAGAACAACAATAGTGATTTAAAAACAAAATGTCAAAGAAGGCAATAATCTTAAAAAAAATTAATGGACGATGTCATTAGCATCATCACTCACTAAATTTCTATGCACGCCATGTGCACGACAATAATTTTATCATGAAATTTCATAATCTACAATAGATAATTTTATGGATAGTCGCATCTTACCACCTAAACTTTTCATGTTTTTAGAAACTCCCACCATAATGATTTTGTTTAAAAAAATTCCACTTACCATTTACAATTTTATTGAAAACTCCCACCACTTAACGGTTTTTTGTCAAATTTCATTAACAAAACCTTTAAGTGGGTCCCACATATACATTTTGTTAACAAAATGGAACTTGAAATAGTTGCAATTCTTTCCAAATAGTTGTAATTCATTCCAAATTTTCTCTAAATATGTTGAGCATTTGTCCTTAAATTGATGAAATTGACATCAATTTTAGCGTAAACTAATAACAAAAATGCATATATGGGGCCCACTTAACGGGTTGTTAATGAAACTTAACAAAAATCATTAAGTGGTGGGAGTTTCTAATAAAATTGGGAATGATAGATGGAAATTTAAAAGAAAAATTCATTAAGGTGGGAGTTTCTAAAAACGTGAAAAATTTAGGTGGTTTTGAAAAAAAATCCTAATTTTATTTGCATACGATGTGTGTTTTGGCTATTGCAACACGATAAAATGTGAAGGTACACAACATATTTTGTTTTCAAGCTAAATTCATTTTGGCTCATATTTATTTGAAAACATCCCTTACTCCCCACCATCAACTACAATTTCTGTTATATAGTACCCGGTAAGGTATTTTTTGCTCATTGTCCAAATGAGAAAAAATTTAAAAGTACTTGAAAATACTTTATCATGTTTCTCACTCATGCTAAAATATTTTATCATGATCAATTTGATCAAATGTGCCTTCACTCATGAACAATCAATTACTCATGTATTTCAAAATAAAAAATTTCAAAAGTATATAAAAATATAGCAAAGTGGGTGTCTATTTATAGATCTCAAGAAAATATAATCGTTGATATTTTTTTTAATTATTTTTACTTTGTAGATTTTTAGATTTTTTAATTAGAAGTTTTGAACATCTTTTATTAAAAATATGATGGTTAAATTTGGAAATAAAACTTACTTACATAATAAACTCATTGATTTATTTTATTTATTTTTCCTTTTTTTCTTTTTGGTGTCCACCCCCACCTCTTCACTTATATAATAGAGATTCCTCTAACAGTTATAATAAACTCCGATAGCTCTATCAGATTGCAAAGTATATATACACACAATTTCTGTCACTACCTATCAATAGTGTATACATGTACACAAATAATGCTAATATAAAAACTTGATTTAATTCTATGGAGTAACAAACAAGAAAACATATATATGTCTGAACTAATAGTATCGTTAAAATATTGTTAAATCTATCTATAAATTTTTAATTCTATTGATATTTCTTTTTGGTTTATTTTGGGCTAAGAGTGAAAAATGACGTCTATCTATCTATCTATACTAATATACTAGATTTCTGCAACAATTTTATTATGAAATTTCATAATTAACAGTAGATAATTTTATTGATAGTCGCATATTACCACCTAAAATTATCATGTTTTTAGAAACTCCCACTTTAATGATTTTTTTAAAAAAATCCACTTACCATTTACAATTTTATTAAAAACCCCCACCACTTAACGTTTTTTGTCAAATATCATTAACAAAACGGTTAAGTGGGTCCCACATATACATTTTGTTAACAAAATGGAACTTGAAATAGTTGCAATTCTTTCCAAATAGTTGTAATTCATTCTAAATTTGCTCTAAATTTGTTGAGGATTTGCCCTTAAATTGATGAAATTGACTTCAATTTCAGCGTAAACTGATAATAAAATGCATATGTGAGGCCCACTTAACGGTTTTGTTAACGAAATTTTACAAAAATCATGAAGTGGTGGGAGTTTCTATTAAAATTGGGAATGATAACCAAAAGAAAAACGTGAAAAAATTAGGTGGTTTTGAATGAAAAATCCTAATTTTATTTGCATGCGATGTGTGTTTTGGCTACTGTAACATGATAAAATGTGAAGGTACACAACATATTTTGTTTTCAAGCTAAATTCATTTTGGCTCATATTTCTTTAAAAACATCCCTTACTCCCCACCATCAACGACAAATTTTGTTAAATAGTACCCGGTAAGGTATTTTTTGCTCATTGTCCAAATGAGAAAAAATTCAAAAGTACTTGAAAATACTTTATCATGTTTCTCACTCATGCTAAAATACTTTATCATGATCAATTTGATCAAATACGTCTTCACTCATGAACAATCAATTACTCATGTATTTAAAAATAAAAAATTTCAAAAGTATATAAAAATATAGCAAAGTGGGTGTCTATTTATAGATCTCAAGAAAATATAATCGTTGATATTTTTATAAATTGTTTTTACTTTGTAGATTTTTAGATATTTTAGTTAGAAGTTTTGAACATCTTTTATTAAAAATCTGATGGCTAAATTTTGAAATAAAACTTAATTAATTAATAAACTCATTGATTTATTTTATTTATTTTTCCTTTTTTTCTTTTTGGTGTCCACCCACCTCTTCACTTATATAATAGAGATAAAACAAGAAAAAAAAAAGGTGATGTGGCAGTCATACAATGATTTTGGCGACGTGTCAAGCGCAGGTGAATCTATACTAATATATAAAACAAGAAAAAAGGTGATGTGGCAGTCATACAATGATTTTGGCAACATGTCAAGCGCATGTGAATTAAGGTGACTCGTTATTCGCACAAAGGTTTGGCTAATGTCTAATTATTTAAGGAAAAAATGTTATCACAAGATCGTGATTTTATGGAATGATATATTAAAGAATCGTGATTTTCCCGCCTAATTGGGTATCATGAAATTATAAAAAATTTTAACAAATATAGCTAAATATGTTAATTTATGGAGCAACACTATATTGTTGCTTAGATATACACGTGAATAAGATAGTATAGAATAAGGCTAACTTGATTCTATTGTCATATGTCTTGATTTAGTTGCCATATTGTCAAATAAGAAAATTGGTCTAGCAAAATAAATTGCCCAATAAGGATTATGGAATAATGCTAACTTTTGTGACCAAAACATATCTAAACTTGAGATAAAATACAAAAGTTTATAAAATGAAATCAAAATCTCAGCTATATTATTGCATGTTTGGCAGCAAAATATGTTCATATAAAATCATCACATCCCAAATTTGCATGTCATTACCATTTTACCTTTTCAATAATATTTAGTATATATATATATCGATCTTTTGTTTGAATATGAAATATTATTATTAAATCCGGGTAAATTTTATCCAACTAAAAGTAAATTAGATAGTATTTCATATGGAAGTATGATTTTAAAATATGGTTCACAATTTCAGATTGTAGAGTATTCCGCTAATATTTTACGAACGCTTTCCTGAAATGGTGTCGAAAAAGAAAATAATTCCCACAACGGTGTTCAGTTTAGACTAATTCCGTTTTATGGTGTTCAATTAGGTCGGATGTGGAGGTTTGGTTTGTGATATATAAATAATTCTCATGATGGTGTTCAGTTTACAATAATTCCGCTTTATGGTGTTCAAAGGTTCACATGTGTAGGGTTGGTTTGTGTTAAAAAAATAACTCTAATGATGGCATTCAATTTACAATAATTCAACTTTATGGTGTTTACCCAATCAGGAACATTTCCAGGATTCTTTTGTTTAACAATGTAATGTTTTTTACGAGAACGTGTAAAATAAACATTCTATGCTCATTTATCAAAAAATTTCATCCAAATTGGACATGTGTTCTCCAAAAACTTAGAAGATGATATTTCAACATAGCAACACCAAGCACCAAAAACACAACCTTTGGGTCTATGTTTTCCTCCATTTTTGTTTGTGGAAGTTGCGCATATTAACCCAAATTTTTATCCTTAATTCTGATGCACAAAAAAAAGGGGAAAAGAGAGTCAATGACATATAAGTTGACCTTTCGGACCAAAATATGACAACAAAGTCAAGGTGTGTAATTTGATATATAATGTCATATAAAATGTTTTCTCACAAAATTATATAAGGTGTTTTTTTCAAAAAATATATAACTTATAAGGTCTTGTTTTACAAAAATTTTTAGTTAATCATACAAGTAATGTCATATTTTTCAAAAAACTAACAGCAAAAAATGAAAACTAAAAATAGAATTGATAATAATCAAGAACTTAACTTTTACTTTTCATGTATTCTAATTTGTTGGCCGCGTAGAAGGAAATCTAACTACAGGGCAAATCTGGGTACAACATGAGCGGTGACCGACCCTAGGCCCAAGGTACGGAAGCCTAAGTTCATTTATTTATTTGCTTTTGTGTATTAAAATAAGAAAAGGCTTAATGATCAAATTTAATTAGATGAATGTTTTCCAAAGTAGTGCTTCTAAGAAAATAATTTCAAGTTAGGTGTTAAGAAAAAATGAATTACATGATTTGGTGTTACTTAGGCTTGGTTTATGACCCTAATATTTTTTTTGTACTCCGGTTCACCAACCCTAATCTTTTATCTACCCAGTTTTTCAGATCCTAATAATTCTAGGTGAGGTTAAGTAATGATAATTACAGTATTTTTGGTGCTTGGAGTTGCTATGTTAAAATATCATCTTCTAAATTTTTGGAGAACACATGTCCAATTTGGATGAAATTTTTTGATGAATGAGCATAGAAGGTTTATTTTACATGTTTTCGTAAGAAAAAGAAATACACTGTTAAACAAAAATTAGCCTGGAGATATTGCTGATTGGGTAAACACCATAAAGTTGAATTATTGTAAATTGAACACCATTATGATAGTTATTTTATAACACAAACCAACCCTCAACACCCGAACCTATTTGCACACCATAAAGTGGAATTATTGTAAACTGAACACCATCATGAGAATTATTACATATCACAAACTGATATCACGTATTTATATAGAGTTTTCTCCCCTATTTATGAGCTAATTCGTGCGTTATTTAAGCTCTTCGGAGCTATTTTATACTAATTATCGTATATAATCATGGTTTTGTGTTTTAGTGTTGAATTCAGGCTTTAGTGAGTTTTTTTCCATATTTCCGAGCTATTTGGAAGCAACCACGACTTTGCGACTTATTATGAGGCATATAGGAATGGTTATGAGCTTTATAGATGGTTTAGGAAGTCCCGAGACATCTAAACGTGAAGAATTGAGAGTCAAAGAGTTAAAAGGAGCTTCCCCGTACTCTGATCGGGCGAATATAGCCCGATCGGGTGAAGATTATGTGATCGGGTGGTAGGGTTTCGCCCCCGATCGGGCGGACATCACCCGACCCAATCGGGTGAAGAAACAAAGGAAACATGTGCTGGCCTTGTGTGTCAACCCGATTGGGCAAGGTCCACCCGATTGGGCAGGCCCAAAGATTTTCAACGTTGCTGCTGCAACGTACCAAGTAAGGGAGCGTTGGGCCAGTACACGCCACCTGATCCGGCAGGCTTAATTTGTCTACCATTTTGCTGTTGCGTCATCCTGTGTTCATAGAGCTGCTGCTGGCCCATTTAGCAGGCCCACCCGATGGGGCACCTTGCACCCGATGCCATCGGGTGGCAGCCCATCTCTTGTTTTTTTGGTTGCTGATGCTGGTACACCAAAGAAGAATGTTGGCCCAATGTTTGCCCACCCGATCAGGTTGCGGGTCCGCGGTGCCAAAATCTATCTTTTATTTATCATTTTTAATTAGTTTAAGGGGCTATTATAAATAGCTAACCTTCATTATCTAGAGACAGCTTTTATTCTAGTTTATTTTCATTGCTCTTAGTTTAGCTTTAGAAGTTTTATTAGATTAAACACTTTAGATTAGTTGAAGGGGGTTTGAACCTCGGATTTGATTTCAATAAAGGTTATTGCTTTCCGTCATTCGGTATTGTTCTTCTTTCTTAATCTCTTTAATTACTTTTGATTGCTTAGTTTAATTATTGATTGATTCATGATGTTAGGATTAGGGTTTTATATTTATTTTATTATTGTTCATTCGATTATGTCTGAGTAGTCAAATTTCTAGGGATTTAGGCAGGGAAGCCATGTTTGTACCTTGATTACTTTGAACTGCTATTAGTTTCTAGGGTTTGATAGATTGATTATGGTGTGATTTGTTATTTGATGAGTAATTAATGTTATTGCACAATTTCATTGATTGCTTAAGGTTAATAATTGTTGGGAAATTCTCTTTGGTAGCCCCTAACTTTTAATTTCTCTCAGTGGTAACTTTTTGTTTGGCATATTATCAGTGGTAGACCCTAACTACTATTAAAATTAAAACCATAGCATTAATTAGTGTTTAGCCGTTAAACTACTGTTAAATTAGCCTTAAACTAGTTAACCCTAGATTAAAGTAAACCCATACCATGACCCCACTACGTAATTACTCCTTAAGCAAAAATATTTCTTCTTCCAAAGTTCAAACTCCCTCCACTCTCATAACGCAGCAAAATTTTTACCCTGACCCTAACTTCCTCTTCTACATTCATCTCTGAATTCTTCCTCCATTAATAACGCAGCAAAAAATTTACCTTCCACCCAAAATTATTATTTAAGTGAAAGATTATAATAGTTATATCGAAAAAAATATGGGAAAAATCGACATTGGGTATTGGTTTTTGATTGTCATCAAGAATTTTGGTGATAACTTGGCTTAATTTTGGGTCGTTTATAACATCTTCATCAGCCATCAAATTTTCATCTTCCAGGTACTTTTTTTTGTTCTTGATTTCATTTTAGCTGACCTTCAAATACTTATAGACATTATTATATACTTTGTTTCTATAATGAACCTCCTTTTAGTTTTTTTTTTTTAATAATTTTGTTCTTATTTTTCATTGAAATCTCTGTTTGACCTTTAGTAGCACCTTCATTTTTCTTCTCATGTCATCCAATTTTCAATTAATGTTGGCTAATTGATAGGTATCAATACCACCTTCAACAACACCATCTCTAACGACATCTTCTTCCTCCACCTACCAAAATACATCACAAGATCTGCACTTGTAGTAAAGCCTTCGAGGATTTCTACTACTTCCAGAAATGCACATGTTTGGGGGGTCACAATTACAAACCTTTATTTTCACGAATCTAAGTGTTCCATCCATGGTGACAGCAGAGGCATGCATGGAATTAAGGTTTATGTTTGAAGATGAAGTCATGGAATTAGGGTAGGAAAATAGAATGCAGTGAGGATGGTGAAAGGTCGTATTAATAACAATGGAAGGATGAAAAATAGAATGAGGGTGAAAGCTTGTTTTTATAGTAATGGAAGGAGGGAAATAGGTAGTGGGGTCAGGGTAAGGGTTTAATTTAATCTAGGATCAACTAGTTTAAGGCTAATTTAACAGCAGATTAACGGCTAAATACTAATTAATGCTATGGTTTTAATTTTAATACTAGTTAGGGTCTACCACTAATAATATGCCAAACAAAAAGTTACCACTGAGATAAATTAAAAGTTAGGGGCTACCAAAGAGAATTTCCCTTATTTGCACAGGCCTGTCCTACTTTTAGAGGCCTAGTACACATCAGTAATTCTGATTACGTTAGTGAACATGCGGCGAATGTTGAATTATGGACGTTGAGACTAAACCATATCTTGACACGTGCTCTAATCTATCGATTCCTTACCTAGGTTCTGATAGTTGTTTGATCCCTTGGTTGGTATAAGCATGGTGGACCGAACTAATTCCCTAGACCTTTAATTCATAGATTAAAATCTCTCTTTATATTGCTTTCTAGTACATAATTAGTAATTCAGCTGATTCTTCCCTCATCTTGTCTGAAGTAGCTGTTTAGCTAGATATTAACTTAGAAATTTTGTCTCTCTGTGGATTCGACCCTACTTCCCTTGACTACTATTGTTAGAGGACTTAGGATTTATCTTTGATTAGGTGATACGACTTTAGCCTGTCAAATTTTGGCGTCGTTGACGGGGAGACGGCTAGTTTATTAAGTTTTTATTTGGTTATTTGGTCTATTTCTTTGTGCCTCATTGGAACTTCATTATTCCAAATGAGGTACGTTTTACTGCTTCTTTTTGTTTCTTTTGTATGCCCAGGTCTCGAAGAAGAGGTACCCTCATTCCTTAGGATCCCGATTTGACAAAGACACTCAGGCAGCTTCGAAACAAAATTCAGAGAGAAAAGCAGTTTGTTCAGCTGAACACCTCTGGATCAGACATCTCGAGTTCAGTTATGTCTAAATTACTGAAGTCCTATGGGGAGCCCAACCCAGATGGTCTTTTCACTGGACCTACTATGCCCACCATCGCCGCAGCGAACTTTGAAATTAAGCCATGGTTTAGCAAAATCAATTTGGTGTGCATCCCACTGAAGATCCGGCCAATCATTTGCAGAGATTTCAACAACTCTGCCGAACTGTAAAGTATCAAGGAGTCACACTTGAGCAATTGAAGGTCATATTATTTGAGTTTTCACTCCAAGACAGAACTCAGAACTGGTTCAACGACATCAAAGTGTCTGAATGGTCGAAGATTTCTGCTTGCGTTCCTGAAAGAGTATTATCCACCTACAAAGACAGTAGAAATCAGAAACAAACTAACCACGTTTTCCAAAGAGCCTGATGAAACACTTCGGGAAGCATTGGGCTAGGTTCAGAGACTTGCAGAGAGAAAGTCCACATCACAATATGGACAAATGGTTCTTGACGCAAACATTTTACAATGGTCTGCAGCATCAGACGAAGAGTATTGTTGACTCGTCTGCAGGAGGAGTTTTTCTAGATAAGGAAGTGGATGTAAACCTTGCAGCCAATGATCATACCACTTCTTGCAACCTCACAAAGAAAGTGTTGGAGGTAGACGATATTGCATTACTTACTTCGCAAATGGCGAAACTTAGCTAGAACATTGACACGTTAAGATCCTCTACCTGGACAACCCCTCCCTTTTACTGTGAGTGTTGGTGATGTTCAAGGTCACTTTGTCTGCCGTGGCACCCGTTATCTCATTTTACTGTGAGGTATGTGATGTTCAAGGTCACTTTGGGCATGACTGTCAGTTCAGTCAATATCATATGGAGCAGGCAAATGCCTTCCAACAGAGATAACAAAACTTTCACCCTCTACATAACTACCAAAATCCACAAAACTTTCAACCTTCACCATAAAATCATCCTAAACCCTCATACTACCAAAACCCCCCTGGTTATCAGAAACCTCCACCATAAATTTGTTTCACCCTAATAACTTCCAATCCCCACAAAATTTCCAAACTCCACCTCCACAAAACGTAAACCCACAAGAGCCTACCACGTATGAATTGATGAAGCTGTTGTTGGCCATGCAAAAGACCAATGAGGAAACGCAAAAGCATATGCAGGCTCAAGCGGAGGCACAAAGATCTCAAGAGAAGTACATCCAACTTCTCGAGACTCACATTGCCCAATGAT
Source organism: Patellifolia procumbens (assembly GCA_947645195.1). Classification (NCBI taxonomy): domain Eukaryota; kingdom Viridiplantae; phylum Streptophyta; class Magnoliopsida; order Caryophyllales; family Amaranthaceae; genus Patellifolia; species Patellifolia procumbens. The sequence goes on along the minus strand of CANSGD010000435.1, from coordinate 221,217 downwards.
ACAATGCTCAGAGGCAGTGGGGACAATTATCAGGGCAGCCCATTCAGAGGAAGCACGTTGACGCCATTACTCTTTGTAGTGGCGCTGCTTATGATGCTCCTCCATTGCACATTGATGAGGGTGCCCCAAATACAAGGAAAAAGAAGGTGGTAGAGGAAGTGAAAGGGAAGAGTTCGACGTCTGAGGTCGAATTATCTGAAGAGGTTGAACAGACAGGGAAGAAAAAGGAGAAGGTTTCTAAAACACCTTTTACACCAAGTCTACCTTTTCCTCACAGGATGCAGCAATCAATAGTCGATCATCAATTTGGTAACTTCTTGGCTATGGTCAAGAACCTTGAGGTCACGATTCCACTGATTTAATTACCCAAATCCCTGTATATGCTAAATTCCTAAAGACATGATCACTAAGAAAAGAGACTTTGGTGGGGTAGAACGCGTCTCTCTTACGGAAGAGTGTAGTGCTTTTATTCAGAATAAAACTCCGCCTAAGTTAAAAGATCCTGGTAGTTTTTCTAATACCTGCCATCTTGGACCTATTTTTATTGATAAAGCTTTGTGTGATTTAAGTGCTTCTGTTTCTGTTATGCCATTATCTGTTTATAAGAAACTGAACATGGGAGCACTTAAATGCACACAAATCACTTTATAGTTGGCTGATCGTTCTATAAAATACCCCCTATGTGTTTTAGAGGACGTTCCTGTTAGGGTCGGGAAATTCTATATTCCTGTTGATTTTGTGGAGTTAGATATGGATGAGGATGCCCAGATTCCCATTATGTTGGGTAGACCGTTTTGTGTACTGCTGGTGCTGTCATTGATGTTAAGTCTGGGTCTTAACTCTGAGTGTTGGTGATGATAAAGTGATTTTTAAACAAACCAATGCTGTTAAGGAACCTATGCTTGAACAATCTTGTTACAGGACTGAGGTTTTGGATGAGGTAGGTGTAAAGAAGGTTCAAAATGCACCTAAGGTTGCCTCACCGTCTGGAGGTATTATCAAGAACATTTGGAGAAGAAAGATGTTTGATGAGGGTGGCACTCACCGCCAAGCCCCTCCAAAGTGGAGGTATCATGGTCGTGTGAGACCTTTATAAAACAGCGCTGTGCGAGAGGCAACTCGTATTTTCCTCCTTATTCCTTTTCTTTTTATTTTTATCTTTTTTTTAATGAGAGAGAGTGAGGGTACTAACGTTATTTTTCCTCTTAACATCGTCCTTTGTTCACCTTTTGGCATTGAGGACACTGCCAAGTTCAGCTAGGGGGAGGATTTCTGTTCGTATTCTCTATCTCTTTTACTGCTTTCTAGGATAGATTTATTGCTTTCGAAAAATATTGAAAAAATTCAAAAAAATATGGTTCCAATGACTGGTTTAGTTGTCTCCCAGTGCCCCTTGTTGTGCTTCAATTGAAAACGATTTGACTTTATTTTCTGGATAGCTGCGCATTTGTGATCTTGAGGCTATGATTTGATGTCTGGTTGCTATGTTTTCGAGCGAGTTTTGATTATATTACACTGCATTGCTGCATGCCTGAATTGGTTAGACTGTGAGGCCTCTTTGTAAGCCTATTGGATTCATATGATTATCCAGCCTGTTTTTGTGTGTTAGTTCCTCTTTAGTGGATTGATCTTGACTTTGACTTCGTACTTGTCTGATATTCGATGACTTGTAGCATTTGTTGTGATAGAGGCGTTCTTTTGTCTGCTTCTTGAGTTTCATAGTGAATTTTTATATAGTTTTATCCTCCTTAGCGCCGCTGAGCCTAATGACTTGTTTCGTGTTACTAAACCCTTATTATGAGCTCATGATCTCTATTTCGATACTATATCAAAGCCTAGCTTGGGGGAGCTTTTGTATGGGTTAAATTTGAGATTTGTTTTATGGTTTTGTTTGGTTTGGTTTTGTTTTTGGAGAATTAAAGTGTATTTGATTTGGTTTGAGTGTGAGAAAAAGAAAAGAAAAAACAAAGTTTGAGATGCGTGAATGTTTGGTTCGAAAAATGAAAAAAAAAGAAATAACAGTTCAAAAATTCAAAGTTCGTTCATTCGCGTTGTTTATAAAGAAAAATATGCTACATTGCTTGAAATTTGGGTTGTTGTGAGTTCTCATTGATTTATAAGAGTTGAGTTATGTTTTGTGGTTACATGGTGTTGTTAGGAGTTGTTTAGGCCATCTTCGGCCTGGTTTGAGTGATCTTTTGCTCCCCCTTTCTCGATTTTTCCACCAAATTTCCTAAAAATATTCCCTATCTCTTGCCTAAGCCCCATTACAACCCTATAAAGCCCTCTTGAGCTCGTGTTTGCATTGTTTATTGGATTGATTTCGAGTCAGTTTGTCAAAGTTAAAGAGTATGTCTGCTAATTGAGTCGACTTAACTAAGATGAGTGATATTTAACCTTTTTAAACACATGAGAGTGTGAGTGGGAAGAGCACTTATGGTCGGGTTGGTGAGTGTTCGGGCACATTCTTTGCCTGCCACAAAATTGAGAGGAGTGACACCTTTGTGAGCACCTTTTCAAGATTTGATGTCTTCTGGATGCTTGAATTTGATGATTTGTTTGGATGATTAGTAGTTCGATAGATTTGATTAGCCAAACTTGAATTTTGCCTGCTTGAACGATTCTTACTCTTGAACACGTCTTTGAGCTTTGAATGTTTTACCTATGGGGTGAGGCAATCTGTTCCAGGTTCATGTTGTGTTTGCTTGAGGACAAGCAAAGGTTTACCTTGGGGGAGTTTGATATCACATATTTATATAAAGTTTTCTCCCCCTATTTATGAGCTAATTAGTGCGTCATTTGAGCTCTTCGGAGCTATTTTATACTAATTATCGTATATAGTCGTGGTTTTGTATTTTAGTGTTGAATTGCAGGCTTTAGGGAGTTTTCTCCTTATCTCCGAGCTATTTGGAAGCAACCACGGCTTTGCGACTTATTACGAGGCATATAGGAATGGTTATGAGCTTTCTAGATGGTTTAGGAGGTCCCGAGACCTCTAAACGTGAAGAATTGAGAGTCAAAGAGTCAAAAGGAGCTTCCCTGTACTCTATAATCGGGCGAAATATGGCCCGATCGGGCAAAGATTATGTGATCGGGTGGTAGGGTTTCGCACCCGATCGGGCGGACATCACCCGACCCAATCGGGTGAAGAAACAAAGGAGACATGTGCTGGCCTTGTGTGCCAACCCGATCGGGCAAAGCCCACCCGATTGGGCAGGCCCAAAGATTTCAAAGAATGTTGGCCCGATCGGGTTGCCGGTCCGCAGTGCCAAAATCTATCTTTTATTTATCGTTTTTAATTAGTTTTAGGGGCTATTATAAATAGCTCACCTTCATTATTTAGAGACAACTTTTATTCTGGTTTATTTCCATTGCTCTTAATTTAGTTTTTAGAGAGTTTTATTAGATTAAACACTTTAGATTAGTTGAATGGGGATTGAACCTCAGATTTGATTTCAATAAAGGTTATTGCTTTCCGTCATTCGGTATTGTTCTTCTTTCTTAATCTCTTTAATTACTTTTGATTGCGTAGTTTAATTATTGATTGATTCATGATGTTAGGATTAGGGTTTTATATTTATTTTATTATTGTTCATTCGATTATGTCTGAGTAGTCAAATTTCTAGGGATTTAGGGAGGGAAGCCATGTTTATACCTTGATTACTTTGAATTGCTGTTAGTTTCTAGGGTTTGATAGATTGATTATGGTGTGATTTGTTCTTTGATGAGTAATTAATGTTATTGCTTAGTTTCATTGATTGTTTGAGGTTAATAATTGTTTGCACAGACCCGTCCTACTTTTAGAGGCCTACTACACATCAGTAATTCTGATTACGTTAGTGACATGCGGCGTATATTGAATTATGGGCGTTGAGACTTAACAATAGCTTGAAATGTGCTCTATTCTATCGATTCTTGACCTAGGTTCTGATAGTTGTTTGATCCCTTGATTGGTATAAGTATGGTGGACCGAACTAATTGCCTAGACCTTTAATTCATAGATTAAAATCTCTCTTTATATTGCTTTCTAGTATATAATTAGTAGTTCAGCTGGTTCTTCTCTCATCTTGTCTGAAGTAGTTGTTTAGCTAGATAATAACTTATAATTTCCGTCTCTCTGTGGATTCTACCCTACTTCCCTTGAATACCATTGTTAGAGGACTTAGGATTTATCTTTGATTAGGTGATACGACTTTAGCCTGTCACAAACCAAACCTCCCATCAGAACCTAATTAAACACCATAAAACGGAATTAGTCTAAACTGAACACTATTTTGGGAATTATTTCTTTTTCGGCACCATTTCAAGAATTATCTAACCAAAGCATGTTTTGGTCATAGTCCTAATTTGAATAGTGAAATTGGTCTTGCCTATTGCCATAACTTGATCTGAACATTGCCCAACATTGAATTGAATATCCCTTTGATTTGTAGTTATCTTGGAAAATGGTTACTCGAATGATTTTAAATTTTAATTTTCTGTTAGTTGAATAACATAGTGGGCATAAATATTGTGAGCAACAATTTTCCAACAAATAAAAGGAGTATTCAATGTCGGGCAATATCCAGATCGAGCTATAAATGGTGATAGCCAAGAACAATTTAACTGTCCAAATAATGGCTATTACCAAAACATATTACGATTTTGTCAAAAAAAACTGACAACAACTTATGCAATTTAAACTATAATTTTTGTATATTATAGTGCTATGTATTATCGCGTATAAGTTTGTATATTAGAAGTACCGAATATATAAGATAATTTTTAAATATAAAAATATAAATTTGGAAGGTATCACTATTATTTTGGAAAATTTAAAGGGAATAATCCCAACTAAATCTAATCTTTCATTATTAATCTCAAGTTTAATAATTTCCAAAATAATCTCAATCATCATCTACTCTTTTCCAAAACAGTCTCACTTGATGGATGTTGGTGCTATTTTGGAACTACGTACTTTGGGAAGAGTGAAAAATAATTGGTTTATTTTGGAAATTGTTAGATGTATGATTAATTGTGTAAGGTCGACAATCGTTGGGATTATTCATGATATTTTTTCCTATCATTTTTGTATTGTATAAACTGCCTATAATACATATACTTAGCGAAGACAAACTGGGTCGGGCAAGTGCAAGGACCCCCTCCCCATATCCATGCCCATCTAATTAAAATTTTCATACCACCATCTACCCACCAATCCATCACCCATTGCAAGTACAAGGCTCGGTTGTTTGGTTGACAATAAAATGACAAGATGGATTAATTAGAAATTCCTAGGAATTTCAACTTCCTACAAAATGGAGGAATTTATCAACCTAGGTCCCCGTAGGTGAATAGAAATTCCTATGGGAATTGAATTCCTCCATTCTCCACCAATCAACACTTTAACCAAAATTCCATAAATTTCATTAAGGAACTTATTTCCTATCAATTCCAATTTTATGGAAATTTTGAGTGCCCACGTAAATTAAACGACCACTTATATGCTACGTGATAATTGCTAATCATATATATGTGCTAGGAAAATTAACTCTTTAGTTTTAGAGATGAACATCTATAACTTCGAGTGAAATATTTGGGGTTTAATGCTAAGAGCTCGGTAAGTTAAACTCAACTAAGTAAGTGAATGTAAGTAATCATCTATTACAAAGTATAATGTGAGAGTTTGCATATTTAGTAGACACAATCAGTAGACATTACGGTCTTTACTTTTTCACATATATTTGATGGTCATTGCAAAGCCATGACACATGTTTTGAGATTTGAGCTCTCTTCTTACTATTATGTCTAAAGAGGCTTCCCCTTTCTATTATGTTTTTCTACTTCTTGTTTTTTCTCAATATTGTTCTTATGAATTAGATCAACCAATGAAGCTCCTAAACCAAATAAAAAGAACTAAGAAAGATGCTCAAAATTTGGTTAATGATTCTGACGAGTGTAAGCCTGGTGAAGAAGTTTAAGATGACCATCCTAGTGACGAAGAAAGAAACGAGAAGAGGCTAAAATATATTTAGTTCAGCATTCACTCGAATAAGGTGGTTATTTTGTATACATTATTTCTTTGTTTCGTCTGATTGTTAACTTTTCTTTCGAAGAAGATCTTCTATGTGTGGTGGTATCATTTTATATGATGTGTTTTTGCGGTCCAATAAAGACCATATTGTCAAAGATACAGTTAAAGAAGTAATGAAAGCATTTTAAAAAAACTGGAACCTGAAATCTTTGTAGATTTATATTAATTCATTCAGTAGGAGATGTGCCATGTGATCTCGAGTTAGGAGACTAGCTACACATTATACAAAATTATGAAGGCACGGGTGACAAAGAGAAAAATCATGTAAGCATTCTTCTATTATGCTTTTCTTCCACATTCTTAATTTTTAGGCCTACTAATATATTGATATTTGCTAAGAAACTTCTATTTAATGTTTTTTGTAGGATAATGAAGAAGCTCAAGAGGCTCAAGATGATAGATTGGAGTAGTTCGTCATGACATCAACACCTTTGTAAATATTTTTGTTGGGAAATGGATTATTTTTTAATTGGATTGTTATGGTTTATATCGAACATATTGTTCCTCATTATTAGCACGGACTTTAAATTTAGATTAATATTAGCTAATATGTATAGGTATATAACTTATCATTATAATAATTGTACAATTCATTATTTATCAATATTGTAGTTTCTCGAATATATTATTGTTATTAATTATGTTGTTGTAGTTGTTTTATAATGATGATGATGATGATGATAATAATAATAATAATAATAATAATATTATTATTATTATTATTATTATTATTATTATTATTAGGTTTTCTCCTACATGAAAAGTGCTATCTAATAATTGATAAGATGTTACATGAGATTACAAAAAGTGAAACTTAAAGTTAAATAAAGTGTTATTATAGGTCATTACATGATAATAAAATGTTACCGATGATAAAAAAAAGTGTTACATAAGAAATTAAAGGTAACTTTTTCAAAGTATTACAATATGAATTAGAAGTGTTACATAAGTGGACATTAAATAACACTTGTTAAAGTGTTACCATAGAATTGGAAAAGTGTTACCTATTAGCATAGGTAACATAGGCAGATGTAACACCCACCAAAGTGCTACCTATTAGAATGCATGTAACATTATTTACACTATAGGTAATACTTTTTGGGTGTTACTTATGGTTAACTTTGTTGTAGTATTGTACCCAGGCCTCTCCACGTGGTTATGTCCCTAAAACCATATCCATCCTCTACCTAACTGGGTATATATACCCACTCCCCTTATAACATCTCATACCCGGTACGCCAATACCCATCTATACACGCATGTCCACTATTTTTAAAGAGTGAGATCTATTAATCAAACCATAAAACATCACTTTCAAACTGTTACTTGTTTAATTAAAGTGGCAATTTTTCCGTTAATGTCGTTTAATGAGTCTCTTGGCTCAATGAACTAATAAAGTCATAGATTTGAGTTAATTTATATTTGGACTAATAAAAGAATTAGATAATTCAATTTTTTTGGGTGGGTATTGGGCAGGTGGTTGTGGGGTGGATGGGTATGGAGCGGGTATATATTCCTCATTCCCTCTACCCATGGCGGGTATGACTATATTCATATCAATACCCAGCCACCAAACTTACACCTATCCTCGGCCACCCAAACCGGCGCGGATGCGGTATGAAACCCACCAAAAAATTTTAATCTTAACCATACTATATATATAATATATATATACCTAGATAAACTATTGCTGATTGATGTGGAGCGATTCGTAGCTCACATTTACTCATTATGGTAGTTTTTTGAGAAAACAGCCATAAAAATATCCGACGTTGGTAGACGTATTGAGTAAAAAATGGTGAATGAATGGGACGGACCGACCGACCAACATTATCTTGAACAGATGGGCGCGATGTATGATCTACCTTAATCAATCGGTTGTTAGTAATATATGAATGTTCATAGTTGTATTTTCAAACTAACAACTTACCTATTAAAGAAGGATAATGAGAAAGTTCATAGTTGCAAGCTAACCTGCTGTTTGCCCTTTTATGAATTACGACGATTATAGTACTAACTACCGATCTAGCTGACCTATCTTACGAAATTTCCATGCAATTACTCCAGTAATTGAACCCTTAGCTTGATTAATAATGTAATTCAATTGATTACGGCTCCATCTCTTAGTGCCTTTATATACTCATCAAAATTGAACCAACAAAAGCAACATACAAAAGAGAAAGAATAAGAATAATTAATAAGAAATTAAAATGGGAAGGTATTTCAGTTTATTAGCTGTTTTACTGATGCTAGTGGTGATCTGCAGCCAGTCTGCACTCGGCGCTAGCGGTGATCTTGCTCATCATGATCCGGCTTATACTAGCAAGAAAAACTTTGCTTATGGTGGCGGTGGTGGCGGCAATGGTGGGAACACCGGCATGAAGGACCCGCATCATGGTGTCTATGGTGGGGCTCCAAAAGGTGGAGCGGCTGGTTCACAACGGACTACTGCCCAATTAGCCCAAATTGCTATCATCGCTCAACTCGTTAATGATGTGGCTAACGCCCTTAATGGCGTGGTTGGACTCGTTGCTAACTTGGCTGGCGCTGTTGACAACTTGGCAGCACTCGGTCCTTAAGAAATACAGCCGATCGAGTCCGATGAGTCGAGCTAGTTTACGTTGGCGTACTGTTTGGAGTGGGTTGGGTTTATTAGGGTGGAGAAAGTAATACTCTCCTATAATTAATAAGATGTTGTGCATGCATGCATTAATTCTGATATTGCTAGCTAGCTTAGCTAGCTTATTAGCTTCTTCTGACTCTTCTGTTATCATTCATGTATGATAATGTATTGTGCTATGGATAATGTTTTGTACTTGCTGCATTTTTATATAAGGAAGTTGTCTTCCTGACGTAAATATAATTACTATAAATTGGAGGTGATGATTTGAACAATAGTCAAGTAGTCAAATTTGAGAAAACATATGAAAACGAATAAGAACACAAGGATTTACATAATTTAAACAATATGAAATAGTGTGTTTCTGTCTAAAACTGTCGTACCTCTTTCCGGCGGAGATGAGCGGTCCGAGTCCGAGCTCCGGTCAAGAACCTGCAAATGAACCCCAAACCCCTGGGAGTGTCCCGAGGACGGGCTCTCCGACGCTCAAGTCAGTACTCATTTTAGATAGAGAAAGTGTGGATGTAGGGAGAGAGAGTGGATTCTGAGATCCTTTTACCTTAGCCCTATGAGGGGCTTATATAGTGAAGTGAGCGTGGGCCTTGTGTCATTTGGGCCTTGGGCCGTATATTCGGGAGAGGGTATTTATACCCATACAATTTTCCCCCCTAGTTCGAGTGATAATCGTTGATTGAGCTTGAACTATATTGGGCTTATTCACTTGGTTCCTCATGGTATTGGACATGTATGTCTTCATGATGACCTTTGTGCGTGATCGAGTCTCTGCTGTGAGATATAGCCTCTTTAGTCAGAGAGCTTGCTTCAATGAGCTAAGGTGTATCATCCTCTAATTGAGGATTTTCTCATGTAATAAGAGACGCAACTTCCTTTGCTTAGGAGTCTGCTCTAATAATCTGCCGTGTAGCATCCTCTAATGAAGGTCTGCTCACGTAGTCTGCAATGCTGCTTCACCAGTCTGAGAGTCTGCTCTGATGAGCAAGAATGTAGCATCGTCTAGAGCCTTTGCTAGATTTGTATTTTCTGCGTTCTTTTGAGTAGTTTTTGAAAGAAAATATGCTATTTCTTTGCTACCTTCTTCCTCCTACCATACGTATCCTTGCCCCCCAGTCTGTCTGCTTTGCTTGCAGCGAAGGAGGCAGACTGAGATTAGAATGCTATAGACAAGTCCGCAATAACGATGATACGTGGACATGCGATGATGATGAGCAGGATCCTTCGTCTGAAGCGAGGTTCTGCTATAATAATAAGGAGCATGATCCTCTGTCTGAAGCGAGGATCTGCAAATCATAGTAGTGGCAGAACCCTCTGTCTGAGACGGGTCTGCGATAATAATAAGAGCATGATCCTCTGTCTGAAGTGAGGATCTGCTATAATAAGGAGCATGATTCTCTGTCTGAAGCGAGGATCTGCTAATGGTAGTAATGGCAGAACCCTCTGTCTGAAGCGAGGATCTGCTAAGGAGCATGATCCTCTGTCTGAAGCGAGGATCTGCTAATGATAAGGAGTATGATCCTCTGTCTGAAGCGAGGATCTGCAGTAATAATAATCGCAGAGCCCTCTGTCTGAGATGGGATCTGCAGTAATAATAAGGAGCAGGATCCGCTGTCTGAAGCGAGGATCTGCAATAATAAGGAGCATGATCCTCTGTCTGAAGCGAGGATCTGCGGTAATAAGGAGCATGATCCTCTGTCTGAAGCGAGGATCTGCAGTAATAATAATCGCAGAGCCCTCTGTCTGAGATGGGGTCTGCAGTAATAATAAGGAGCAGGATCCTCTGTCCGAAGCGAGGATCTGCAATAATAAGGAGCATGATCCTCTGTCTAAAGCGAGGATCTGCTATGATAATAATTGCAGATCCTTGTGTCTGAGATGGGGTCTGCAGTAATAATATGGAGCAGGATCCTTTGTCTCAGATAGGGTCTGCAATGATAATAAGTAGCATGATCCTCTGTCTGAAGTGAGGATCTGCTAATGATAATAACGGCTGATCAGTAATAGTGGTAGGCAATATCCGTGGGATCTGCGTATGAATAAATGTAACCTTGGGGCCCTTTAATCGTCCGACTGGCCTGCTGACTCTAGGGCTACAGCGAGGTCAGCCGAGCGAATTATTTTGACGTCCAAGTCACATCAGTGCAAGGCTCATAAGGTTAGCCCTCTTCGGGTCTGATCACCCGTGCCTGCAGCATGCGCCCTTTTTTCGGAGTGCACTTGGTCCTTATTTTGGACTCCACTATCCCCATCAACCTTAGGTGTCTGTGACTTATACTCGCTGCTTTCTGGACCTTTGGTCCTGCAGAACTTGGGGATAGAGAAATCTATGACATCGCTAAGTCGAGCCGACAACCGATTCACTCCACTGGCCTCGGGGGCTCTGGGTGTTTTATCTTACGGTCGACCCCCTTTTTGTGCAGACAGTCTCTGCGCTTTGATGACCTTTTCGGTCTCTGCTTTGGCTCAAACCCTGTTCTGCTCTGCCAGCCTGGGGGGTTTTTCCCCTCCTAGTCTGCAAATGGCTAATATTTTTGGTGCTATGATAATGGAGAGCATGATCCTCTCTGTGAAGCGAGCGGGGATCTGCTATGATAATGGAGAGTATGATCCTCTGTGTGAAGCGAGGATCTGCTATAATAGTGAGCATGATCCTCTATCTGAGGTGAGGATCTGCTGAAATAATAATGGGCAGGATCCTCCATCTGAGGTGAGGATCTGCTAATGATGATGGCAAAGCTCTCTGAGATGGTGCTCTGCAATAATAAAAGGAGCAGGATCCTCTGTCTGAAGCGAGGATCTGCTTATAAAAATAATGGCAGAGCACTCTGTCTGAGATGGGATCTGCAATAATAACAAGGGGCAAGATCCTCTGTCTGAAGTAAGGATCTCCTATAATAATAATGAGCAGGATCCTATATCTGAAGCGAGGATCCGCTGTAATGATAATGAGCACGATCCTCTGTCTCAAGCAAGGATCTGCTGTAAAAATGACGGCAGAGCCCTCTGAGATGGTGCTCTGCGATAATAATGAGGAGCGGGATCCTCTATCCGTGGTGAGGATCTGCTAATAATGACGGTAAAGAACTTAGCTTTTCGCTTAAGTCCTTCGCTCTGCTTCTTCAGCAAAACTCTCTGCTTCTTCAGCAAAGCTCTCTGCTTCTCCAGCAGAGTTCGATTCGTAACTATACTTAGCTCTTCGCTTAAGTATTTCCAACGTCTTAGTAGCTCGCTGGAGTCTTCAATAAAAATAAGAGGCAGGATCCTCTGTCTGAAGTGAGAATCTGCAATAATGATAATGGCAGAGCCCTCTGTCTGAGATGGGGTCTGCAATAATAATAACTAAATACCTCTCTAGCATGTTTAAGCGTGCTAGAGTCTTCGATAAAATGTGTCTGCAATAATAATAACAGCATATATCTTTTCAACGGCTTAATAGCCTGCTGAAGCCTTCAATAATATGTGCAGACTCAAAAAATAGGTGCTTTCATAATCAAGCACTACAATGAATACTGCGATTTGGGTCAAATTTCCCATCAAGTTGGGCCACATATACTCATTTGCCCCCCACTCTTAAGTTGAATTGGAGGTCAATTTAAGAGTAGTATATTTCCGACTGGTCATACATAAAGGTCTAAAGACATCATTTGATCATGTCATGTAACTAAATAGAGTGAATGTTTGTAACTCTTCAGATAATCATGGACAAATAATCAATGTTTAAGCTTGTAATATGAACTAAGCATAACATCCGTCGTGAAACTCCATTTAATTTTGCGTCAAAAATAAGCAAAATTGATTTCAATAATCGTGGAGGTGGGATACTTAGCTCGCTGTTATTTAGCCGAGTCTGCTAAAGTTCGATATAAAATACCACATTTGAGGTTGGTGGAGCTCTGCTTTGTTTGATGCAGACCAGAGTGCAGAAAATCTGGAGTCTACTATGTTATGTCAAGAACTTCTCATTCTAGACTGCTCTACGCTTGCTTCCAACGCCTATATGAAGTTTAGATCAAGAAATATTGCCTTCAGATTGGTGCAGATTGGTTGCATTGCTGCAGATCAAAAGTCTGCTTGGGTCAGGTCTGCAGTGTTGTTTACATGACGTTGCAGACTCCGGTATTGCAGGTTGCCATGTTAATTTTGCATATTCATCTTCGCTCAATTTTGCATATTCAACTTTGGGTCTGCACTTTGGGTCTGCAAGTGGGATCTGCTCTACTAAGCGAGCTTCGTTCGCAGAGTGAGGCCATTCTGCTCTAATTAGTTTTCCTTTAGGTCTGCAACTCAGGTTTGCCTCGCACAGTCTGCCTTACTCTGCCAGTGTCTAAAGTCTGCAGTTTGCATTCGTCCGTTTGGAGTTTGCTAGGCGAGTCTGCAATATGGAATTATTCACTTGGAGCCTGTTAATCGAGTTTGCAATCGACCCAAAGTTGTCTGCTATGCCATTATCAATCTGCCCGTATTAGCTCTCTTATACGCATTATTCTGCTATGTGCACCTGATATTTAGGTGCTATCGCAAATCAGAAGTCCGCCTGGGTTTGCCCAAGTCCAAAACAGAAGGTTATTTATGGTCTGATTTGGATTATCATGCTCTGCCAATCTGGCACAGAAGCGAGGCTGGTGTCTGCAGTCTGCTTCCACTGGTTGCATCCGGTCTGCTTCCACTGGTTGCATCCGGTCTGCTTGTTGTGCAGATTGGCCTCGTCAGCCGAACCAAGCTGCTTGATGTGCGGACTAAAGTCTTCGTCCAGTACGTTGTGTTTTACTCTGTTGGTCTGTTTAACCCGAAGTGGTCCGCTGGCTCTGTTGTATGGGTTTGCTTAGCTCATAAGCGTTATTTGCACAAATATATTTCTTTTGAGCATTTAATCGAACACATAATGTGCGCTTATTTTCACTTGAGGAAATTTGGGGGATTGGGAGATTGTAATGATAATGAGAAGATCAGTGCTAAGATCACAGCAAAATATACTCAATCCCAGCGTCGTATTAACATAAAGAATGCAAATTATAATTGTCATACTTAGCTTTTAACAGAGGGTGAGCGTGGCTTGTAAGCCTGATGGTGTGCGTCTTAGCAATGGATATCTAGGATGTAAGATGGTCAGCTTCATTGCTTGAACATCAACTCTTTGAGGGTGTTCAATTCCAACTTAGCCCTGATTTTTCTTTGCAAGTTCATAGCTTTACTATTGACTGGAGTTGTTGGCAAAATCAGGTACCAGTGACTAAAATGAGTGAAGTTTGCAAGTTTATCAAGTCATTTTGCTTTGTTGTTTATTTTTCTTCGAGATAATTCTTGCATCTTGCCACCAGACTTCTTCTTGGGTGATAATGGGTGAAGGCCAATTTATATTTTGCTGCAGTGGATGAGTTAATCTCATCAGGTCCCTTCTTTTTTTGAGAGTAGTTGTCAGGTCGACTGTGTTCTTTTGTAGATCTTGTAGATTTTAGTCTGAATTGGACTAGTTCAGACCATAGAATAACTAATTGAGCAATGTAGCCATGGAAATGGTGGGTTTCCATGGCGCTTTTTTCTCTTCCCCTCCTTCTAGCGCCAAATTGTTTCTGTCTAAAACTGTCGTACCTCTTTCCGGCGGAGATGAGCGGTCCGAGTCCGAGCTCCGGTCAAGAACCTGCAAATGAACCCCAAACCCCCGGGAGTGTCTCGAGGACGGGCTCTCCGACGCTCAAGTCAGTACTCATTTTAGATAGAGAAAGTGTGGATGTAGGGAGAGAGAGTGGATTCTGAGATCCTTTTACCTTAGCCCTATGAGGGGCTTATATAGTGAAGTGAGCGTGGGCCTTGTGTCATTTGGGCCTTGGGCCGTATATTCGGGAGAGGGTATTTATACCCATACATAGTGCATATAGGTTAAGGGATAGATGAAGATAACTTTTATGTAACCTTCAATATGATTGGAAGGAAATGCTAGAGGAATCATACAAATAGTCTTAAGCGCTTGATTATATGGTAACATATATTAATGACTTTTTATCAAACTTATAAAATCCTAAGAATTCCAAAACCTTGAATTAACCTGAACTAATAGTTGTCATATCAATTTAGGGAAGATCGGAGAAAACTGAGATACTTGGCTAGACAAACTAAACATGATCCACTAAGGACGACCCGTTTAATAAGAGAGAGATAAATATAACTTTTAACCAAATATCGTGATATTACAATTAATACTTAAATTCCATAAACAGAAAAGATTAAATAGAAGAGGAAGTAATATAGTGCGTATGTCAAATTGTCATTTTTCATTTATATGGAACCGTTTGTTACATTACAACATAATTAACCACCTTCATGCTAGAGACAACAATAACAAGTATATATATATATATACACAAACTTACTAGTACACTAGGGATAGATTCACTTCACCTAAATATTGTTATGCGTACTAACTTATCTTAACACACTGAAACTTATCATTACAACTTTTTGGAATTGATTTGAGCATAAGTGAAATTTTCATAACATATATGAACTTATGTTTCTTGAAATATACTTTCTTAGTTATAACTTCAACTATGCCTATGACTCTCCCTTTCTCTATATGCAACCCGAGGGTTTCCATCCCCAAGACCATTTCTTTGCCCAATTTCCTAGATGATTCTCCTTGTCTTCCAGAGACAAATAATGTTGGTGGCTTTTTTATCGTTGAGACGGTGGTATCAAATTCTCATAGTAGTATCAGATTTCTTCTCTAACGTTGTTGGTGGTCAGTCACCACCGTCAAAGTTAGAAGCTTAATTTTAATTTTTAATATCTTGATTTTTATTTGAATATCTTATTTTTCTTTTGTCAAACCCTATTCTTTCTTTTAGTAAATACTTTGAAATAGTTCATACCTTTGAAAATATTGAATAATGTAGTAAATATTTATAATTATTATTGAAACAAATATTCTATGAAATTTATTAAGAAATCAAAATAATTAGATATAAAAGTTTTAGAAGAGGGTCGGTGACAAGTATCATTGTTCGCTAGTTTTGGTTTTAGAATAATGTAATAGATTTTTGCTCTAATCTACCCCTACTTTATCTCACCTTTCCTTTTATTGATATTTAAAAAAGATGTCAAAATCTAATCTTCGTTTCACTACTATAATTTTCCTTTACAATGTCAATTTAAAGTCACAGTGTAGAAAATCGTCGTTAAAAGCAATTAATGACGGATATGTTTCGTCGTTATGATCAAAGTTATTAGTCTTGCCATTATTAATATCAACAAGGAAATGCACTTGTTCCTCGTCTAATATTACATGCCCAATACACTACAAGAGAATGCCTCATCTACGACCGGATTTCCGGTCATAACTAAGTCGTTTCTCGTCGTAAATGACCTTTTACGACGAGATTTCCGTACGGTCGTCAGCGGTTTCTATAGGCTTCGTCGAAAAAGACATGATACTAGTTTGCAACCGGGTTATTTGACCCGTCCTAATAAACCTTTTACAACAAGAATTTTATCTCGTCGTAAATACTAACTATCTACGACGAGGTTAATGGTCGCAGTTCACTTTTTAAATATTGTAAAGGTTTGTTTTTGCGACCAGACATTCCGGTCGTAATTCATATTTTTCGAAGATTCAAATGTTCTTTTACAACCAAATATCTCATCGTAATACATGTTTTTCGAAAAATGTTTGTATACTTAACTACGACGAATAATTCGGTCGTAATTTTATGTTGTAACTTTTTATTTCACTAATTACTACCATTTTCCTCGTTGTAATTTATTTACTTAATTTGTTTACCACTATTTACGACCACCTTTCACATCATAATTGCATTCATAAGTAAGCCTCTGGCTTGGCTTTGTCTAATTAGACTGTAGTAGACATCCTGTACAACCATCTGTGCACCTGTTTACACCGTATATCACTCCAAGCATCGTAATATCCATGCTCAATAATATTTTATAAAAAAAATTAGAGTAAATGTCGAATTACAAATACCAATAACAAAAGCGCCTATATATTATAGGTTCATGGTCCAAAATAACAATAGAAAGTCAAACTAATCTGTCAATTTTTTCCAATCTAAAAGAACCTTAAAAACAAAATAATTTGATCTATTATCAATCCCAACAGAATTTCTAACACAAAATCATACCAACTTTCAACTTCACATAAGGGTCTCCACGACATTGCCTTGCTACAATTAGTTAGGCCAAAGGATCAATCTCCCGCTTCTAACTTGTACCTAGAAACAAAAGAGCAATTAGCATACTCAAGAGAAGATTATTTGAAGAAGTAACCAAATGATAATGTGCGAAAAGTGAAGAAAATTTACTGTCATATTTCAACTTCGCACATCATTTTGTGGCTAAACACTCCAATTTCACGAATTTGCATCATAGACCACTAAAATAAGATGAATATAGACCGCTAAGTAAGATGAATTTTAGGCTAAGATAGTGAGGAAATTAGTCCAAGACGACAAATAGCTTGCTTGTTCAACAGGCCACAAGAGCATACATGGAGACTATAGCAAACCAATAGGGAAAATTTTCACCTAGACTAGACCACAGGAATTCGCAAGTTTGTGTTTGGTGATGATGATGGTAGTGTAACCTGTGGTATACCACAATAATTTTCCGAGCATACAGGTAAATTATACCACAAGCACTTTCACCTAGACTATAACTAGTGTGTCATGTGGTTCAAATTGCTAATACAGCAAGAGGAGGCGGTAAAGATGTACTGGAAGTTCAATCCGAAACCAGTGCCACAGCTAAGAGAATCAATGCTGCATTTGGTAAACCAGTATACAGACCTGTAATACTGATTGATATGCCACTTCAGTTTTATGAGCGGATCGCTTATTATGTTATTGTTGAATGTTGCCTGGTCATAGCAGTTAGGGTGGAATGAATCTTATACCTTATGAGTATGTAATAATCCGACAGGGTAATGAAAAGCTAGACCAAGCATTGGGACTGGGATCCACACAGCCAAAAAAGAGCATGCTAGTTGTACCAAAACTTATCGATTGCTCACCTTCACTTAGTGGTGGGGCAGTTAGGTTCAACCCTTGGAACATTGACTATGTAGCCGAAGCAATGGAATCTGCACTAACTATTCCTAAATCTGAGAAACAGTTGTGCCGTGAGAAGCACCATAGATTTGTGAGCACGTATGATGTTGCGTTTTGGGCTCGTAGCTTTTTGCAGGATCATTATAGATCGTGCATGGAACATTTAAAAGAAGGTGCTGGGGTATCGGCTATACCATAGGATTTTTTTGTGCACACAGGAAAACTATACCACAACAATTTTCACCTAGACTATAATAGAATTTCAATATGAGATAGGGATAATACTAAACTATGGTTGAAAAAAGGTTAATGGACTTCCTCTTATTCGGGATCGCGTGAGGTGGGATTCTAGTTTTAGCAGAGTAGTAATATAAACAACACAATCCAGATCAACTAACACACACAATGTCTTTCTTAAGATCCTAAAATCAGGCAGAGCAAAAGCAACACACACAAGCAGAACATAGTACTACTGGCAGTAAATCAGCAAGAAGTATTGGTTTCATATGCAGCAAAACAGATCAAAAGAATTATACCTTGATTTTCACATGAATCGTTGTGTATAGCTTGGTCTTGACGATTAGATTGTTGAGCATGAGCTTCCATGAGCATGTTTAATTTTTATTCAACAACACATGCCCGTTTGTTGTGCGTCTCCTTGAATTCATCAAAGTCCTTACGAATTTCTTCATTTTCTCGTTCTTTCTCTTGAAGACGTGCCATAAGTTCAGCTCTACTAGGTAAAGGCCCTCTGACATCTTTGGGTCTTACGCCAAACCCAAAGCAAATAACATTACCACGATCTTGTTCCCCAAAGCATTTTTCAACAATTTCAAAATGTGAAAGTGACGGGTCATCCTTTTCAACATCAAGTATCTCATTCTAAAATTCATAAACAAAAGAAACACATAAAAAACAAGCGATATTATAGTTTACAGAAACATGTATCTAAATATTTTAGAAAATGCATTAGAATACATACATACACTCTCAACTTCATCTAAATCTCCAGATTTCTTCTTCCTTGTCCTCTTAAAAATAGCGGATATTGGAGGTGTGTCCTTACCTTCTTTACCTCCCTTCGTACAAAACATTCAAATGTCAAATGAGCTTATTATAAATTGAAGATTATCAGTAAATAATCTTACCATATCTTCCCAAATGAATTGTCTGAATGGCATGCTACCAGTGCGATGAGGCATTGTTAAACCTCCTCTATTGCCAGAATATCTAGAACTCACTTTCTGAAAACATAAAGTATTCATTAGTAACTAATTATTGTCATTTCCAAAAGATATTACGGAATATTAAAAAATATATAATACTTTGAAATTCTCGCTTTTAAAATGCTCCTCCACCAGCCATTCCCAATCCTCCTTTGTTAAATTGTTAGGTGTTGCCTTTAAAGCCTTTTCTGGACCGCCGTTTTTAATTATTGAATCTCGCATCAATATACCTCTCCAGTTTTGCCACAATTTTTTCAAATGCATAAGGATTGTGTTACGATCCAGTTCAATGCCATGTAGGAAAAAAAATCAGAATACTAATTTATAAAAGATTAAGTATTTAAGCAATGAAAGCTATGAAAGAAATGTTATTTTTACATCACCAACACAGATTGCCACATATGCTCCTTTGCACTATCTTCTGTCTCATCCCAAGAATGCACTCTAACCGGACTTGCGATCTCGAACTATTTTTCCCATGTGCCTTGTCATATCCTTATGGTTATCTCCAACCAGACCATTATTATAAACATTAACCAATAGCTTTTCACCTTGTTCGAGATTTGCCACTTTCTTGCACTTATTGACACCTCTCGGCTTTGCATCCGGTCTTTTAGTTCTCTTCCCAACCATAGGGGTGGATATTACTTCATGTAAAGGAAGCAAAGATGATTAATTATTTATGAAACATAACGTATTAAAGATTGTATAATGAAAATTAAAGTCAATATAATACCTTCCTTTTGGATCCTTGAGGCATCTTGTGCAGAACTTTGATCAAGAAAGTTACTAATTGCGGCATTGTTAATGGATCTTTGCATGAAATCATCTTGATCAATTTCATGATCAACTTCCTCGCCAAGAGATGGTATGAAAGTTGAATGTCCGGCAGTAATTTCCTTTTCCCTATATGTCTCACTAGTAGCTCCTTGGTTTGTTTCATCTAGAGTGGACGAAGAGGGTTGTTTTGCATTCACACCCAAAAATAAAGTAGATTTGAATCCTTTACCACGACTTCGACCAAGTATCCCAGGTGGGACGAATGTAGTTTTCTTCCCGATTGGTGTCATTCTTATGTATACATCAATTCAAACATGTGAAAAGAATATGAATACAAAAGACCAGTTATTATAAGCAATGTAATAGCTTCATAACTAACTTACGAAGAACTGCATAATAGACTTAACAGTTACTGTACAAGGTTAACTTTCCTTAATCAGATATAAAGCAAATGAATGAAAAGAGGTGCAGGAAGTACTCAGAACTGCACAAGTGACTGTTGCATGTTATAT
The DNA here is from genome assembly GCA_947645195.1 of Patellifolia procumbens. Lineage (NCBI taxonomy): Eukaryota > Viridiplantae > Streptophyta > Magnoliopsida > Caryophyllales > Amaranthaceae > Patellifolia > Patellifolia procumbens. Next base: position 200,935 of record CANSGD010000435.1, on the reverse strand, counting down.
AAAAAACAAAAACTAGCAGACGTACTATTGGGTACAATTCTGGGTTGCAATATTGCGTATGGGTCAGGTTTTCCAGGTCTAACGATAGTACTACTGTGATTGTAGTAGCTTTACAGAGTAGAAGATAGTTAGAAATAAACTTAAAAACTTAGGCCGTGCATGAACTACAAATAGGTGGATAGGCCCATTTGGCCTTGTCACCTATGACCTAACAAGTCCTTCAAATTATTCATATTACATCTTGGGATTAAGAGCATAAAACTTGTTTGATTAGACAACATCTAGATGTGCATTAAATAATTTCCATTTGTTATCTCCCACATAATTGCATCTGAAAGAATTAGCTTACAGCTACTCAAAAGAGTTAGAAGATCTGTGAACTTTAGGAAAATATAAACAACGCTAACTATTCCAGAAGTTAAATCCACAAGGTGCTTGAGGACTGAAGAGTCATTTGGGATAGGTCATCCAAAAGCTGACATGAGATCTGCTGACCTGAGACCTGTGTTCTGCTGCTCAGGACAAAGAATTTGCTTACGCTAACTATCAACTGAAGAGTCCGAATAAATAATCTCTTATTAAAATAAGCAATTGAAAAAATAAGGAAATATGGCTCATCCACCTAAATTAGAGTAGCTCAATATAATATGCATGTCAATCGTGGGAGAAACAAGTTAGTCACCTGAGATCTGCTGATAGTAACTAAAGTCTTCGGAAATTTGGTCACTCCGTATGCAAATAAGTACCTGTTTAATTTACAACAATAGAAGAACGAAACAATTAATTCCATAGTTCTATTAATCGCCTTGATAGTCAAGTAAGTATACCAAGATCAAACTATAAAAAAGCGAGGATTTTGCATGTACTTTAGATAAATCAACAAAATCAACGTATACGAAAGTGAGCTTCAAGTACAAGTCATTGTATATGGAAATCTATAATAGAATCAAACTAATGCAGGAAAACCAATAATATAATTAGAGTTATCCAAAAATCATCCAAATTATTGAGGGTGACAGAGCACAATACAAGAATTGATCAACGACAAAAGAAGTCTAACTAAACCATCAATAAACTACATAGACGATCTCCAACATCTTTAAGTTTTTCTTTTTCGTTTCTTCACTAAAATAGAAGCATCAACGATCTCAGGTTCCACGTCGACTCTGACTTCATTACTCATTTCGCTATGTGTGTATGTAGATGTAGATGCAGTAAAGCCAAATGAATTATGTTCCTGATATGCATCCTCGACATCATTGAAAATCTCCACGCTTTGAGAATCCTTGTCTTTCTCCACTGGCATCCCATATGTAACTCGAGGTTTTGTCTTAACCGCAACACGCCAACTACCTTTCTTTACAACATCTGTTGCATAGAAAATTTGTGAAGCTTGGCTAGCAAGTGCAAATGGTTCATCACTTTTAAGGTGTATTTGGATATCAACAGTAACATACCCAAATTTGTCAAATCATTAATTTCTCTTTTAGGATCAAGCACATCGTACCAATCACACCGAAAAAACACAACATAGTTGCCTCCCAAATACTCTAATCTGATTACTTCTATCAACACCCCATAGAAGTCTAAAGTCTTGTGCTTATCACCGGTATCACCCAACACCACCACTCAATTATTTTGTGTACGTAAGTTTCTATCACGACGTGATGTGTGAAACCTAAAACCATTAGTTATATATCCAGAATAAGACCTAGTATATTGAATGGGTCCGCGTGATAAAGACATAAATTCTTCCCCGTGAGGACATTTGTTAACTTCGTTCAACTTTTCAACCTGGGAGAAAAATATATATAATGCATGATTAAAATGAAAAGATCTTGAATTATCAATGTAACCAATGAATCTAGTATGAAATTATGAAAACTTACTATTTTTTTTTAACCATTGCACAAAGTTCACATCTCGTTCACTAGGGGAGAGTTCAACTCCTTCATGTTCTATCATTTCAGCATATTCTCTATTTTGAAAGTAAACAAGTCACAAAACAAAATAAATAAATAAAGAAAAGTTTTATTATGCACAAAAGAGTTGGTCTTAACTTACATATAAAATGGTTCAACTTCAGTACAATTCTTTAAAGCATAGATGTGGGCTATAGTTCTCTTTCATACACATCCAGCTCATTGACCTTTCCACGCCCTATAGGTCTTCCTCGATGAGAAAATATGGATAGCTTTTTGGAAGGGTCATTAACACCATCATGATTACGCTCAAGACGGTTAAATTTTGTTTCAGCATCATCTAAGTACCTTCAGCATAAAGTCATACACTCATCCACAATATAATCCTCGGCTATGGAACCTTCCGGACGAGCTTTGTTACGCACATATAACTTGAGTGTATGAAGATATCGTTCCCCATGATACATCCAACGAAAATGGACCGGCCCACCAAGCATTACCTCATTAGCTAGGTGGGCACTCAAATGAAGCATGACATCAAAACAAGAAGGAGGCATCCATGCTTCTAGCTTGGAGAAGGTTAAAAGAATATGGGTTTTGATTTGATCCAGATGTTCAACTTTCACAGATTTATCACACAACACACTAAAAAATTGACACAACTCAATCAAAGGCTTGGAAACATCTTTCACCAAAAGTCCATGAATCACAAGAGGAAGTATGGTTTGTAACAAAACGTGGCAATCATGACTCTTTAATCCCGAAATCTTGCAATCTTTTACATTAACACATCGAGATATATTAGAAGAAAAACCATCAGGAACTTTCAACTCTTTTAGAAATCGACACAATATTTCTTTTTGACTCTTAGATAGAGTGTATGGTGCAGGAGGTAATTCAAATTTGTCACCTTTCGAAACAGGATGTAGCTTAGACATTATACCTAGTGCCTCCATATCAAGACGAGAATTAATTGTGTCTTTAGTCTGTCCTTTGATGTTCATGATGGTTCCTAAGATAATATCACATATTTTTTTTCCGATGTGCATTACATCTAAATTGTGTCGTAACAATAGGGTCTTCCAGTAAAGTAACTGAAAAAAGATGCTTTTTTTGTTCCAGTTATCCTCTCTAACCTTATGTGACACTTTCATCCTCTTCGTAGGATCTTTAGACAAACAAAAACCATCAAGATCTGCCACTTGTTCAAGAACTTCCTCCCCGGATAATGGCTTTGGTGACTCTACTTTTTCTTTATTTTCAAAAATATCTTTCTTCCTACGCCATGTGTGATTTTTAGGAAGAAAACGTCAATGACGCATATACACATGCTTTGAACAATTACTCAACCACAAATAAGAAGTTTGTTTGTGACAACAAGGACATGCCCTCTTCCTTAGTGCTCCATCCATATAACATTCCATATGCAGGAAAATCATTAATAGTTGAAAGCAAAGCTGCATGCATTTTGAAATTTTCTTTTTTTGATGCATCATAAGTTTCAACCCCCACTTCCCATAACTCTATCAACTCTTCTATCAAAGGTTTCCAATATACATCAATAGCATCACTGTACCTTTTGGACCAGGTATAAGCATTGATAAAAACATGGTAGACTGTTTCATGCACATCTCAGGAGGCAAATTATAGGGAGCAAGCATAACAGGCCAGATACTATATGGTTTTGCAACATTCGAAAAGGGGTGAAATCCATCACTTATAAGCCCTAATCTAACATTACGAGGTTCAGAAGCAAAAGGCTTATGTTGTTTATCAAACACCTGCCATGCTTTTCCGTCCGCGGGGTGCTCAAGAACCCCATCTTCGACGGTCCTTTCATGATGCCATCTCATATGATCAGCGGTTTTGGAGCACATGAATAAACGTTGAAGTCTTGGGCTTAAAGGGGAAATATCGGAGCACCTTTTCGGGTATTTTTTTACCATTTTATTTTGTTCTACTTTCCCCACTATGCTTACCTTGCTTCCACCTAGAAGCATTACAAATTTTACAATAGTCTAAATCTTTATCATCTTTCCAGAACAGCATACAATCATTAACACATGCATAAATCTTTTCATAAGAGAGACCTAAATCTTTAGTGGTTTTTTTGCTTCATAATAGCAATCAGGAAGGATAGAATCTTGTGGTAACAAATGAGATTTCATATATTTCAACAACATAGTAAATGACTCATTACTCCACCTCCCAAGAGATTTGATGTGAAGCAAGATAACGATTGTTGATAATCTAGAGGAGTTAGAACCTTCATATAATGGCTTTTGGAAATCATCAAATAATCTATAGAATTTCTTAACATCATCACTCGGATCATTAGGCGTTAAATCACCATTGAGGTCATTTTCACCAAAAGTGTTATAATTAGGAAAAAGATCCTCAATCTCATTTTCTCCATCATTCTCTATTAACTCGATATCTCCTTCTAATTCTTCAGAAGCATCATATTCAAAGGTATTCTCCCGTACTCTTTCCCCATGGTGGTACCAAAAGGTATAGCTCTGAATGATTCCATAGGCTAATAAGTGATCTCTAACCATATTTGAAGGTCCCCATGATGAATTTTTGCATTTTACACATGGACATCTAATTTCCTCTTTTTCCCCAGTCCGTTCAAATGCATATCTTATAAATTTATCAACACCTATTTCATACTCATCATTTAGACGCTCATCTCGGGAAAGTTTCATCCATTGCTTACAAGGCACCATTATATTCTGAACAGACAGATGAAAATTTTATTTAAATAAGTGAAATAAAAGGGGAAAAATAAGCAAGGCTACAAGTGCATTGTAATCAAACTTAATCTACACATATGATAGTATTAGGCAATCCTATCTTTGATTATAACAACCCATACACTATTTTATAAGAAATCCAACAAAAAAACAACTCATAATATTCTATCAAATTACCTAAACAATCCACCCAAGCTAGTTCATTAGTTTCTCTTTTCCTGTAGGTCAGGGCACTACTTTTTTTTTCAAAACTATAGAAAGTTCTTTAATGTAATTAGGTGCATCTTTCAAGATAAATTCATTATAATGTTAAATCCAAGAACCTAGGTGACTCAACACAAAAATCAACATATTAACAAAGCATAATAAGGCAGAGTATCTTAAAATCATAGCCTGTTCATGCTTATAAAAAACTTAATTGAAAGAAAGGAGGTAAAATAATGCACAAATAGTCACACTAGTTCAGCCATGGCAGCGAATAAATCCAAGAAAACACTAAGAGATAAGCAAGGTAGAACATAAATGATCCATCAGCAAATAGGTTATAAGGTTATTGTATCGGAGTAACACATTGTTGCATCTAAAATAAATCAATATCGTCAACCATGGCCATCTCATATCATCCTATACAAGATTCAACAAGAAAGAAGCAACCAAGCAAATAGTACGCAAAAAAATGTTAGAAAACATACTATATACAAAGAAATTTCTACCTAGCCAAATTTACTTAGACAATCCAAGACCTCAAGGGATCTATCTTTTTCTTTTTGTAACCCAGCAATGACAGATTGTAACTTCGAAAAAAGCAGGTTGAAAAGATAATAAAAAACTAAGAACGAATTTAATCCATTTTTGCAAATAGAATGTACTTATGTGACATACTTTTCATAAATGTGTATCCACCTGAAGACCATTAGCTAGACTAGAAGATGGTTTTTAGGCATATTAATATGATGAAATATTTGTAACTTTCAAGATAAATTCAATTTTGTGCAGGATGTGTGGGAAGTGGAGGGTTGGGGGTGTAGGAAGAGGTGGCATGAGGGGGAGGCTGTGCAGGACAAGGCAGCAGGAAGGGCTATGCAGGACAAAAACTTTATGTTACATTTAATGAATTACTTCTTTTATGGATTAATTATAGAAAGTTCTTTAACGTAAATAGGTGCATCTTTCAAGATAAATTCATCATAATGTTAAATCCAAGCACCTAGGTGACTCAACACAAAAATCAGCATATTAACAAAGCATAATAAGGCAGAGTATCTTAAAATCACAGCCTTTTCATGCTTTTAAAACTTAATTGAAAGAAAGGAGGTAAATAGTCACACTAGTTCAGCCATGGCAGTGAATAAATCCAAGAAAACACTAAGAGATAAGCAAGTTAGAACATAAATGATCCATCAGCAAATAGGTTATAAGGTTATTGTATCGGAGTAACACATTGCTGCATCTAAAAATAAATCAATATCGTCAACCATGGCCATCTCATATCATCCTATACAAGATTCAACAAGAAAGAAGCAACCAAGCAAATAGTACGCAAAAAAATGTTAGAAAACATACTATATACAAAGAAATTTCTACCTAGCCAAATTTACTTAGACAATCCAAGACCTCAAGGGATCTATCTTTTTCTTTTTGTAACCCAGCAATGACAGATTGTAACTTCGAAAAAAGCAGGTTGAAAAGATAATAAAAAACTAAGAACGAATTTAATCCATTTTTGCAAATAGAATGTACTTATGTGACATACTTTTCATAAATGTGTATCCACCTGAAGACCATTAGCTAGACTAGAAGATGGTTTTTAGGCATATTAATATGATGAAATATTTGTAACTTTCAAGATAAATTCAATTTTGTGCAGGATGTGTGGGAAGTGGAGGGTTGGGGGTGTAGGAAGAGGTGGCATGAGGGGGAGGCTGTGCAGGACAAGGCAGCAGGAAGGGCTATGCAGGACAAAAACTTTATGTTACATTTAATGAATTACTTCTTTTATGGATAATTATAGAAAGTTCTTTAACGTAAATAGGTGCATCTTTCAAGATAAATTCATCATAATGTTAAATCCAAGCACCTAGGTGACTCAACACAAAAATCAGCATATTAACAAAGCATAATAAGGCAGAGTATCTTAAAATCACAGCCTTTTCATGCTTTTAAAACTTAATTGAAAGAAAGGAGGTAAATAGTCACACTAGTTCAGCCATGGCAGCGAATAAATCCAAGAAAACACTAAGAGATAAGCAAGTTAGAACATAAATGATCCATCAGCAAATAGGTTATAAGGTTATTGTATCGGAGTAACACATTGCTGCATCTAAAAATAAATCAATATCGTCAACCATGGCCATCTCATATCATCCTATACAAGATTCAACAAGAAAGAAGCAACCAAGCAAATAGTACGCAAAAAAATGTTAGAAAACATACTATATACAAAGAAATTTCTACCTAGCCAAATTTACTTAGACAATCCAAGACCTCAAGGGATCTATCTTTTTCTTTTTGTAACCCAGCAATGACAGATTGTAACTTCGAAAAAAGCAGGTTGAGAAGATAATAAAAAACTAAGAATGAATTTAATCCATTTTTGCAAATAGAATGTACTTATGTGACATACTTTTCATAAATGTGTATCCACCTGAAGACCATTAGCTAGACTAGAAGATGGTTTTTAGGCATATTAATATGATGAAATATTTGTAACTTTCAAGATAGATTCAATTTTGTGCAGGATGTGTGGGAAGTGGAGGGTTGGGGGTGTAGGAAGAGGTGGCAGGAGGGGGAGGCTGTGCAGGACAAGGCAGCAGGAAGGGCTATGCAGGACAAAAACTTTATGTTACATTTAATGAATTACTTCTTTTATGGATAATTATAGAAAGTTCTTTAACGTAAATAGGTGCATCTTTCAAGATAAATTCATCATAATGTTAAATCCAAGCACCTAGGTGACTCAACACAAAAATCAGCATATTAACAAAGCATAATAAGGCAGAGTATCTTAAAATCACAGCCTTTTCATGCTTTTAAAACTTAATTGAAAGAAAGGAGGTAAATAGTCACACTAGTTCAGCCATGGCAGCGAATAAATCCAAGAAAACACTAAGAGATAAGCAAGTTAGAACATAAATGATCCATCAGCAAATAGGTTATAAGGTTATTGTATCGGAGTAACACATTGCTGCATCTAAAAATAAATCAATATCGTCAACCATGGCCATCTCATATCATCCTATACAAGATTCAACAAGAAAGAAGCAACCAAGCAAATAGTACGCAAAAAAATGTTAGAAAACATACTATATACAAAGAAATTTCTACCTAGCCAAATTTACTTAGACAATCCAAGACCTCAAGGGATCTATCTTTTTCTTTTTGTAACCCAGCAATGACAGATTGTAACTTCGAAAAAGCAGGTTGAGAAGATAATAAAAAACTAAGAATGAATTTAATCCATTTTTGCAAATAGAATGTACTTATGTGACATACTTTTCATAAATGTGTATCCACCTGAAGACCATTAGCTAGACTAGAAGATGGTTTTTAGGCATATTAATATGATGAAATATTTGTAACTTTCAAGATAGATTCAATTTTGTGCAGGATGTGTGGGAAGTGGAGGGTTGGGGGTGTAGGAAGAGGTGGCAGGAGGGGGAGGCTGTGCAGGACAAGGCAGCAGGAAGGGCTATGCAGGACAAAAACTTTATGTTACATTTAATGAATTACTTCTTTTATGGATAAATTATAGAAAGTTCTTTAACGTAAATAGGTGCATCTTTCAAGATAAATTCATCATAATGTTAAATCCAAGCACCTAGGTGACTCAACACAAAAATCAGCATATTAACAAAGCATAATAAGGCAGAGTATCTTAAAATCACAGCCTTTTCATGCTTTTAAAACTTAATTGAAAGAAAGGAGGTAAATAGTCACACTAGTTCAGCCATGGCAGCGAATAAATCCAAGAAAACACTAAGAGATAAGCAAGTTAGAACATAAATGATCCATCAGCAAATAGGTTATAAGGTTATTGTATCGGAGTAACACATTGCTGCATCTAAAAATAAATCAATATCAACCATGGCCATCTCATATCATCCTATACAAGATTCAACAAGAAAGAAGCAACCAAGCAAATAGTACGCAAAAAAAATGTTAGAAAACATACTATATACAAAGAAGTTTCTACCTAGCCAAATTTACTTAGACAATCCAAGACCTCAAGGGATCTTTCTTTTTCTTTTTCTAACCTAGCAATGACAGATTGTAACTTCGAAAAAAGCAGGTTGAAAAGCTTATTGTTATGCAGGACAACAAACTTTATGTTACATTTAATGAATTACTTCTTTTATGGATGAAGGTCATATTCCTTGTGATATTTACTTAAATCTGTCATCCCGTCTCTTTTTATAGACCTGTACCCTTAAAATAGGATAGGGCCTAAGCGGATTATGGTAGAGTGTATTATCCATTGCTATCCCTACTTGTCGGTTCTCCTAGGAAGTTTCTACTCCTTTTTACCCGTCACAGCATACTGCACGTAAGTGCAACGATGTGCCCTGACAATGCTAATTTCATTTCGTTTAGGCTGCATTTTCGTTTCATCATGACCCGAATTCACTTCATGTTTTCGGGTCTTGCCGTGCTGGACTAAAATGTACCTAAACTCACTTAGGCTTAGAGAGTTAGAATTATTTTAACAAAAACTTCATTACATCACCATCGTTGATTTATTCTGTAAAGAGTGTAATAGAAAAAGGGCTTCCATCTCTTTCACAGATAATTGACCATATTCAATGAAAATGCATAGAAACTATTTCATAATTACAACAAAGTTTCATATGCTTTTCTCAGCTTTTTGATTGAACCAATAGCCAAGACTAGTAATCCCCCCATTATCATACATAACGAACCACATTTTATTAAAAAAGTTGCCCAAGTTCCCCAATTGAAGGTAGTCAATTTTACATATTCCTTCCCTAGATTTTAAACATTAGATTTCACAATTTTTTGGAGCAAAAAACATGAGTGATATGTTAAGGATCAACAGCAAAGGAACATAAAGATTCGCAATTGAACTACTATGCTCACTGATATGATTTCAAGAGAAGGATTTATGTTTAAAAAAATGCATGCAAATAGATTGTCTCACAGCTCAAGCTAATGTATTGTTGACAAGTACTACACCAATTTGACAAATGCTAAGCATAAAGAAGGAATACCTGAAGCAATATCTTCAGACGTTCTAAGGGAGCTACAACAGTACGTGACCTGAGAAATACCCAATGAAATAAATTAGGCAAAATTTGTATAGGATCAAACTGAAGACAGAATGAGAATCATAACAATATTTCCCCTAATCAATTCTGGAGGTTTAAACAGCAAAAAAAGTCTCAAACATCCAACTAGTAAACTTTAAATGTGAACCCTTTTTGGTTTTCTTTCCCTGGGGTGTTGTGGGGGGGGGGGTTGCAAACTGAGCTACATCACAGGTGGTCTCACACACTTCATTGAACAACAATGTACATAGTTAGAACCTGAAGTCCAGACATTCCATTACACTATCTGCAAAACCATACAAGCAAGGGTGATGCTATCACTTACAGAAACAGTAACCTCAAATTGACTATTATGAAGGAGACTAAGATGCAGCCAATTCATGATGTCACAAAAATGTAATTTCGATCCCCAATTCGTTTATCTGATAGAAATTAGATGCAGCAAGGAACACAAAGATTCGCAAATATTCAATCGAGTTACTCAACTATGGAATTAAAATTGAAGGTGATACAGTTCAGTTAACACTTCACAATTTATGGGCGCCTTCAATGGCTGGGGCTGATTGTGAACGAATAGTGCTAAACAAGGTAATTAACAATTAGTTTGGGAATTCAATAATATCTGAGAAATTGAAGCTACTAACAATTTGGACCCCAAATTGGAGAATTCTGGCCCTAGACGAACGAACACTCAATCTTCTATCAACAATGGAGCTCAAATTGAGAATTATGGTCCTGGTAAGTAATAACATCCATCAATTCAAACAAAAACATAAAGATTTGATTGTGGGTTCAAAGGAAGAAAAAGCTTACCAAGAAGAAGCTCTACACTAAATCGAACATACAACCCCTTGAACAAAGCAAAAATCAAAGCTACCCAAACAAAACCCAAACAACGATAATGAAAGTTCAGAGGAACAAAAACAAAGATTTGATTATGGCCATAATTTTCAGAGGAACTCAGAATTTCGAGAGGAATTTCAATGGAACAGTGATGGAGGAAGTTCATGGGAAGGGAGTGGGGAGTGTTAGGTTTTTTTTGGGATTAACGCTTAATTTACCTTGATGCTATTTTTTATTAATTAAATTATCTTTTGCAACCAATAAAATCGTTGTAATTACTAAATGAGTGGACGCAGAAGTTAAGTAGACACTCAGGAACGCTCCCCCTCATATTTTAGGCTAAATTTGATACTTTTACGACCGGATTTAATTGATTACCACAAGATATAAGACTTGTTGCAACAAAGCATTAGTATTTTCGACGAGATTTAAAAACCGACGTTACTTATACATTTTTACGACCAGATTTCTGTACGACCGTAAAATGTTTAATTAAAGTGGCAATTTTTCCGTTAATGTCGTTTAATGAGTCTCTTGGCTCAATGAACTAATAAAGTCATAGATTTGAGTTAATTTATACTCCCTCCGTTTATTTTTGTTTGTCCTACTTTCCGTTTTTGTCCGTTTCTTTTTGTTTGTCCTACTTTTTCATCTTTCCTTATATGGAAATATTATATTACTCATTTACCCCTACTTTATCACTTTTTGGTCCCACATATACCTTATAATCTTCTCTCACCTACTTTAATCACCCATTTACTATAAAATAAGTAAACTTTTTAATTATTGTCCCCACCAACATGCCTATGACATCACTCTCATTGGCATTTGGAGCTACAGTAAATGGGACAAACAAAAAAAACGGAGGGAGTATTTGGACTAATAAAAGAATTAGATAGTTCAATTTTTTAAGGTGGGTATTGGGCAGGTGGTTGTGGGGTAGATGGGTATGGAGCGGGTATATATTCCTCATTCCCTTTACCCATGGCGGGTATGACTATATTCATATCAATACCCAGCCACCAAACTTACACCTATCCTCGGCCACCCAAACCGGCGCGGATGCGGTATAAAACCCACCAAAAAAATTTAATCTTAACCATATTATATGTATGGGGTCTGCCAAGCAGACCGCCACGTGCTGCCAGCTGACCTCCTGGTCATACCATTCCACGTCAGAGCGCCCAGAGTAGAGCAGACCTCACAGGGCAGACTACTCTGCTCTACTCTGGACATAAGCTCTAGAAAGGGAATTAATGAAGGCCTTATTTACCTTGGCCCATTTCCAAAAGGAGCCCACTTACTTTACTAGGTCAGTCACAAGCCCATGTCTCATATAAATACCCATGCCCATGTATGGGTAAGGTACGTACTGTCAATCACTCACAAAAAACTAGCACTTGATACTCGTTTTCTCTCAACTAGAGATCTGTTGCTCAACTTGGGCTGACTTAGGCATCGGAGAGGCAATCCTCGGAACAACCCCCGAGGTTTCTCCTTGTTTTGCAGGTAACCACCACCACGAAGGAAGCTTGGGAGCCACGTTCCACCAAGTACCCACCGCCACATTCACCATAGCTATCCTGGACAGAAACAATTTGGCGTTATAAGAAGGAGAGGAGTAGAAAAGCCCAATCTACAACTTCGCAATGGTGGTTCCTTACTCAACAACACCCGATTCCCACAGCTCAGAGGATGAGAGTTACTCTCCACCAAGAAAAACAACCACCAGGTCAACAAGAAGGGGTAAAACTGCTACCCACACCCAAGAAACTAGTCAACCAAGCAGCTCCTTGGTCATGCCCACCCCTGAAGCAGTCCAAGTAGCCATCTTTGTACTGCAGTCTGCTCAGCAGTACATGCGAAATATTGGAGGCCAACCCTCGCAAAGGAGGAAAAGAACTAGAACCCATGATTCAGTTCGAAGACACCTGTAGTTGTCAACTGAACAGTAGGCAGCTACATAGGAACCCTTGTGTGGGTACAACAAGAAGGCCATCACTCCCACCCCTACATCAGAGTATGGCTTATCTAGCCGCACTGGGTCAGGGTACATTCGGAGTGGTTGGCAGGAGGATGAGTGGAACACTGAGATAATGCAAGAGGAACACCCTAACTTTTTCAGTGAACTGACACCTACAAGACATTTGGCAGGCTCTAGTCAGAGATCTGTCCGCAGAGGAAACCCAGGAGGTGTAGCACAGGGACATCCCCGGGTTAGGACCAGGCGTAGTACAGGAGTTGAAGAGGCCCTGTCTACGCACAGAGGCAGACCTATCAGAAGACATGTCAGCAAGAGGCTAGGGCCAATAGCAGAGGAAGGGTTCGGTGACAATGGGACCTCCTCAGACCTCAGAGAAATCATATCCAACAGGGTTGGCCCCAGACCCTCTCTGATCTCACCAGCAGAGGATATTAGGTCCCCCTCCAAATCTCCCTTCAGATCTGAGATCATTACAGCCAGAGTGTCAATAGCCAATCTCCCACCGAACCTCAAGTTTGAAGGGGAAGGGGACCCGTAGTAGCACGTGGCAGCCTTCGAAACTCACATGGAGCTGGGAAACTATAACGAAGCCACCTGGTGCAGACATTTCCCTGCCACTCTGGCAGGGATAGCCCAGACTTAGTTCAGAATCATCCCCTAGGGACCATAGCGAACTTTGATGAGTTGAAGAAAAGGTTTAAAGAGCATTTTGTCAGTGGAAGCAGGAGGAGTAAATCCATTCACGAGTTTCTGCTACTGAAGCAGAGCCCAAACGAGAGTCTGCGAGATTTCATAGGAAGATTCAACAAGGAGCTGGTACATATCCCAGACCTAGAACAGAAGCTGGCTCTGCACGCTCTGAGGAACGCTCTGCCTCACACCAGCAAGTTCAGAGATGACCTGAAATGGGTCGCCATAAAGGACCTCAGCGAAGCTCTAGCCCTGGCAGAGAAGTATATCGCTGTCGAGGACTTTAACAAAGCCTCGACATCTGGAGCAGGCAAACCTGCCAAGCAAGAGACCAGGCAGAACGAGCAACCCTTCATGGGGGGCAGGCTGAATTTTGGGAGGCCACAGGCCCCACCAGAACAGGGGAAGAGAAAAGCAGAAGGAAGTAGAAAGAGAGGTGGACCAACTAAGGGCCCAAGAGAAGTACAACAACTACAGCAACCTCAGCAGGCCTAGGGCTGAAATCTTTTTAACAAATAGGGACGACAACAAGTGGCGCAGACCACCCCCTACAAAAATGAGAATCCTAGGCCCCAACATGGCAGAGTCCTGTGCTTTCCATGAGGCCCTAGGCCACAGCACCGAAGACTGCATCAGTCTGAAGAATGATCTGGAAAGTCTGATTAGAAGAGGGTATTTCAAAGAATACCTAGCCTGGAACCAGGTAATCAAGGAAAAAAACAGCAGAATGAAGGAAATAAGCCGCAAGATAAGCGAGCAGAAATCAAAGAAGGGAAGAAGAAAATGATATACATCATATTCGGCAGCTCGAACTCGAAGGGGGGGAGATGGCTCACCTGAAGCAGCTCACTCATCCCAACCTCTATTCCATCGACCAGACAGAGCTGAGTCCAGACCTGCCGGATATGACATTCACAGCAGAGGACTGCAAGGGTATAAGTTTTCCACACTCAGACCCTTTGGTGGTCACTCTGGAAATTTGCAACATAGATGTACGGAGAATACTGCTGGATGGCGGAAGTGTCGTAAACATCCTGTACAAGGAAACCTTTGAGAAAATGGATCTAGACCGGTCATTTCTCAAGCGAGGAGGAACTCCCATCGTCAGTTTCACAGGAAACTCCATCATCCCAGAAGGAAGAGTACACCTGGCTGTGACTGTAGAGGACCAGAGTGGAGTTAGGAGGACAGTGATGCAGGAATTCCTAGTAGTAGACCTCCCATCACCGTACAACGCTCTGATGGGGAGAAAATTTATTGAAGCAGTGTAAGGGATCCTATCAACCCATCACCAGACCATGCTCTTCCTCAGAAAAACTGGCGAAGTAGGCAGGCTGAGGCGAGATCAGAAAGCAGCCAGGTCATGCAACCTGACAGCTCTGAAGAAACACACGAGACCTCCTCCTCTTGACCACTCTGGTTCTAGGAGGAAGAGGAGGAAAGAGAAAAAGGAAGGAAAGAAAGTCCAGACTGAAGAAGTCAAAGAGGACTAGGCTGAAGAAGCCACGAAGAAACGAAAAAGAGGAAAAGGCCGAGGAGGCCGAGAAAAAACAGGAAAGGAAAGAATCATCAATTGTGAGCGAAGCCGACGCTCGTCCAGAAGCCGGCCAAGAAACCAGAAAGCCCGAGCCGGGGGAAGAGGCCGAACAGGTACTCTTGGGACCGGAAGAAGGCAGAGCAGTGAGAATAGGTACAGACCTGGATTCAGAAACCAGAGTCAACCTAATCAATCTGCTAAAAGAAATGCAGACGTGTTCGCTTTTTCGGCAGCAGAAATACCAGGAATAGACCCCGCCACTATCAACCACAAACTAAACACCGCCGCGGGGCACAAACCAATGAAGGAGAAGAGGAGAGATTATTCTGCAGAGAAGAATAAGGCCATTGAAGAGGAAGTGCAGAAGTTGTTGGAAGCAGGATTCATAGAGCCCTGCAAATACCCAGAATAGATGGCAAACGTGGTGATGGTGAAAACGGCAAATGGGAGCTGGAGGATGTGCGTAGACTTCACAGACCTCAACAAGGCCTGCCCCAAGGACTGCTACTCGCTGTCGAGGATCGACCAGCTGGTAGATTCCACTAGCGGTCACGCCCTGCTTAACTTCATGGACGCTTTTAGCGGGTACCATCAGTTCTTCATGGACCCTGGAGATAAGGAAAAGACAGCATTCATCACACCTATCGGGGTATTTTACTACATCATGATGTCGTTTGGGCTGAAGAACGCACGGGCCACCTACCAAAGACTGATGGACCAGGTTTTCTCAGGGCAGAGAGGAAGGAATCTGGAGGTGTACGTAGATGACGTCATCACCAAGAGTAAGACGGAAGCAGACCACATAGAAGATCTGAAGGAGACCTTAGCCAACCTCCGGGAACACAGCATGAAGCTGAATCCAAAAAAATACGTGTTCGGAGTAAGGTCAGGGAAGTTTTTAGGCTATCTAGTTAGCGAAAGGGGAATCGACAGAAACCCCGACAAGGTGAAAGCAGCTATGGATCTGCCAGAGCCCAAGAGCATCAGGGACATTCAAAGGCTGACAGGTAGGATGACAGCTCTGTCCAGATTCATAGCACAGTCTGCTGAGAAGGCCCTCCCATTCTTCAAAATACTGAAAGGGAATAAGGAGTTCAAGTGGGAGGCAGAACAAAAAGAAGCATTCCAGAAGCTGAAGTCACACCTTTCTGGTCTGCCAACATTAGCCAGACCCAAGACAGGGGAGGCGCTCTTCTTGTACATTGTTGTTACCGCTGCATGCAACTGTGAGCGCGGTCCTGTTGAAAGAGGAGAACAAGAAGCAGCAACTAGTAAACTTTGTGAGTCACACCCGCATACGTGCAGAAACACGCTACCCTCTGATAGAGAAGGCAGCCTATGCTATACTACTAGCCACCAGAAAGCTAAGGCCATATTTCGATACACACCCCGTCACTACGCTGACAAATATGCCCTTAGAGAAAGCAATGGAGAAGGTGGATAAGTCGGGAAGGATCAAGAACTAGGCCCTGGAGCTGACAGGATTCGGAATTAAGTTCGCCCCGCGTACCGCCATCAAAGGACAAGCTCTGGCGGACTTCTTAGCAGAGTGCTCATATCAGGAAACGGTTGGGGAACCCAGAGCCTGGGAAGTCTTCACAGATGGGTCTGCAACCATCAATGGCTCTGGAGCAGGTGTGGTCATCAGCACCCCGGAAGGGAAAATCATTGAATACGCCCTGAAGTTCCTGTTTTCAGCAACCAATAATGAATCGGAGTACGAGGCAGCCATTGCTGGGCTGCAGCTCTGTGAAACTCTAGAGGCCAAACACATCCACCTGAAAATTGACTCTCAGTTGGTCACCAACCAAGTCAAGGGGGAGTACGAGGCCAAAGAACCCACGATGCAGAGCTACTTGGCTAGAATGAGGTCTTTGATTGCGAATTTTAAAAGCTTCAAAATTGAGCAAGTGCCCAGAGCACAGAACGCCCAAGTAGATGCTCTCTCTAAACTGGGAAGCAGTAGTCTGCAGTAGTTAAACAGATCTGTCCTAGTGGAAGTCAGACCCACCAGTGTAATCTGCGAAGACGCTGAGCGCGTCCTAGAGCTTGAAGATATGCCAAAATGGGTCAGGGTGATCGTAGAGTACAAACAGACCGGTAAATTACCGGAGGGAAAAATGAAGGCCCCAAAGCTGAAATTGACGACATGTAGATACTCTCTGATTGGGGACGAGCTGCACAGGAAGTTTTTCTCTCTGCCCCTACTCAAATGTGTAGGGCAAAGAGACGCAGACTACATATTAAGAGAAATCCACGAAGGACTCTGCGGGCACCACATCAGACCAAGAGCTCTGGCCCACAAAGCTCTCAGAGCAAGGTACTATTGGCCCACAATGAAGGCAGGCTCTGAGGACCTGGTTGAAAAATGTGATAGCTGCCAGAAGTTTGCCCCAAACATTAAGCTGCCTGCGAACGATCTCATGCCAATCTACAATCCCATCCGTTCGCCCAATGGGGACTGGACATCCTGGGGCCCTTCACAAAATCCCAGTATCAGAAGAGATGGCTGATTGTAGGGGTAGACTACTTCACAAAGTGGATAGAAGTTGAGGCCCTATCCACCATTACTGAGGCGGCCGTCAGGAAGTTTCTCTGGCAGAGCATCATCACCATATATGGGATTCCAAAGGCCTTCGTCTTCAACCACGGAAGGTAGTTCGACAACATGCCACTGTCAGGATGGCTGGACCAGTTTGGGATCAAGTATGCTCTGTCCTCAGTCTGCAACCCTCAGTGCAATGGTCAAGTCGAGGCTGCCAACAAACAAATTCTGATAGGTCTGCAGAAGAAGCTGGAAGAGCAGAAGAGTAAATGGCTAGAGGAACTGCCCAACACTCTGTGGTCGATCAGGACTACTGTCAAAGAATCAACTGGGAAGACCACCTTTCATCTGGTGTATGGTTCCGAAGCCGTCATGCCGGTCGAAATTAGGTCTGAAAGCTTGAGGATCAGTCTGTTCGAGCCAGGTCTGAATGACGAAGCTCTGAAAACCAATCTGGACCTGCTGGATGAACACAGGAATGATGCTAGACTCAGAATGGAAGCCTACAAAGCCAGAATAAACAGATATTATAACCGAAGAGTAAGGGCAAGACCTCTGGAGGTAGGAGATCTAGTACTCAGAAACGCAGCTGTAGTGTAGAAAGATAAAATACATGGAAAGTTGTCTGCCAAGTGGGAAGGACCCTACTAGGTTAGTGAAGAGCTATACCCTGGGACATACATGCTGAAAAGGATGGACGGGAGCGAACTAAAAAGCAACTAGAACGCCTGCATACTGAAAAAATACTTTGTATAACCTGATTGTATCAAACAACTCCTATGAATGAAAGGCCTTCGAGCCACCCTTTTCGAGCTATACACTCTTCATATCTCATAAAACCCCTCATCCCCTTATTTTCTCTTTAGACAAACACAACGCCAGAGTTGAATGAACTGCTAGCAGACTGAGAAGAAACACCACAGTCTGATAAGGTAGAACAGAGTCTGAGCTGGAACATGGGCTGAAGAGGCCCGCCAAGCACAGAAGCTATCTTCACAAAAAGGGAGCCGGCCGGAAGGTTAACTCTGTCCAGAGCCCTTGAGGACTATGGAGTAATCGGTAGCCGGCTCGACTTAGCGATGTCACAGACCTCTACCTCTAGATTTGCAGGGCCAGAGGTCCGAAAAGCAGCGAGGATAAGTCACAGACACCTAAGGTTAATGGGGATGGCGGAGTTCAAAAGAACCAAGCGTACCCCAACACGAGGGCGTTGGCAAAGGGGTTTAAGGGGCAGAACCCTAAATCCCCGAGACCACCGCGACTTAAGGCATCAAAATACCTCCGGATGCTCTGCTCATTGTTGGATCACCATCATGTGCGAGACAGACCAGACGAGTAAAGGGCCCCTAAGATCACAACCTAAGGCTGATCTAAGCCGACGCTATGCCACGCAAAAGGGCGAGCCAGAGACACTTGGCTCCTACTCATGGCAAATCACGCGTCATGTCACTACGCAGCTAACTCAACATCAGAGCTAAATCCCAGTAGGCTTGCAAGAAATACTAGGATAAAGAAAAGCAGAGTGAAATTACATAACAGAAATCAGAAGTCTGGATGCACAATATAAAAAGAAATAAATAATAAGAGCGCAGTGCAGAAAGATTAGCTAGAACAAATAACTTGTATTTCTGGAATAACTTGTATCTTACATAAAGGGATCCGGTCAGGGTCCTTATCAGAATGCTACAGAGCTATTACAATAAAGGCGGCTACATAACCAAAAGAAGGGAACGAATACATATGAAAAGCTATTGTTTAACTATTTAATTACAAATATTACAAGAGAAGTCAATTAGGGATATCATCGGAGGGCAAAAAAGGAAGACTGCAGTCGGTTCAGCACAGGCTCCCAACTCATTCACCTCAGCAGCTCAAACAGGAGTCACAAGAAGACTGACGCGAAGCACGAGATAGCCGCCCGAGATAGTCACAAGGGTGATGCTATCACTTACAGAAACAGTAACCTCAAATTGACTATTATGAAGGAGACTAAGATGCAGCCAATTCATTATGTCACAAAAATGTAATTTTGATCCCCAATTCGTTTATCTGATAGAAATTAAATGCGGCAAGGAACACAAAGATTCACAAATATTCAATCGAGTTACTCAACTATGGAATTAAAATTGAAGGTGATACAGTTCAGTTAACACTTCACTATTTATGGGCGCCTTCAATGGTTGGGGCTGATTGTGAACGAACAGTGCTAAACAAGGTAATTGACAATTAGTTTGGGAATTCAATAATACCTGAGAAATTGAAGCTACTAACAATTTGGACCCCAAATTGGAGAATTCTGGCCCTAGACGAACAAACGCTCAATCTTCTATCAACAATGGAGCTCAAATTGAGAATTATGGTCCTGGTAAGTAATAACATCCATCAATTCAGGTTAACAAAAACAAAAACCAAAAGATTTGATTGTGGGTTCAAAGGAAGAAAAAGCTTACCAAGAAGAAGCTCTACACTAAATCGAACATACAACCCCTTGAACAAAGCAAAAATCAAAGCTACCCAAACAAAACCCAAACAACGATAATGAAAGTTCAGAGGAACAAAAACAAAGATTTGATTATGGCCATAATTTTCAGAGGAACTCAGAATTTCGAGAGGAATTTCAATGGAACAGTGATGGAGGAAGTTCATGGGAAGGGAGTGGGGAGTGTTAGGTTTTTTTTGGGATTAACGCTTAATTTACCTTGATGCTATTTTTTATTAATTAAATTATCTTTTGCAACCAAGAAAACCGTTGTAATTACTAAATGAGTGGACGCTGAAGTTAAGTAGACACTCGGGAACGCTCCCGCTCATATTTTAGGCTAAATTTTATACTTTTACGACCGGATTTAATTGATTACCACAAGATATAAGACTTGTTGCAACAAAGCATTAGTATTTACGACGAGATTTAAAAACCGACGTTACTTATATATTTTTACAACCAGATTTCCGTACGACCGTAAAATGTTTAATTAAAGTGGCAATTTTTCCGTTAATGTCGTTTAATGAGTCTCTTGGCTCAATGAACTAATAAAGTCATAGATTTGAGTTAATTTATATTTGGACTAATAAAAGAATTAGATAATTCATTTTTTGGGGTGGGTATTGGCAGGTGGTTGTGGGGTGGATGGGTATGGAGCGGGTATATATTCCTCATTCCCTCTACCCATGGAGGGTATGACTATATTCATATCAATACCCAGCGACCAAACTTACACCTATCCTCGGCCACCCAAACCGGCGCGGATGCGGTATGAAGCCCACCAAAAAAATTTAATCTTAACCATCCTATATGTATGGGGTCTACCTAGCAGACCGCCACGTCCTGCCAGCTGGCAGCAGACCTCCTGGTCCTACTATTCCACGTTAGAGCGCCTAGAGCAGAGCAGACCTCACAGGGCTGACTACTCTGGACATAAGCTCCAGACAGGGAATTAATGAACGCCTTATTTACCATTGGCCCATTTCCAAAAGGAGCCCACTTACTTTACTAGGTCAGTCACAAGCCCATGTCTCATATAAATACCCATGCCCATGCATGGGTAAGGTACGTACTGTCAAACACTCACAAAAAACTAGCACTTGATACTCTTTTTCGCTCAACTAGAGATCTTGTGTTCAACTTGGGCTGACTTAGGCATCGGAGAGCCGATCCTCGGAACAACCCCGAGGTTTTCCTTGTTTTGCAGGTAACCACCACCACGAACGAAGCTTGGGAGCCACGTTCCACCAAGTACCCACCACCACATTCACTGTAGCTGTCCTGGACAGAAACAATTTGGCGCTAGAAGGAGGGGAGGAGTAGAAAAGCCCAATCTACAACTTCGCAATGGTGGTTCCTTACTCAACAATACCCGATTCCCACAGCTCAAAGGCTGAGAGCTACTCTCCACCAAGAGAAACGACCACCAGGTCAACAAGAAGGGGTGGTACTGCTACCAACAACCAAGAAACTAGGCAACCAAGCAGCTCCTTGGTCATGCCCACCCCTGAAGCAGTCCAAGCAGCCATCTCTGTACTGCAGTCTGCTCAGCAGTACATGCAAAACATTGGAGGCCAACCCTCGCAAAGGAGGAAAAGAACTAGAACCCATGATTCAGTTCGAAGACACCTGAAGCTGTCATCTGAACAGGAGGCAGCTACAGAGGAACCCCTGTGTGGGTACAACAAGAGGGCCATCACTTCCACCCCTACATCAGAGTATGGCTTATCTAGCCGCACTGGGTCAGGGTACATTCGGAGAGGTTGGCAGGAGGATGAGTGGAACACTGAGATAATGCAAGAGGAACACCCTAACTTTTTCAGTGAACTGACACCTACAGGACATTTGGCAGGCTCTAGTCAGAGATATGTCCGTAGAGGAAACCCATGAGGTGTAGCACATGGACATCCCCGGGTCAGGAACAGGCGTAGTACAGGAGCTGAAGAGGCCCTGTCTACGCACAGAGGCAGACCTGTCAAAAGATATGTCAGCCAGAGGCTGGGGCCAATAGCAGAGGAAGGGTCCGGTGACAATGGGACCTCCTCCGACCTCAGAGGAATCATATCCAACAGGGTTTGCCCCAGACCCTCTCTGATCTCACCAGCAGAGGAGATTAGGTCCCCCTCCAAATCTCCCTTCACATCTGAGATCATTGCAGCCAGAGTGTCAAAAGCCAATCTCCCACCGAACCTCAAGTTTGAAGGGGAAGGGGACCAGCAGGAGCACGTGGCAGCCTTCGAAACTCACATGGAGCTGGGAAACTACAACGAAGCCACCTAGTGCAGACATTTCCCTGCCACTCTGGCATGGATAGCCCAGACTTGGTTCAGAACCATCCCCCAAGGGACCATAGCGAACTTTGATGAGTTGAAGAAAAGGTTTAAAGAGCATTTTGTCAGTGGAAGCAGGAGGAGTAAATCCATTCACGAGTTGCTGCTACTGAAGAAGAGCCCAAACGAGAGTCTGCGAGATTTCATAGGAAGATTCAACATGGAGCTGGTACATATCCCAGACCTAGAACAGAAGTTGGCTCTGCATGCTCTGAGGGACGCTCTGCCTCACACCAGCAAGTTAAGAGATGACCTGAAATGAATCACCATGAAGGAGCTCAGCGAAGCTCTGGCCCTGGCAGAGAAGTATATCGATGTCGAGGACTTCAACAAATGGAGTAGGAAAACCTGCCAAGCAAGAGACCAGGCAGAACGAGCAACCCTTCATGGGGGGCAGGCTGAATTTCTGAGGCCACATGCCCCACCATAACAGGGGAAGAGAAAAGCAGAAGGAAGTAGAAAGAGAGGTGGACCGACTAAGGGCCCAAGAGAAGTACAACAACTACAACAACCTCAGCAGGCCCAGGGCTGAGATCTTTTTAACAAACAGGGACGACAACAAGTGGCACAGACCACCCCCTACAAAAAAGAGGAGCCTAGGCCCCAACATGGCAGAGTCTTGTGCTTTCCATGAGGCCCCAGGCCACAGCACCGAAGACTGCAACAGTCTGAAGAATGATATAGAAAGTCTGATTTGAAGAGGGTATTTCAAAGAATACCTGGCCTGGAACCAGGGAATCAAGGAAAAAGAACAGCAGAATGAAGGAAATAAGCCGCAAGACAAGCGAGTAGAAATCAAAGAAGGGAAGAAGAAAATGATATACGTCATATTCGGCAGCTCGAACTCGATGGGGGGGAGAGGGCTCACTTGAAGCAGATCACTCATCCCAACGTCTACTCCATTGACCAGATAGAGCCGAGTCCAAACCTGCCGGATATGACATTCACAGCAGAGGACTGCAAGGGTATAAGTTTTCCACAGTCAGACCCTTTGGTGGTCACTCTGGAAATTTGCAACACAGATGTACGGAGAATACTGCTGGACGGCGGAAGTGCCACAAACATCCTGTACAAGGAAACCTTCGAGAAAATGGAGCTAGACCGGTCATTGCTGAAGCGAGGAGGAACTCCCATCGTCGGTTTCACAGGAAACTCCATCATCCCAGAAGGTATAGTACACTTGGCTGTGACTGTAAACGACCAGAGTGGAGTTAGGAGGATAGTGATGCAGGAATTCCTAGTAGTAGACCTCCCATCACCGCTCTGATGGGGAGAAAATTTATTGAAGCAGTGCAAGGGATCCCATCAACCCATCACAAGACCATGCTCTTCCTCAGAAAAACTAACGAAGTAGGCAGGCTGAGGCGAGATCAAAAAGCAGCCAGGTCATGCGACCTGAAAGCTCTGAAGAAAGACAAGAGACCTCCTCCTCCTGGCCACTCTGGTTCTATAAGGAAAAGGAGGAAAGAGAAAAAGGAAGGAAAGAAAGTCCAGACTAAAGAAGTCAAAGAGGACCAGGCTGAAGAAGCCACGAAGAAAGGAAAAGAGGAAAAGGCCGAGGAGGCCGAGAAAAAACAGGAAAGGACAAAATCATCAATTGTCAGCGAAGCCGACGCTCGTCCAGAAGCCGACCAAGAAACCAGAAAGCCCGAGCCGGGGGAAGAGACCGAACAGGTACTCTTGGGACCGGAAGAAGGCAGAGGAGTGAGAATATGTACAGACCTGGATTCAGAAACCAGAGTCAACCTAATCAATCTGCTAAAAAGAAAATGCAGACGTGTTCGCTTTTTCGGCAGCAGAAATGCCAGGGATGGACCCCGCCACCATTAACCACAAACTAAACACCGCCGCGGGGCACAGACCCGTAAAGCAGAAAAGGAGAAATCATTCTGCAGAGAAGAATAAGGCCATTGAAGAGGAAGTGCAGAAGTTGTTGGAAGAACGATTCATAGAGCCCTGCAAATACCCAGAACGGATGGCCAACGTGGTGATGGTGAAAAAGGCAAATTGGAGCTGGAGGATGTGCGAAGACTTCACAGACCTCAACAAGGCTTGCCCCAAGGACTGCTACCCGATGCCGAGGATCAACTAGCTGGTAGATTCCACCAGTGGTCACGCCCTGCTTAACTTCATGGACGCTTTTAGCGGGTACCATCAGTTCTTCATGGACCCTGGAGATAAGGAAAAGAGAACATTCATCACCCCTATCGGGGTATTTTGCTACATCATGATGCCGTTTGGGCTGAAGAACGCAGGGGCCACCTACCAAAGACTGATGGACCAGGTTTTCGCAGGGCAGAGAGGAAGGAATCTGGAGGTGTACGTAGATGACGTCATCACCAAGAGTAAGACAGAAGCAGACCACATAGTAGATCTGAAGGAGACCTTCGCCAACCTCCGGGAACATAGCATGAAGTGGAATCCAAAAAAATGCGTGTTCGGAGTAAGGTCAGGGAAGTTTTTAGGCTATCTGGTCAACGAAAGGGGAATCGACGCAAACCCCGACAAGGTGAAAGCAGCTATGGATCTGCCAGAGCCCAAGAGCATCAGGGACATTCAAAGGCTAACAGGGAGGATGACAGCTCTGTCCAGATTCATAGCACAGTCTGCTGACAAGGCCCTCCCATTCTTCAAAATACTGAAAGGGAATAAGGAGTTCAAGTGGGAGGCAGAACAAAAAGAAGCATTCTAGAAGCTGAAGTCACACCTTTCTGGTCTGCCAACATTAGCCAGACCCAAGACAGGGGAGGCGCTCTTCTTGTACATTGTTGTTACCGCTGCAACTGTGAGCGCGGTCCTGTTGAAAGAGGAGAACAAGAAGCAGAAACCAGTATACTTTGTGAGTCACACCCTCATAGGCGCAGAAACACACTACCCTCTGATAGAGAAGGCAGCCTATGCTGTAGTGCTAGCCACCAGAAATCTAAGGCCATATTTTGATGCACACCCCATCACTGTGGTGACAAATATGCCCTTAGAGAAAGCAATGGAGAAGGTGGATAAGTCGGGAAGGATCATGAGCTGGGCCCTGGAGCTGACAGGATTTGGAATTAAGTTCGCCCCGCGTACCGCCATCAAAGCACAAGCTCTGGCGGACTTCTTAGCAGAGTGCTCTTATCAGGAAACGGTTGGGGAACCCAGAGCCTGGGAAGTCTTCACAAATGGGTCTGCAACAATCAATGGCTCTGGAGAAGGTGTGGTCATCAGAACCCCGGAAGGGAAAATCATTGAATACGCCCTGAAGTTCCTATTTTCAGCAACCAACAATGAATCGGAGTACGAGGCAGCCATTGCTGGGCTGCAGCTCTGCCAAACTCTTGAGGCCAAACACATCCACCTGAAAATTGACTCTCAGTTGGTTACCAACCAAGTCAAGGGGGAGTACGAGGCCAAAGAACCCACGATGTAGAGCTACTTGGCCAGAATGAGGTCTTTGATTGCGAATTTTGAAAGCTTCAAAATTGAGCAAGTGCCCAAAGCACATAACGCCCAAGCAGATGCTCTATCTAAACTGGGAAACAATAGTCTGCAGTAGTTAAACAGATCTGTTCTAGTGGAAGTCAGACCCACCAGTGCAATCTGCGAAGACGCTGAGCGCGTCCTAGAGCTTGAAGATATGCTAGAATGGGTCAGGGAGATCGTAGAGTACAAACAGACCGATAAATTACCGGAGGGAAAAATGAAGGCCCGAAAGCTGAAATTGACGACATGCAGATACTCTCTGATTAGGGACGAGCTGTGTAGATACTCAAATGTGTACGGCAAAGAGACGCAGACTACATATTAAGAGAAATCCACGGAGGACTCTGCGGGCAGCACATCGGACCAAGAGCTCTGGCCCACAAAGCTCTCGGAGCAGGGTACTATTGGCCCACAATGAAGGCAGACTCTGAGGACCTGGTGAAAAAATGTGATAGCTGCCAGAAGTTTGCCCCAAACATTAAGCTGCCTGCGAACGATCTTATGCCAATCTACAATCACATACCGTTCGCCCAATGGGGACTGGACATCCTGGGGCCCTTCACAAAAGCCCAGTATCAGAAGAGATGGATGATTGTAGGGGTAGACTACTTCACTAAGTGGATAGAAGCAGAGGCCCAATCCACCCTTACAGAGGCGGCCGTTAGGAAGTTTCTCTGGCAGAGCATCATCACCAGATATGGGATTCGAAAGGCCTTCGTCTTCGACAACGGAAGGCAGTTCGACAACATGCCACTGTCAGGATGGCTGGAGAAGTTTGGGATCAAGTATGCTCTGTCCTCAGTCTGCAACCCACAGTGCAATGGTCAAGCCGAGGCTGCCAACAAACAAATCCTGATAGATCTACAGAAGAAGCTGGAAGAGCAAAAGAGTAAATGGCTAGAGGAACTGCCCAACACTCTGTGGTCGATCAGGACTACTTTCAAAGAATCAACTGGGCAGACCCCCTTCCATCTGGTGTATGGTTCCGAAGTCGTCATTCTGGTCGAAATTGGGTCTGAAAGCTTGAGGATCAGTCAGTTCGAGCCAGGTCTGAATGATGAAGCTCTGAAAACCAATCTGGACCTGCTGGATGAACACAGGTATGAGGCTAGACTCAGAATGGAGGCCTACAAAGCCAGAATCAACAGATATTATAACCGAACAGTAAGGGCCAGACCTCTGGAGGTAGGAGATCTAGTACTCAGAAACACTGCAGCAGTGTAGAAAGATAAAATACATGGAAAGGTGTCTGCTAAGTGGGAAGGACCCTACGAGGTTAGTGAAGAGCTATACCCTGTGACATACAGGCTGAAAAGGATGGACGGGAGCGAACTAAAAAGAAACTGGAACGCCTGCATACTGAAAAAATACTTTGTATAACCTGATTGTATCAAACAACTCCTATGAATGAAAGGCCTTCGAGCCACCCTTTTCGAGCTATACACTCTTCATATCGCATAAAACCCCCATCCCCTTATTTTCTTTTCAGACAAACACAACGCTAGAGTTGAATCAACTGCTAGCAGCTTGAGAAGAAACACCACAGTCTGATAAGGTAGAACGGAGTCTGTGCTGGAACAAGGGCTGAAGAGGCCCGCCAAGCACAGAAGTTGTCTTTACAAAAAGGGAGCCGGCCGGAAGGTTAACTCTGTCTAGAG
This sequence comes from Patellifolia procumbens, assembly GCA_947645195.1. Lineage (NCBI taxonomy): Eukaryota > Viridiplantae > Streptophyta > Magnoliopsida > Caryophyllales > Amaranthaceae > Patellifolia > Patellifolia procumbens. The sequence continues at coordinate 173,444 of CANSGD010000435.1, read as the reverse complement.
CCCTTGAGGACTACGGAGTAATCGGTTGCCGGCTCGACTTAGCGATGTCACAGACCTCAACCTCTAGATTTGCAGGGCCAGAGGTCCAAAAAGCAGCGAGGATAGGTCACAGACACCTAAGGTTAATGGGGATGGCGGAGTTCAAAAGAACCAGGCGTACCCCGACACGAGGGTGTTGGCAAAGGGGATTAAGGGGCAGAACCCTAAATCCCCGAGACCACCGCGACTTAAGGCGTCAAAATACCTCCGGATACTCTGCTCATTGTTGGATCACCATCATGTGCGAGACAGACCAGACGAGTAAAGGGCCCCTAAGGTCATAACCTAAGGCTGATCTAAGCCGACGCTATGCCACGCAAAAGGGCGAGCCAGAGACACTTGGCTCCTACTCATGGCAAATCACGCGTCATGTCACTACGCAGCTAACTCAACATCAGAGCTCAATGCCAGTAGGCTTGCAAGAAATACTAGGATAAAGAGAAGCAGAGTTAAATTACTTAATAGAAATCAGAAGTCTGGATGCACAATACAAAAAGAATAAAATAATAAGAGCGCAATGCAGAAAGATTAGCTAGAACAAACAACTTGTATTTCTGGAACAACTTGTATCTTACATAAAGGGATCCGGTCAGGGTCCAAATCAAAATGCTACAGAAATATTACAATAAAGGCGGCTACCTAACCAAAAGAAGGGAGCGAATACAGATGAAAAGCTATTGTTTAACTATTTTATTACAAATATTACAAGAGAAGTCAATTAGGGATATCATCGGAGGGCAAAAAAGGAAGACTGCAGTCGGTTCAGCACAGGCTCCCAGCTCATCCACCTCAGCAGCTCAGACATGAGTCACAAAAAGACTGAGGCGAAGCGCGAGATAGCCGCCCGAGTTCCTATTGATCAGGAACAGAGCTGTCATCCCCAGCAGAGCTCCCGTCAACTCATTGCTCGGAGCACTCTTCCTCTGCAGGCAGAGAGTAGAGTAACTCCATGTCTCTGAGCTCCTGGTGGCAGGAGGGTTCATATGCACCCCGCTGCCGTAAGCCTTCTCAAATGCATCCCAGTCAAAGGAAGGCTGCAGATGCCAAAGGACCCTACGAACAGCGACCTTGCAGTCCTCCCAATACTTGTTGGAGAAGGCCTCCTCCATCTTCACCGCCCGAACAGCCTCCTCGGCACTCAGCTGAGCCTCCCTCTCTGCTAGAAGCTTGGAGAACTCCGCCCCGAGCTCAGTTTCCGTCTCCTTCAGAGCTTTCTCAGCCTCCTTGGCCTGCTGATCAAACTTAGCCGAGCAGCCGTCGTGGTCAGCCTGCACAGCAGAAAGCTGACCCTTAAGCTGCTCCAGCTCTCTTATTGCATTCTGCAGCTTGGCCTCAGAGGACTCCATCTTCATCTCCTCCACGGAAGCGCGGGCCAACGCCTCCTTCAGCAAGGAAGAGAGCCTTGAATGTTCGGCTGCGATAGCCTCGGACTGCTTCAACAAACCTTCTAAGCGCCGGTTTGAAGTTCGCAGGGCGTCACGCTCCGCAGTTATAAGGTCCCTCTCCTCCACAGCAGTGTCCAGCAGGGTCTGTTGGAGGAACTTGTCAGATCTCATGGAAGCGTAGTTGTAGTTCAGCTGCTCCAACTAAGTCCTGAGCTGGTACAATTCAAGGAGGTCCGCATAACGCCTGCCCAGTCCCAAAGCATGGAAGAACTCCCCAATAAAGGCACCGGCCCGTGCAGCCTACACCAAAGGAAAAAGTGGGTCAGAAGCAGTCTAAGAAACTAAGAAGCAGACAACTCAGGAAAATAAATTGAAATGTCACAAGGAAAAGAAAAAAACCAACCAAGGGAACGTCGTGGACGACGTAGTCCGCCGAGAAGCGGCTGGCCAGGAGCTTCAGCCACTCGCTGGGGTCAGAGAAGGCCACTGTCATCTGCTCCTACCCCTGCACCTCACGTCGGTCACCCGCCGATCCCCTCTGCAGAGAACCTGAGCCAAAAGAGATATCAGTCACATCTACAGAAGGGAAAGAGTCGAAATTCAGACCGGGTAAAGGAAACACACCGGCGGCAGCCTGCTCGACCTCAACGTCGATGACTTGGGCGGGATCAGCAGGAAGGCAAGCCTTCTTCTTTAGGGGCCCCTCCTCCTGGTCCTGTCCCTCTGCTGGCCTCTTCTGGGAATGTAAAGAGGATAGAGGAACAGACTCTAAAGCCGCCGCCGGCTCCCGCATCGGCTCCGTGAGGACCTCAGGCTGGTCTGCAACTTCGGCAGGGGTCTGAGGAGCCCCAGCAGCCTGCGCCTTCTTGGCCCGCAACTCACGCTGAAAAAGCATAAGAAAATTAGTGAATAATATAAGCCAAATAAACAAAGAATTGGAGCTGAAGGCACAACAGAAGAAAAAGAAGAAGTCACTAACCAGGCGCGCCACCTGCTCGGGAGTCAGAGCAATGGTCTGCTCCTTGAAACCCCTAGGGGGAGGGGCGGACTTCCTCCTAGGAGAAGTAGGCTTCTGGGAAGGAGGAGATACTTTGGTCTCCGCTACAGGGATGGAGGTGGAACTCGCCTGCTCCACCATCTCATACTGTAGGGGCTCCAACACCTCCTCCTGGTCGATTGGAACAGACGCAGACGCGCTCTGACCAATAGGATCTGGAAAACCAAAGATATCAGAGGGGTTAGAACTGCCCAACAGGAGAATGAAAGAAATAGAAAATAGAAAGCAACAAGGGCGATGCATACCTGGCACAGTCTGACCCTCTACTAAAGGCTGATGACCAGCAGTCTGATCATCAGATGAAAAAATAGGAGCCTCCTCCATCGGCGTCTCCTCCACCACGTGCAGATCTGAGAAATGGCAAAACAAATCAAGTCAGAACAATGAGTAACATATAAGTAGAGAGTCAAAGAAGCATACCAAGACTTAGTAGAGAAATTACCTGTCTGCAAAGCAACCTCCGGGGAAGCAAGAGGGGGAAGCTGCTGCAAGGGCTCAACAACCAGGGCAGACCCATGGGGAGAGTAAAGAGTAAAAAGGGGTGACCCTGACCTGGCGTAGTGCTGGTTCCCTCTGCAGCACCCTCCTCATCCTCAGCAGGAAGACCCTCGGGACGCCTATGCCGATGAACCCGCAAAGGTTCGACGTCCTCCTCCTTTTGGTCACCAGACTCGATCTCGTTGATGGTCGCGGATGGACCACCTAGCGCTCGAGCCACCCCCGTGTGCTTTTTCGCAAGCTCTGGGCGTTTGGTCCGGAGGACAGGATGATCCAGGGGAGTGTTCGAGATCTCCCGGACGAAGTCTGGAACGAAATAGAGCCCCGGACTCGGTATCGGGCGATACCTACAGCATCTGGGAGACTAACTCAGCCCCAGCTCCATGGGGATGGCAGACCCCAGAGTCTCTGCGCCAAACAGAGTGAGCATCAGCAATTATAGAAGACATAATAAGGAGAAAACAAAGTAAAGGGGCCGAGCAAATTGTGAGCTCAGAACCCACCCATGATAAGACGGCGGACTATCTTTCTACACGGAGCTGCAGACAGCACAAAAGATAAGTGCCATGGGGCACAATAGAGAAGAATATAAGTACATAAAAGAGGCAGACCAGACAGAACACTTACCCGTGGTATAGTCCGGCGACAGCTTGCCTATCCTCAGAAAGGCATTCTGGCACATCATATGGTGATGTGGCAGCCAGTACTTGGGGAGGGCATGTTTCCCATCAGAAGGCCCTTTACTCGTCGTTCTGAAGTAATAGTACGCTATTCGTTCATCCTAGTTCAGAACGTCAGGATCCAGCTGCTTGTGAAACAAAGGCTTCACAGGGCGCAGAGGGGCCTTGAACTCGTAAGGATGCCCCGGCTCCGTCAGCACCCTAACAAAGAGGAAGTTGTCCCTCCAATCCTTCAAAATATGATCAACAGGGTAGACCGTCAGAAATTGGGCCCGAACCGAACCCGTGAAATAACCATACTGCCCTCCTTGCCTCTTGAAGAAGAACAAGCACCGGAAAAGCTTCATGATCAAGGGGAAATCCAGGGCCTCACAGACCCAGATAAACTCCAGGACCTTCTTCAAAGACTGAGGGTTGACTTGGCAGAGTGCCATCCGGTATTCACAGAGCACCCTCTCCAAGAACCAGTGGAGCGGGAACCTCATCCCAAACTCCAAATGTTTCATATATACGGCAGTGTACCCTTCAGGTACATCTGCCAGGCTCTGAGAAGCCTTAGGCACCACCACCCAGGACCCGCGAAACGGTTTGATCTCCGCGGCCCACTCAATGTAATGAGCAGCATGCCTCCTCGAAAACGCATCAGCAGACTTCCTAGCAAGATACGGCTTTAGGCACCATCAGCAGGCTCTGAGAAGCCTTAGGCACCATCAGCAGACCCGCATCTCGTCGTCGTTGTACATCCATTTTATAGTGGGCTGGGAAGTCTTAAATACATGGTTCTCAGGGAACCTATTAGTGTCAGGACCCAAGGCCTCCCGGCGCAGATTATCCCAAGGATTGAAGTTGGCCCACTCTTGTGGAACCATCTCGTCCTTGCACCTAGGGAGGTCCAGCCTCAAGAACAGAGACTGAGTGTCCATCGGGTACGGCTCGTCTGGCTCGGAGGAAGAGGAAGACACCCTCCCTTTCCCATGAGAAGTCCCAGCTTGTGAAGACATTCTGCACAACGTAGCAAGAATAGCATAAAGACGTCAGACCTAAGATTACAGCAAAGAATAGTCTGACACCTCAGACCTGCAGACTAAGCTACCAGACTGGGGGGAAAGGATACGTATGGTATACAAGGATCAAAGATAGCCAAGAAATAAGATATTTTCTTGCAAAAAACGAAGAAAGACATATACAGAAAGACAATAGCATGCAAACCAGACAAAAGCTCAACATAGCAAGGAAATAAGGGCACGCTGCAGGGATCTACGAAAAAAACAGCTATATTCAGAATGCTCCTAAAAGGCAGAGCAACAAAACAGAAGAAGAAAATACTAAAACAAATACCAGCGGTGTGGAAATTAAGATCCAGCAAATAGACAAAACAAAATGGTGAACAAAGAGGCCTAACCCAACCAAAAAGCGGCAGACGAAAATTAATCAGAGAAGCAGAGCAGAGCTCAGCTGAAGAGGCAGAGCAGGACCTACCCCAGAGTAGCAGAGTGGAAGCGAAACAACACCAAACACACAAAAAACAAGCAAACAAACAGAAAAACAACATGAACAACAAAGGGGAGCAAACCCTAATTCCCAAAGCACAGCGAAATAATCGCACAGAGGAAAAAAGAGAGAAACCCAGCAACAAAAGGAAGATCCTACCCAACCATCCAGGGAAAGCAAACTAAAAATGAGTTCTTACAAGGAAGTTACATGTTCAAGAGTAGATAATGCTGGGTAACTAAGATTCCAGGGGTAGAACAACAAGTAGGAAATACCACTGCAACAAAATCGAAGCTTGGAACAAATAAATCTCGGAGAAATCGACGAAAATCGCACGAAAATTACTAGGGCGAGGAGAAATCCACGAAGAACAATAGGGAAAACTAATAACAAGAAGTTCGAGAAGAAGGAGAATGGAAAAAGTTATAGAAATGGGGGATTCAGCCTATAAATAGGCCAGCTACACCCCACCAACAGTGATTTCTCATCATTACATTTCTTGGGAACCCCAAGGGTCACATTAATTCGAAATGAATTAATGATTCTTCCTCAACACACCATCCAAATGGGCGGGAAAAATCAAGCTACTCTGAAAAAAGTGATGAACAGTCACCCAGAGAACCACCCACCTATCTGCGAAGAGTAGAGCGGCAGACCAGGACGAATGTACCCCATATTATTGCAACCTACAAATACTGGATCCGGGGGGCAAATTGTATGGGGTCTCCCTAGCAGACCGCCACGTCCTGCCAGCTGGCAGCAGACCTCCTGGTCCTACCATTCCATGTCAGAGCGCCCAGAGCAGACCTCGCAGGGCAAACTAATCTGGACATAAGCTCTAGACAGGGAATTAATGAAGGCCTTATTTACCTTGGCCCATTTCCAAAAGGATCCCACTTACTTTACAAGGTCAGTCACAATCCCATGTCTCATATAAATACCCATGCCCATGCATGGGTAAGGTACGTGCTGTCAAACACTCACAAAATACTAGCACTTGATACTCGTTTTCTCTCAACTAGAGATCTTGTGTTCAACTTGGGCTGACTTAAGCATCAGAGAGGCGATCCTCGGAACAACCCCGAGGTTTCTCCTTGTTTTGCAGGTAACCACCACCACGAAGGAAGCTTGGGAGCCACGTTCCACCAAGTACACACCACCACATTCATTGTAGCTGTCCTGGACAAAAACACTATATATATAATATATATACCTAGATAAACTATTGCTGATTGATGTGGAGCGATTCGTAGCTCACATTTGCTCATTATGATAGCTTTTTGAGAAAACAACCATAAAAATATCCGACGTTGGTGGACGTATTGAGTAAAAAAGGGTGAATGAATGGGACGGACCGACCAACATTATCTTGAACAGATGGGCGCGATGTATGATCTACCTTAATCAGTCGGTTGTTAGTAATATATGAATGTTCATAGTTGTATTTTCAAACTAACAACTTACCTATTAAAGAAGGATAATGAGAAAGTTCATAGTTGCAAGCTAACCTGCTGTTTGCCCTTTTATGAATTACGACGATTATAGTACTAACTACCGATCTAGCTGACCTACCTTACGAAATTTCCATGCAATTACTCCAGTAATTGAACCCTTAGCTTGATTAATAATGTAATTCAATTGATTACGGCTCCATCTCTTAGTGCCTTTATATACTCATCAAAATTGAACCAACAAAAGCAACATACAAAAGAGAAAGAATAAGAATAATTAATAAGAAATTAAAATGGGAAGGTATTTCAGTTTATTAGCTGTTTTACTGATGCTAGTGGTGATCTGCAGCCAGTCTGCACTCGGCGCTAGCGGTGATCTTGCTCATCATGATCCGGCTTATACTAGCAAGAAAAACTTTGCTTATGGTGGCGGTGGTGGCGGCAATGGTGGGAACACCGGCATGAAGGACCCGCATCATGGTGTCTATGGTGGGGCTCCAAAAGGTGGAGCGGCTGGTTCACAACGGACTACTGCCCAATTAGCCCAAATTGCTATCATCGCTCAACTCGTTAATGATGTGGCTAACGCCCTTAATGGCGTGGTTGGACTCGTTGCTAACTTGGCTGGCGCTGTTGACAACTTGGCAGCACTCGGTCCTTAAGAAATACAGCCGATCGAGTCCGATGAGTCGAGCTAGTTTACGTTGGCGTACTGTTTGGAGTGGGTTGGGTTTATTAGGGTGGAGAAAGTAATACTCTCCTATAATTAATAAGATGTTGTGCATGCATGCATTAATTCTGATATTGCTAGCTAGCTTAGCTAGCTTATTAGCTTCTTCTGACTCTTCTGTTATCATTCATGTATGATAATGTATTGTGCTATGGATAATGTTTTGTACGTGCTGCATTTTTATATAAGGAAGTTGTCTTCCTGAAGTAAATATAATTACTATAAATTGAAGGTGATTTGAACAATAGTCAAGTAGTCAAATTTGAGAAAACATTTGAAAACGAATAAGAACACAAGGATTTACATAATTTGAACAATATGAAATAGTGCATATAGGTTAGGGGATAGATGAAGACAACTTTTATGTAACCTTCAATATGATTGGAAGGAAATGCTAGAGGAATCATATAAATAGTCTTAAGCGCTTGATTATATGGTCACATATATTAATGACTTTTTATCAAACTTATAAAATCCTGAGAATTCCAAAAACCCTGAATTAACCTGAACTAATAGTTGTCATATCAATTTAGGGAAGATCGGAGAAAATGGAGATACTTGGCTAGACAAACTAAACATGATCCACTAAGGACGACCCATATAATAAGAGAGAGATAAATATAACTTTTAGCCAAATATCGTGATATTACAATTAATACTTAAATTCCATAAACAGGAAACATTAAATAGAAATATAGTGCATATGTCAAATTGTCATTTTTCATTTATATGGAACCGTTTGTTACATTACAACATAATTAACCACCTTCATGCTAAAGACAACAATAACAAGTATATATATATGATATAGTATACACAAACTTACAGTACACTAGGAATAGATTCACTTCACCTAAACATTGTTATGCGTACTAACTTATCTTAACACACTGGAACTTATCATTACAACTTTTTGGAATTGATTTGAGCATAAGTGAAATTTTCATAACATATATGAACTTATGTTTCTTGAAATATACTTTCTTAGTTATAACTTCAACTATGCCTATGACTCTCCCTTTCTCTATATGCAACCCTATGGTTTCCATCCCCAAGACCATTTCTTTGCCCAATTCTCTAGATGATTCTCCTTGTCTTCCAAAGACAAACAATGTTGGTGGCTTTTTCATCGTTGAGACGGTGGTATCAAATTCTCATAGTGGTATCAGATTTGTTCTCTAACGCATTTGGTGGTCAGTCACCACCGTCAAAGATAGAAGCTTAATTTTAATTTTTAATATCTTGATTTTTATTTCAATATCTTATTTTTCTTTTGTCAAACCCTATTCTTTCTTTTAATAAATACTTTGAAATAGTTCATATCTTTGAAAATATTGAATAATGTAGTAAGTATTTATAATTATTATTGAAACAAATATTCTATGAAATTTATTAAGAAATCAAAATAATTAGATATAAAAGTTTTAGAAGAGGGTCGGTGACAAGTATCATTGTTCGCTAGTTTTGGTTTTAGAATAATGTAATAGATATTTTCTCTAATCTACCCCTACTTTATCTCACCTTTCCTTTTTTCTGGTATTTAAAAAAGATGCCAAAATCTAATCTTCCTTTCACTACTAGAATTTTCCTTTATAATGTCAGTTTAAAGTCACAGGGTAGAAAATCGTCGTTAAAAGCAATTAATGACGGATATGTTTCATCGTTATGATCAAAGTTATCAGTCTCGCCATTATTAATATCAACAAGGAAATGCACTTGTTCATCGTCTAATATTACATGCCCAATAGATTCTTCGTCCATAATGACGAACTAAGTGGCACTAATGACCAAATTTGTTTATTGTAAATGGTCTTCATTAAAACGGATGTTTTTATGGTTGCCTTCTTGAAAAAAATGCTACCGTAACGAATTAACAATAGTCACTAATTTGTCCATGTCAACATATGATATTTATGGCTAATTATTAAAGATATACTTAAATACGCAACAGCATATGTCACTATATAGTATAATATAGTTCATAATATACGAAAATTATGCTTTGAATTACATTAGTCGTCGTCAGTTTTCTGGACAATATTATAACATATTTTGGTCATAGCGATAATTTGAACATGTACAGTGAAATTGTTATTGGCTATGACCGTGATTTGATTTGGATATCGCCCAATTTCACTATATATCCAAATTGCGGCTATGACTAAAATATCTTATGGTGTTGTCAAAAAACTAAAAATGCCGATAACTAATTTTCGTATGGAGGTTTAGCAAATTAAAAAAAAGAAAGTTAAGTAAATGCCAAAATAATCATTGCTGACGTGGCCAAATATGTGGTTCACGTTAATCAACTACCGTGACCTTTTTCAAATAAGTCTATACTAAAATTTTCACATTAAAACCACTTCATATATATGAAATTCCTACAACAGTTATAAGAAACTCCGATAGCTCTATCTGATTGCAAAGTATATTTGCATACAATTTCTGTCACTACCTATCAATAGTGTATACATGTACACAAATAATGCTAATATAAAAACTTGATTTAATTCTATGGAGTAACAAACAAGAAAACATATATATGTCTAAACTAATAATATCGTTAAAATATTCTTAAATCTATCTATACTAATATATAAAATAAAGAAAAAAAAGGCGACGTGGTAGTCATACCATGATTTTGGCTACGTGTCAAGCGCAGGTGAATCAAGGTGACTTGTTGTTCGCACAAAGATTTAAATTTGGCTAATGTCTAATTATTTCACGGGAAAAAATGATATCACAAGATCATGTTATATGGAAAGATATATTAAAAAATCATGATTTTCTCGGCTAATTGGTATCATGAAAATAATTAAAATTTAAACAAATATAGCTAAATATTATAGGAAAAATTGACTGGAATAATTCCAACTATGACTATTCCGCTCAAAATAATCCCAACTATTGTCAAATAAGAAAATTGGATGTACGCGTGAATAAGATAGAATAGAATAAGACTAACTTGACTTTATTGTCATATGTCTTGATTTAGTTGCCATATTGTCAAATATGAAAATTGGTCTGGCAAATCCAACAACACACTCCATCATGATCACTCTAGGAAGAGGTTTCTTTTAAAAACTCAACCCCTGATTTCAAGACTAAGATACTTCAAAATGGACATTGGTTTCTACTACCTTGAACACCAGGGTTCAAGGCGACGGAAACTTCCATCACCATGGCCCCTGTTCGGGTAACAATTGCAGATCTACCAGTGGAGCTACATAATAGAGAAATTCTAACTAAGGTAGCTAACTCTCTTGGGCAACTCATAGGATTTGGCAAAAAATCTTTTGAAAGCATGATCAGAACTTCAGTCTCCCTACAACTCATGCTAGACCTATCACAACCGTTAAAAGAAGCTATTTGGATTGGGAATTCAAAGCAAAAGCTATTGTGGCATGAAGTGTCAGTTTTCTGCTCTCTCTGTAATATCATTGGTCACCCACAAGCAAGATGTCGTCTGCGATCTATGGAAGTTAGCACTAAACAGAGTGACTCGAACACAAAAAACCACCATGGCAAACAAGACCCAAACTTGGGTGGCTGGCAAGTGGTTCAAAAGAGGAAGAGCAAAGGAAGGAAAGAAACAGAGGTGGTAATGACCCCAACAATAACAAAAAAATATCTAATGCCTTCAGTGCTTTAAGTGCGTGTGGAAACGCGCTACCGGTGGAAGAGCCGACTGAGATACACAACCAATCTCCAAGCACAAAAAGACAAAAGTTAGTTTGGCAGGAAAAGGCAAGTAGTTCTACATAGCATACTTCAATTTAAAACACATTAGACGAATCACGTGTTCAATCACGTGCTTATCCACTGGATAGTACATTATCTCTTTGCAATCCCAACTCTAGCCATGTGTCCTCCTCCACCAACACGTCACAAAAAAATCAATGGAATCCCAATCTGCTCCAAACCCTAACCCATCTCAATCTCTCCGCCTCTACCTCCAGATATGTCCATCTTATCATGGAACACTACGGGCATCTCTAGGCCTAATTTCAAAACCAACCTGCTTCATCTAATCTAGGAACACAACCCTGACATTGTGTTCCTCTGCGAAACTCGCACCTCCACTAAGAATGCTCTACCTATTATCGAATCCCTCCCTTTTGACGATCACTGTCTTGCTGAACCTAGGGGTTTCTCTGGTGGCATGCTGGTCCTGTGGAACTCCTCACGGGTGGAATTCATCACCATAGGGAGTGACATCCACATGATCCATAGTGTCGTTCAGGTACATGCTACTAAAACCTCCTTTCTCTTATCTTGGATTTATGCTAGTACTATCTTTAAAAGCTAGATTAGAAACTTGGGATATCTTGAGGGGAATTGCAAATAACCTAGATTTACCCTGGTTAACAGTGGGGGATTTCAATGAAATGATCAGTCAATCTAAAAAATTCGGAGGGAAACCTCTTAAACTGAAGAGAATGCAAGCCTTTAGAGATTGCTTAAATGATTTTGAATTAACTGACTTGGGTTTCAATGGCATCAAATTCACTTGGACTAATAAACAGAAAAAGAAACCGATTATGGAACATCTATCTATGTTGCCAATTCTGAGCTATTAGCATTGTTTCCAGACCTAACTGTTAACCCTCTAACTAGAGCTGGCTCCGATTCATAATCCACTTACAAACCCAACTAGCCAAATAAAAGAGCACCAAACTCTTTAAACTTGAGCCCCTCTGGTACCTAAAACCTTTCTTCTCTAACCTCATCACTAATCTCTAGCTTTTAAAACCTATCCAACAAGCTGAAAAACCTCCCAAATTATATCCAACCTTGGGCAATTAGTAGGTTTGGCAACATCTTTAAAAGCAAAAGGAGTTTACTTAGCAGATTAAATGGCATTCAAAGACACTTAGATTCAGAACCTATTTGCAGAAGGAATTAGATAGAATCCTAGACCAAGAGGAGGAATTTTGGAGAGTAAGGTCTAGAGTAACATGCATGGTTGACCTCATGAGATAAGAATACTGCCTTTTTTCATAACTCTGTAGTTAGTATGAGAAGGAGAAATAGAATCACTCTTCTGAAGAATGATTTAGGGGAAAAGATCAAGACCGATGCTGAGATTAAGAAACATATTTGGTTATTCTACTCAAAGATCTTTACCACTGAAAACACATGTGTGCTCAGATCTCCTAGGAATTTTGGCAACATTAATCTGGCCTTTATACCTTCAATGAGAGAAATTAGGAATGTTGTGTTCAGCTCTAGTCCTTGGAAAGCAACTGGGAAAGATGGTTTCCATAACTTCTTCTTTCAAAAAACATTGGCATGTTGTCAAGAATGACCTCTACCACTTATGCTATAATGTATTCCATAATAGAAAACTAGATATATAATTCCATGAATGAATCAATTGCATGTCACCCTTCTTCCCAAAGTAGAGCACCCTGAAACAATCAAGCAATTCAGACCTATCAGCCTCTACCCCACGATATCCAAATTTCTAACCAAAATCATTGTCAAAAGGTTAAGACCACTCCTCATGAACATCATCTCACCAAACCAAAATAGCTTTTTTCATCCCTAATAGATGGACAAACATTAATTATATCATTGCCTCTGAAGCACTACACTCCATGAGAACTACTAGAGGTAAGAGAGGTTATTTAGCCATTAAGGTTGACATAGACAAAGCCTATGATAGGTTAGGGTGGGATTTCATCCTAGATTGCCTTATCATTCACAAACTAGACCAGAACGCCTGCCAACTCATCATGTCATGTATCACCTCTACCTCCTTCACTATCAATGTCAATGGTGATAGCTCTAAGACAGTCACACCTTCTAGAGGTATTAGACAAGGAGACTCACTGTCACCCTATATCTTTATTCTCTGCATGGAGCACCTATCCAAACTCATTCACTCTGCTTGTGACCAAGGCTCTTCGACTCCCCTAATCTTTGGCATATCACAATTTAAATTGTCCCACCTTCTTTTTGCTGATGACCTGATTTTGTTTGGAGAAGCTAGTACAGAAACTGTAATAACTATTTTAGCAACACTAGCACACTTTAAGATTATTTCAGGCGAAACAGTAAATCATAGTAAGAGAAAGTGCTACTTCTCTAAGAATACTACAGCCACCCAAATTCAAACACTCTCTGACATGTATTGCAACGACAAACGGTTTTTAGTGACGACTTTTGTCGTTGCCAAAAACTAGTTTTCTTGTAGTGAACATCAAAGCCAGCCAAGATTTAGGGGAGTACCTAGGATACCCTCTGACTGATAAAAGGCCTACCTACAATCAATTGGAATATTCGGTCAATAGGATGAAACACAAACTGGCCACCTGGAAGACAAAATTCCTAAATAAAGCAGGTAGATCAACCCTCATTAATGCCACAATGAACTTCATGGCACTTTACCCCATGAACTGCCTAGCACTCCCTAAGAAATCCCTAAGGGAACTAGATAGGACAATGAGAAATTTCTTTAGGGGTTCAAATGAGGAGAAGAAAATACTACACTTGGTGGGATGGGAGAAAATTTGCGCACCTAAGGCACTAGGAGGAACTGGTTGTAGATCACATCATATTCTCAATGAAATCTCCTTAACTAAGCTTTATTGGAAGATGCACTCTAGCAATAGTCTGGTCACCACTATGCTTAGAGCCAAATACTCTAATTGTAGAGTGGGGTTGACTACCTTTAAAAGGGGATCACATATCTGGCAAGATATTGGGAAGGATTGGGAGAACTTTACCAAATTTGCTATCTGGTCAGTGGGTAGTGGGGAAAACATCTCTTTCTGGTTAGATGATTGGACAAGGAAAGGCACCCTTAGAAGCCTGATTAGTGGGCCTCTCACCCCCAAAGACCTCACCTTGATAGTTTCTGATTGCCTGATAGAGGGGAAATGGATGTTTGAGCAAATATCTTTTGTTCTGCCCCAAGACTTCCTATCCTTTGTCTCAGCTTTGTTTATTCCTAATACTGGCATTGATGAGCTTACCTGCTCCCTTGCCCAAGGGCGTTTTTTCAACACCAAGACAGCCTATGCTGAGCTTTGGCAACAACATTTCAACTCCACCATCCAACCAACACAATCACCAATCACCAATCTAGTTAGGAACACTAAGAGCTGGGACAAGCTTTGTCAATGTGAATTGCCACCCAAAGTCAAATTCTTCTTTTGGTCAGTCTTTTGGGATGCATTACCTATCAAAACTATTCTTCATACTATAGGAGTATAACTTAACCAAAACTGTTCTTTCTGTCCAAATACACCTGAAACTTGGTACCATGTGATAAGACAATGTCCAATAGCTCAGGAGATTTGGCAATGCTTTGTTCAGTTACCACCACAATTTTACATAGATGAAGATGAAACCTGGATTACTAATAACCTGTTTAATAATCAAGAAGGGACTGATGAGGCAACTTGGAACATCCAATTTGGGATAGGATGTTGGGAGATTTGGAAGAAAAGGAATGTTTGGGTTTTTGAACAACAAAATAGGAAGGCACAACATATGTATCAACAGATTTTGCGTTTCACAACAGACTTTGTAAAAGTAAGTACTACTCAAAGCAAGGGAGTTAGTCTAACAGACAGTTTGGAAATACACCACAACCATTGTATGATCAAAGCCGATGCTTCCTTTTGTCCTAAGACCTTATGAGAACGATAGGAGGGATCTACATAAATAGCCACAACCAATGTGAAAAATCATTTTTCCAGAAAATACGAACTAGTGATGCTACTACTGCTGAATTTCAGTTCATCCATAAGACCTTAGACTGGATAGTTGAACAAGATCTGTCTAATGTCTATATTATCTCTGACTCTAAAATAGCAGTGGAACACATAACTCACCCACCTGTAATTAAGAATTGGTATTGTAATTTGGCCGCAATGTGCAGGGATCACCTAGGGAGGAGTAGAGCATGGGAGATAGCTAAGGTTGGAAGGAACTGCTTGCAGGATGCTAACAAGCTGGCTAGATAGACGAGCTAACAAAATTTTGTCTATAACCTTTATGTAACTTTGTTCTCTTCTCCTTTTATGAGGAATGATTGTAAGCTAAACGTAGATTTACTTTTGGATACTATTAGTAGGGCTCAAGGAGCCAACAGACTTGTTCATGCTTTTTCTACAAACAATTGTTGTAATAGTTTTCTCTAGTTAATTTAATAGTTCCTTCCAACAACAAAAAAAATTGTCTAATAAGGCTAACTTTTGTCACCAAAACATATCAAAGCTTGAGATAAAATACGAAAGTTTATAAAATGAAATCAAAATCTCAACTATATTATCGCATGTTTGGCAGCAAAATATTTTCATATAAAATCATCACATCCCAAATTGCATGTCATTACCATTTTGCCTTTTCAATTATATTTATTATATCAATCTCTTGTTTGGATATGAAATATCATTATTAATCCAGGTAAATTTTTCCCAACTAAAAGTAAATTAGATAGTATTACATATGGAAGTATGATTTTCAAATATGGTTCACAATTTCAGATTGTATAATATTCCATTAATATTTTACTGTCGAATTGCTAAAGGATTTTTTTTTTGGATTTAATTAAAAAGGGAGTTGTCCTATTGCTAACTCAGTTAGTTAAAAGGCGTTTAAAACCTATATATTATAGTACTTAGGAAAGAAAGCTTAGCATACAACGGAGTGCACATAAAATAAAACTATATCAAATAGGAGATTGAAAAATATAGTGATTGACCTCTAAATAAAACCTAATTTTCCTTTTCATTCCTCCATCACGTAGGTATAGATTTTCAACGTAATTAATCTAAGGTTTCATACCTTTGTCCATATAATATTACACATGTCTAGCAAGTACTACCTCCTCACAAGATTAGAAAGGTTCTATCCACATTCACAATCAACCCATCATATATATCCATATGCTCGAATAATTTGCGACAATTATATTAGATGCCACTCCCTTGACTCAAACGCTCTCCCCCGCACCAAACCGAATATTTCATCTATAGTAATTAAAACTTTTAACGTCAAAAGAAAAAAAAAACTTTTAACCCTCCAACACGAAATACTCTCACACGTAAAAAGAAAGAGACAAAACTGCTGCCAATAGGAGTGAGTTTAGCACTAATTTATCGAAATCTATGAAAATTAAAACGTAACTTAACTAATACAAAAAGCATCGTCCAAAGAAGAAACCCGGTCTTGTTCTTGAAGCCCTTGAACGTTGATGGAGACAAATATTTCGAGAGATTGAGAAAAGGTACTAGGTCAAGAGGAGTAGGTACTAGGTCTTTTTATTTCCTACAAGACAATTATAAGCATTTTTCTTATAAAAGAATATATTTTATGATGTTTTGCGAAGATAGCTTATTGTATTTACTTTGTCGTTAGACAGTTCAGAGCTCACCTTTAGAGAAGGGTCTCCTAATTTTACTAGTACCTTATCAAAATAAAATAAAGCATCTTACTCACTATCTAGTCATAGCAATGTAATGTTTCAATATGGTACCTTTTATTTTCAACACTTTGACTTTTATATTTTTCAATTAATACTTTCGAGCATTGATATATTTAATCATCTACTCCCTCCGTCCTATATTACTTTATACGACATTTCCCATATTCGTTCGTCTTATATTACTTGATACACTTCTAAAAATAGCATGGTCCTATATTAAAAATATATTTTTATATGGGATGGGTTGTCCTATTATTTTCTCTCTCTTTATCTTTTTATTTTACTTTTGTAATACACTCATGGCCCATATTTGTCCCACATTGTACTTTATAGACTTAAATAATACCAACAACTAACAACTCACAATAAAATAAACAAGTCAAATAACAGTTTTAAAACTCTGTGATGGTCAAACTATATCAAGTAATATGGGACGGAGGGAGTATTAGTTATAAAAAAGTGATTTTTTGAACTTAATCATTGAAATTAATCTCTGTTTATATGACAAGAAGCAACTACTTCCTCCGTATCAAATTAGATACTACACTTTTATTTTGCGGACTACAATGCATTTCATTGATGTGAGAGAGATAGAGAGGAAAAGACATGTGGTAGGAGAGAGATAGAGAGAAGGAAAAGCCAAATAACAAAGTGTTGCATCTAATGAGAAATTTCCTGTAGCAACTAAAAAAAGGAGAAAGTAATAATTATTTTTCAGCGCGAATAAAAAAATTATATTTTGAAAATATACTGGCTTTTTGTCATGCTAGCATATGTGTCCAAGACTCAAATAAAGTCTCTTTATTTAAAATTTAAGGATTGAGAAGTTAGACACTGGGACATGTAGTTGTGTCCGACTTCCATACATCAGTTTGTGTAGTACATGGGACATTCTCCTAGCCAAATGATATGAACCTTATCGATCTTGGTAGTCATGAATGATTATGAAATAAAGTTCATAGTTGTATTTATAAATTATACAATTTACTTTCTCCGTTTCATTTTGATGTTTCTATTTTTCGTTTTAGACCGTTTCAAAAAGTTGTTCCTATATTGAATCTTTTTCATTTACATACATTTTCCCCCTCATATTCCAAATGAGAACATCAAAATGAAACTGAGGGAGTACATAATAATTTAATGAAGAAGGGTAATGAGGGAAATCATCTATCCATGCAAGCTAACTTGCTATCTCCCCTTCTATTAATGACAACGAAGTATCAAGTATATTACCAATATAAATCCCCAATTACCAACTACCGACTAAATTTTGATGTAATAACTCCAATAAATAAACCCTTAGCTTGATCAATAATGTAATTTAATTGCTCACTTCAATCTCTTAAGGCCTATATATACTCATCAAATTTCGACCAACCAAACAACACATAAAAGAGAGAGAATAACAACAAAAGAATAAAAATGGGAAGGTGCATTGGTGTATTGGCTATCTTACTAATGATCATGGTGGTGTGCAGCCAGTCTGCATTTGGAACTAGTGGTGATCTTGCTCATCATGATCTAACTGATAATACCAAGAAACCCCTAGCCCATGGTGGCGGTGGCGGCGGTAATGGCGAGACCACCAGCATCAAGGGTACGCTCCGCGGTGGCCATGGGGTTCCCAAGGCTGTAGCGGGTGGTCCTTCAGTATTGACGGTTACCCAATTACCGCCGCAAATCGCTGACGTGGCTCGACTCGTAAATGACGTGGCTACCGCCGTTGATAACTTGCGTGTACTCGTTGCGGCCTTGGCTAACGCCGTTGATAACTTGGCTGGACTCGGTCCTTAAGAAATACTCGATCTTCAGCTAGTGTTCACGTACTAGTTTGTTATGTGTTGGGTACTTGGGTTGATTATGGTGGAGAAGGCAATATTCTCCTATAATAAATAAGAGGGTTTTTTGAAAATTATCACCTTTTGTTTACAAGTTTTTAAAAGTTACCACCTTTAACTTTTTTTTTTAACTTACCACCATAACGTTACCAATTGTTTAGAACTTCCCACCTCTTAACAGCAAGTCACTAATTTTTCCGTTTGTGGTCCCCACATACCAACTAAGTCTCTTCCATCCCTCTTTATAACCACCAAATCCTAATTTCATATGAACAAAACCTAGTTCTTCAATTGAAACTGAAATTAGCAACAATTTGGGGAGATTTAAGAGGCAATTTCCATAAAACCAACAACAGCAACCCAATTTCGGGTAATTCGACATCTTAAATTTACAAGATGAGTTTTTTTTGTGATTCTAAAATCTAGGTTTTTGGGTAATCAAATGGGGGAATTTGTTGGGTTAGTTCTTGATTTGAAAATTGGGGCAAAATTTGACAATTTCAGTATCATAACAACTTCCCAAATTCATGGATCATGGTCTCATAATGAATCACCAATTTGAGTAAGGGTTGTTGTTGTCATAACAATTTCAGTGAATTGGGGGAATTTGAGTAAGTTGTTGTTGAATCACCAAATTGGGGGAATTTGAGTAAGGTTATTATCATAACAATTTCAGTAAGGGTGACATAAAAAGAGTGAGGAAGAAAAAACGAGGCAGAGGCAATTGTCCAGCCATGGCTTCCACTTTGCCCACCATTGTTGATGAGATTAGAATAAGTGAAATAATGGCTGGACAATTGGTCTGAGATTGTGCAAGTTAGAAAGGATAAAAGGGGAGGGCGGAGTTCAGGGTGGCTCCGAGGCGGCCGGCGTCGGGTCAGCAACGTTAGAGAGGTGGATGTGGTGGTTTTCCAGAATGTGGGGGCTGCTCTAATTTCTTTCACTTTCTCTTATTAGTTAATTTTTGTGGGTTAACTTAACTTGAATGTTATATTGTTATGTTCCCTTTTAATTTAATAAAAGATAGTTAATTACTTAATAAAAGAGACTTAGTTGGTATGTGGGGACCACAAACGGAAAAATCAGTGACTTGCTGTTAAGAGGTGGGAAGTTCTAAACAATTGGTAATGTTATGGTGGTAATTTTTTTAAAAAAAAGTTAAAGGTGGTAACTTTTAAAAACTTGTAAACAAAAGGTGGTAATTTTTAAAAAATCCTAAATAAGATGTTGTACATGCATGCATGCGTTTTCAGATTGCTAGCTATCTTGATGCCACCGTCAAGCTCTTCTGTAATTATTAATAATAATGTATTGTGCTATGTATAATAATATGGAAAAATTGCCTAGAATAATGCAACCTTTTAAACCTAAAGATTATTCTGGAATAATGCAACCTTTATACCCCATTTATTTTAAATAGGACAAATAACTGGTTACCTGAACAATTGGTAATTTTTATTTAAAACTTTAAATTTTAATTAATATATTAACAAAAACTAAAAAAATAAAAAATTAAATGCCCCCCACCCCACTCCCCACGCCTGCTGCTCCAACCCCCCCTGCTGCTCTGCAGCCCCAAACCCCCCACCTCTGGGTGCTCTCAGCCCCACCCCCACTCCCAACCCCAGCCCCCACCCCATTTGCTACTCTCAGCCATCACCTCCCTCACACCCCATTTGCTGCTCTCAGCCGAACACTACCCAGAACCACCTCACACCCCATTTGCTGCTCTCAGCCGAAAACTACCCAAAACCACCTCACACCCGGCCCCCACCCCATTTGATGCGTGTTTTCTAGTTTGTTGCAACAATTATATGGATCTTTTTTGCGAAGGTCGCCGGCGAGCAACGACGGTTTCAAGGTGCGCAATTCCGGTAGTTTTCGCGGCGGGTGCGAGTCTTCGTCGAAGACGGGCTGGGTTGCGTGGGCCTTCAAGTTGTTGCTCTTGGCTGGGCATTTTCAAAGGGAGCGGGGTGGTGGTCGGAGGTGGCTGGCATTTCGAAGGGAGGTAGTCGAAGGTGGCTGGCATTTCGAAGGGAGGTGGTCGGAGGTGGCTGGCATTTCGAAGGGGAGTGGGGTGGTGGTGGCTGGGCATTTCGAAGGGAGTGGGGTGGTGGTCGGAGGTGGCTGGGACGATGGGGGTGACTGGTTCTGGGTGGAGGTGGGTTAGGGGAGGGGAGGTTTTTTTTTTGTTTTATCTTTTTAAAAAACAAAAATTAAAAAAAATGTTTATTAGAACCAATAACAAGTCGACACGTGTCCCACAAAACCTATTATTCAGGTAATAACCGGTTTTACCCCATTTAAAATAAATGGGGTATAAAGGTTGCATTATTCCAGAATAATTTTTAGGTTGCATTATTATCTGCGAATGAGCAAAAGGTTGCATTATTCTAGGCAATTTTTCCTAATAATATTCTATTATACGTGCTATGTTTTCCATGAAGTAAAGTCCGGTGATTTGTGAAATAAATGGTCATATAATTATATACAAGAGAGTTAAGAGAGCAATAAAAGTGGGAAAATTGACAAGAATAATTGATACGTTAAATTATACTTCATCTGTTTCTAAATAAGTGACACACTTCTTTTTTTCACGTTTGTCAATGTATTATTTTAACCATTAATATCATCAATTATCAACAAGTAAAAAATTATAAAAACTTGATAATAAAAAAATTCACATTGAGATGAATCTAACAAGATCCCACATGACTATGTTTTTCCTAAAATGTAAATCACCAAAGCTAATTAAGTCTAAACTATGAATAGTAAAGTTATGCAAATGTGTCACTAATTTAGAAACGGAAGAAGTATTTGGGCCAAATTTAACCTAGATACTAAGCAAGTTAAGTTGTAAGTAGAGTCGATTTCTCAAGTACTAGGTAAGGTAATCATCTTTCATTTGTCACTAATCAAGATAAACCTAAGAGCAGAAATAATGAGCAATTTTCAAACTAACAAATTCGAAACTCTAACAATATTTAATTAAGTTTTACGATTCAATTTAAAGAACTACTAAAAATAATCGCTAAATCAAAAATTACCAATATTACAGAACTCTAGGAAAGGAGATTTAATTTTATCACTCATATATTTAGAGAAGCAAATCAGTTGTTGATTTCTTTTCTAAACAATCAAAATATCTACATTGTAGATGTCATCTAGGAGGAGACATACAAATTTATTCAAATTTATCACCTTAGATAGCTTAAGATTCACCCTTGAGAGAAGGTATCCCAGCCTTTCCTTGTATCCAAAAAACAACACTAATTAGACCCTTAAAAACTTGGTTTCTAGTATGAGTGAAGGTCATGGTCATCTGATACATTTATGTTTTCCATATCAAACCTCCAATAATAGGGGCAAATATTCTAAATAATAGTTCAAATAGTAGAGCAAGTAAACATTATCTCGCTCATCTTACCATGCATTTCCTCTTTTTAACTAAACATTTTGACTAAGAATATGGACATATATTATGATGTGCGTCGATCATAAAATAATGTTATTTTTTATTTCCGTATGAAGTGCTGACTCAATTTGCTCAGTATTAGTCCTGCATACAATCCTTTACTCTCGACTCTCTCCAGTATTGTTCCTTTCATCCTCTCCGCAACTACATTTCGTTGGGCTTGCCCGGGATAGTCCTCTTCAGAATGATGTCGTTCTCCTTGCAAAGTTTCTTGTACCTGCTAACTCATACTCGTCTCCATTACCAGACTCAATGAAGTTGATCTTCTTACCTCTCTGATTATTGACTTTAGCACTCCACCTCTTAAAAGTCTCATGATGAAGCTCATATTTGTTCTTCATAGAATAGACTCAAACATTGCTGATGTATCTGTTGAAAGTCATCCTTCAAAGTATGAGTACAGTTAGTGGAATCTCTTATTAATGCTTAGTGGAAATTTAGCTTCCTAAATAAAAATAGTATATTAGGATTACATAGAAGTAAGAAGTAGTGGTATTTGGTTGGTATAAGTTAGTAGAAAAAAACGTGGACCATGATTTTCCACTAACTAGTATTTGTTTATTAACTATGTTATTGTAAGCCTATTTAATGGCTAGTTATCTTTGAATTGAATATCACAAAAAATGCAGAATACTTTCTCTGCAAAATCTATTGTTTCTTTAATTTATCTTTGTTAATTTGTGAGCTTACCACAACAATCTTTGTATTAGAGCATATTAAAGACAAAGACACGTGCAGCTTCTTACTTTCAATACCAGGTGGGTCCTTGTGAGGAGAAACCCAAATTTGGTAAAGTAATTGCCTATTGAACCCTCTGTTTCGGTGAAAAACAAAAGAGAAGACAAATTAGCAGAGAGATAGAGTGAAAGAAAGTAAACACGGTGAGGAAAACACAATTGAGAGATATCCATGGCAAGCAATGGTGTTAAACCTTCTTCTCAACCCTTAATTCCAACTTTTAAGGGAGAAAAATATCATCTTTGGAGTTTGAAGATGCAAACCCTATTTAAATCCCAAGAGCTGTGGGATATGGTGGTAGCGGATATAAGGAGCTGGAGCAAGAACCGACAGAACCCGACCAGCAATTACTGGAAAGCCGCAAGAAGGATGCAAAGGCTTTGCTATTCATCCAAAGTGCATTGGATGATTCCATCTTTCCTCGAATTTCAGCAGTAAGTTCTTCCAAAGAGGCATGGGAAATACTTAAAAAGGAGTATCATGGAGATAGTAACGTAATCTCTGTTAAATTACAAACCTTAAGAGCTAGTTTCAAATCACTAGCTATGAAAGAAAAAGAATATGTGCAAGATTATTTATTGAGGGTGTCTCCCATTGTTAACCTCATGAAATCGTATGGTAAAATTCTTTCTAATGTTAATGTTGTCAGTAAAGTCTTGAGGAGTCTAACCAAAGACTTCATTCATGTTGTGGCTGCAATTGAGGAGTCCAAAACCATGTCCACCTATACTTTTGATGAGTTGATGGGCTCTTTGTTGGCTCATGAAGATAGGATTAATAGGTCCTATGAAAAGGTTGTTGATTATTTAGGAACACTACAAGAGGGGGGGTGAATTGTATGTGTGGGAAATGAACGTACTTTTTGCGGAATTAAAAAAAACAATGAAAGGAACAAGAGAAAGACAAAAGAGATTTTTACGAGGAAAAACTTCCTGGGCCCAACAGGAAGAAACGACCTCGACCACAAGGGATTTTAAACTCAACTCTTTCACTATAATAGACCAAACACCTTTGTTACAAACCTATTAACTCTCGGGCCACTACTTGAGTTCCTCTACAAACTCAAGTCCCAACAACAGTTCCCTCTAACTGTTGTTCCTCTCGAACTTCAATCGAAGTTCCTTTCTCTTTCTCTTGCTTCACTCAAAGCCTCACACTTTACAGGAGTTCACTCAAACCCCTTACCCAAACTCAAACTACAAGAGTTCCTCTCAACTCTTTTCTCAACTCGAAATACAGAATAATATAACGTTATTGAACACTAATGGAACAATGAACTCATATGGTAATGGAACTTGGAACTTGGTGGTACTGACTCGATATACGTGATACTCAAATTAATACCTTTTTAGATCACTTATTACTTTGTCAGACACTCTTATGACTTAGTTGGAACAACCCTTTTATAGCAGTCATTTAGAATAAACATGATTTCAATCATGGGTTAGTGGAGTAGTGGAGTGAAGCCATGTTTGTTCCTTTGCTTGAGGAACAAACAACACTATCCCACTACATGCACGTTATAAATTAAACATTGGATTACCATGTGATAATGGAGTAGTGGAGTCAAGTCATGTATGTTCCTATGCTTGAGGAACAAGGTAGCACTATCCCACTATTCCCACTAATTATACACGTTCAACTGAACGCTTATTGATTTCCTAAATTCAAGCAATTCATTTAAGATATTTTTGACTAAGAATATCAGTTATAAATAATCAAAAGCTTATTTAAATCTTTTCCTAACAAATAATATCTTAAAAAGATTTTCTTTGATTAAAAGATATTATTTTCGAAAACAATAAATATCTTTTAGAAATATCCAAAATATCTTTGAAAATAATTTCCTAAATTTTCTCCATTGTCAGTTAATTAATTCTAGGCGTGTGAAAGAGGAACAAACAAAATTAGCTTGTTCCTTTATCCTAAGACAATGTTTGTTCCTTTGCATAATAAAACATTAGGCGTGTAGACATATTTTGCAAAACAAAATTGTTTGTTCCTTTAAGGACATTGCTTGTTCCTTTGCTTAAAACATTGCTTGTTCCTTTAAAACCATTGCACGCATGTTTCAAGTCTGTTTCATTCATAGGAACAGACAAACATTCAATTCATAGGAACAGACATATATTTTGTTAGTATTTCTTTTTAGACACATGTTTCTTATATCAGTTCCACTAACATAGTTCCATAGAAAGTTCCAATTCCTTACCATATGACGATCTTTGTTCCTTACATAAGAAACCTAATTACACCCTTCTGTAACTAAGCTCCTTTTCTCTTGGAGTTCCCCCTCAGGAACTTCACTCTTCTCTTGGACTTCCAACTCAGGAACTTCACTTATTACCTTCATAAAGCACCATTATTTATTCATGAACCTTGCACACATAAAACTTATAAACCTTGTTAGTTATTACTTTAGTTTGTCATCATCAAAACCATATAGGGTCAACAAAGGTGGAGGAAAAGGCTTTTCAGGTGAAGGGAGAGTTCTACAGCAAAGGAAAATATGAAAATTCAGGTGGTCAAGGAAGAGGAAGAAATGGTTTTCGTGGTCGAGGTTGCAATGGAGGTAGAGGACGTGGTCGATCGGGTGATTACCATCAAAACAAGAGCAACAACCAATGCCATTATTGCAAAAAAATATGGCCATAAAGAAGCAGATTGTTGGAGCAAAGAAAGAGATGAAAAACAAGAGACGAAGCAAGCCAATTTTACAGAAAGTACAGCAGATGAGAGCAACTTGTTCATGGCTCATTCTTCTGTAAACATGTCTGTGAATGGAGTATGGTTTATGGACAGCGGATGCTCCAACCACATGTCAGGAGAGAGGTCTTCAATTAAAGATCTTGATGAGTCGAAGAAAAGTAAAGTGCGGCTAGGGGACAACAAACTCATGATGGTTGAAGGAAAGGGAACCATTGCAATCAAAACAACTCACGGTAACACTAAGCTACTACATGATGTGCAATATGTTCCAAATTTAGCGCATAATATGCTAAGTGTTGGAAAATTGATAGAATGTGGATATAAGATTGTTTTTTATGATAAATGTTGCTCAGTTTATGAAAAACAATCTGGTCAGTCCCTACTAAGTGTTCATATGACTCAAGATAAAATGTTTCCGCTTGAAGTTGACGCTGTGGAAAATTGTGATTTAATGGCAAAAAATAATGAGTCAAAAATATGGCACCTAAGATATGGGCATTTGCATGAAAAGGGGTTGAAACTCCTAGTCCAGAATAGCATGGTGGTTGGTTTGCCCAAAATTGATAAACTGGAGTTTTGTGAGGGGTGCATCTACGGGAAACAAAGTAGAGACTCATTTCCAGTAAACAAGTCTTGGAGGACATCTACGTGTCTTGAGTTGGTACATACCGACCTTTGTGGTCCTATGAGTGTGGAGTCAATTGGTGAAAGCCGTTACTTCATGTTGTTGATCGATGATTTAGTCGAATGACTTGGGTCTATTTCTTGAAACACAAATCAGAAACCTTTGAGTGTTTTAAGAAATTTAAGGCCTTGGTGGAAAATCAAAGTGGGCTTCATATAAAGGCATTTCCTTCTGACAGAGGAGGAGAATTCATCTCAAATGATTTCAATGTGTTTTGTGAGAAAAATGGAATACATAGAGAATTGAGTGCACCACGCACACCACAGCAAAATGAGGTTGTTGAACGCAAGAATAGAACAGTGGTAGAGATGGCACGGAGTATGATGGCAGCAAGTGGTCTGCCAAAAGAGTTCTGGGCTGAAGGAGTAGCAACTATAGTCTACCTTCTCAACATCTCACCAACAAGAGCGGTCATGAACCGCACACCATATGAAGCATGGAAAGGAAGAAAGCCTCGGGTAAGCCATTAATAATTTTTGGTTCTATAGCCTATGTCTTAGATACATCTTTATCTCATGCTAAACTTGATAAAAAAAATCAAAGAAATGTATTTTTATCGGTTATTGTTCTCAACCTAAGGCATATAGGTTGTATAACCCAACAAGGGGCAAGATTGTGATTAGCAGGGACGTGAAGTTCAATGAAGGAGAAACTTGGCTCTGGAACAACATGAACCCAGCACATGAAGTACCTCAGATCTCATCAATTACTGATCCAGAACCTTTTGAGCCATTTAATGAAACTGAAAATGGCAACCAGCAAGACTCGTCTTCTAGCAATGATACTGTTTCAACTCTAGTTTGAGCATCTCCAGCAAGTGCAACGCCAAGTTCATCCCCTTCAAGCACTGACTCTGAAAGTCCGCCAAGGAAAACAAAATCCTTGAGAGAAATATATGAGTTATGCAGCTTTGCTCTTTATACTTTAGACCCCATTTCTTATGCAGATGCAGCAAATGAGAAAGTGTGGCAAACTGCAATGGCAGAGGATATAGATTGAATTTTGAAGAACAACACATCGAAGCTAGTTGATCTTCTTCCCGGCAAAGATGCAATTGGGCTCAAATGGGTATTTAGAACAAAGTACCATGCCAATGGCAGTATAGACAAGCACAAAATCCGCTTAGTTGTGAAAGGATATGCTCAACAACACGGCATTGATTTTGAAGAAACATTCTCACCCGTGGTTCTCTTTAAAACAGTGAGAACCTTCTTAGCTCTTGCTGCTCATTTGCGTTGGCCTGTGTACCAATTTGATGTGAAGTCTGCATTCTTGAATGGGGAGCTAGAAGAGGAAGTATATGTCACTCAACCAGAAGGCTTTGTTGTAAGTTGAGAAGAAGAAAAGGTATATCGACTGAGGAAGGCTTTATATGGCCTGAAGCAGGCGCCAAGAGCGTGGTACAGCAAGATTAACTCATATTTTCTTGAGAATGGGTTTGAAAGAAGCAAAAACGAACCTACTCTCTATGTGAAGAAGCACGGTAAATCTGATTTCTTGCTAGTCTGTTTATATGTCGATGACATGATTTACATGGGTTCTTGTGAGTCACTAGTTGCTGAATTTAAGTCATTTATGAAGAAAAAATTTGAGATGTTTGATTTGGGCTTGCTGCATTGTTTTCTTGGAATTGAAGTAAATCAATGTGCTGATGGTATTTTTATTTCCCAATGGAAGTATGTTGTTGACCTTTTGAAGAGGTTTAACATGTTGGATTGCAATATAGCCTCCACTCCCATGAATGCAAATGAACCCCTCATTGCAAAAGATGGTACTGGTCTGACAAGTGCAACATATTTCAGAAGTATAGTTGGAGGACTAAATTACTTAACTCATACAAGGCCAGATATAACATCTCTGTAAGTGTTATTTCCAGGTTTATGCATAACCCAACTATGCATCATCTCGGCGCGGCAAAAAAAATTATGCGTTATGTTGCAGGTACTGTAGATTATGGGATTTGGTACTCGAAATACCACCTTCAAAGCTGAATGGTTACACGGACAACGACTGGGCAGACTGTCTTGACGATAGAAAAAGCAATTCTGGAAGTGTTTACAGTATGGGTTCAGGTGCTATCACTTGGAGTTCAAAGAAGCAAGACACAGTGGCTCTATCATCTTCAGAGGCTGAGTATGTGGCTGCTACTACTGTAGCGTGTCAAGCCATATAGTTACGAAAGATGCTTGTAGATATTCAACATGAGAAAACCGGTTCTACATATGTATTTTGTGATAACAAAGATGCTATAGCTATGGCTAAAAATCCTGCATTTCACAGTAGAACAAAACACATTGACATCAGGTGTCATTTCTTACGAGACATTGTTGCAAGAGGATCAATTGAACTGAAGCACTGTGGAAAAAAGGAGCAAGTGAAAGACATTATGACCAAGGCACTTCCACTTGGTAAGCATGAGTACTTCAGATCACAGATGGGAGTGACAAATTTTGAAGGAAGGGAGAGTGTTGAGAATCATCCTTCAAAGTAAGAGTACAGTTAGTGGAATCTGTTATTAATGCTTAGTGGAAATTTAGCTTCCTAAACAAAAATAGTATCTTAGGATTACATAGAAGTAAGAAGTAGTGGTATTTGGTTGGTATAAGTTAGTAGAAAAAAACGTGGACCATGATTTCCCACTAACTAGTAGTTGTTTCCTATTTTTTAATATTAACTATGTTATTGTAAGCCTATTTAATGGCTAGTTATCTTTGAATTGAATATCACAAAAAAGGCAGAATACTTTCTCTGCAAAATCTATTGTTTCTTTACTTTATCTTTGTTAATTTGTGAGCTTACCACAATAGTATCGTCAATAAAAGTAACAAAATATCGTGAGCTTCCAAGGTATCTAACCGGGGAAGGGCCCCATAAATCAACGTGTAGTTGTGCACCATCTCTAGCTTCTCAGTCTTCAACTCTTTCATGGATTTTGTTAAAGCAATTTTCTTTAGCTTTCTATAGACACAACTTTCGAAAAAATCCATATTGATTGATTTCAACCCTGACAACTTGTTCTTAATCCCAATCTAACTCATATGACTAGCTTGCCTAATTTCTTCGACTTAAAGTCATGAAATTGCTCCATAAATAGTGAAGAGTGAAACAAGGCACCCGAATCAAGTATCCAAGACACAATGCTACTATGAACACTCAAAATCAAAGCATTAAAGATATCATTGATACTTAGTAGATCGATGATTATTCATCAAAATTCGCTTGCATGTCCTTGTGTTCTGGTTCACCTTTCTTCTTCTTAAGTTGCGAACACTATGGATGACCCTTCTCACCACAATTCTTGTAAGTAATCTGAGCTCTGCTAGTAGACTTCATTCTCCATGTAGACTTTGATTGATTCTGAAAAGATTTCCCATTTCCCTTTAATTCCCTTACTCTCAGTACTTCAAGTCCACTATGACTCTCTATTCTCCTTTCTACAAATACTTTCCCTCAAGATCAAGTCACTTACGTCTAATTTTTAATTTTCTTTTCCAGATTACAGCTACAAGCCTACAATAGATTTCCAAGTAGTAGGCAAAGAAGACGTCAAAACAAGGGCTTTCACTTCATCATCAAAATCAATTTCTAACAAATTCAATTGGCTAATTATTAAATTAAATTCATCAATGTGTTGAGTAGCAGTAATTAATATGTTAAGTAGAATATCACCATTTTTCATCTCAAAATCAAAAAGTTGGCGCATCAGATATACCTTATTCATAGTCACATGCTTTTTGTACATATCTGAAAGTGTTTGAATCAATCTCGTCGTAGTTTTGGCATGATTGACGTTGAAAGGCACTTTCTGTCCCAACATCAATCGAATAACTCTTAGTCGCATGCTCGTCAAGAACCTTCCACTTCTCATCTTCCATGTCTATAGGATTTTTTGCTAGAGAGAGGTTGATAAATATTGTTTTGGTAGAAAACGTTTTCAACTTATTACAGGCAAAATCTTGCCTATCAAACTTCTTAATCTGGATCTTTGCATCCTCCATTATTAATTTCTCTAAATCTAGACAATATTATATTTTAGCTCTTAATACTACTTGTAAGTTTTATATATTGTCTACAAATAATAAACAAGAAAGCAATAAACTTGACACAAAAGGATTACTTGTGGGAAACCTGAGTATCGGAGCCAAGCCCTCCCGTTTGCACTAGAATTCAATGGAAGTATCAAATGATGAATTACAAAGCGCTAACAAATCTCTCTAAAGCTTCTAATTGCTCAAGAATATGTGTCAACGACTAAAAACTCTTCTAATTAGTTGTATTTATATTAAAGTTGGAATTAGGAAATCTAGCTAATTGTAAAAGGAAACAACAGAGCCCGACAAAAGTGGGCCCACTCGCACCCGTAACCAGTATCATGAGGTGCGACCTGGCTACTCAATCTTGTTGTCAGATTGTGTCCTTTCTTCGTGGTCCTAGCGTTCATCTCGATTGATACAGCCATTTCTTCTACGAACCTTTCTTCATTCACTTATCTCTATACCATACCCAACACTAGGTACCTTGTGAACATGTGCTTAACGAGGTGCGTTGTACTGTAGTGGCTGTTTGATTCATATAGGAATATAATTTTTTTTGAAAATAAGTTTTGAGGATTGAAATTTGATAAACAAATTCATGTGAAATAATTGGTTGAGCTATTATAACGTTACACCCTAGATTTTTCTATTCTTGGAAGAGGACTCTTACAGGGCCCACTATATTATTTCATCAAGCTAGTGTTTAAGCGATTCTTCTTAGATAATATCCATAACTTAGTGCTCGTTCTCTCTAGATTATTTTCAGTTTAATTCAAGTCAACTCCAATTAGTTCAGTTAAGTTCAGCTCCATTCAATTCGGGCAGTTTAGTTCAGCTCCATTCAATTCAGCTGTTTTCAACCGAACACAACAGACCTCTTAATTTAACAATGCCTTCTTTTTCACATAAAATTGCTCGGGTAAAATAAGTTTTTTGGTACATAAGACAAACATCGAAGTTTGTAAACTGCTAGGAGAAATTCTCCACATGTTTGTTTGCCTTTTCATATTATACAAATCTGAAATGCATGCAGCCTAGTTGATGCTTATTGCGTAATAATCACTTGTATTTCAAGACAAGATATGTTTGTGGTTGCTGCAAGTTTAGTGCTCATTGGTTAGTTGAGTGACTTAACCCCTAATGTTTTTACTACGTACTCCGCATGTTTCTAAATTATCCGCTAGATTCTCATTGCACAGTGTCTCATATTGATTGCTATCAAAAATCTGATCAGGATCTTACGATTCTCTGAACAATTTGCATCCAAACATATTTGACCGACGCTCTTACGTAGGATCTTAATATTCGTAGGTTTTTGCAATTCTCACTGTATTAAGTTTTTGGCTTCGACACGATTCTAAATTCCAGAGATTCAATACGATCTTACAATAATCAACTAAATAATGGCAATTGTTTCTTATGTGTTAACCTTTAGTAATTACTTTTATATGATGTTTAAACCTTTCGATAACTAGTACTAAATATAGTTAACTAATTTGGACATTTAAATTGATTTGCTATGAAATTGAGATATCAATACAACTTGTAATAACTTTTATCTTACTATCTTAAACTTCTAAATGAACAATTACAACTCGTGATCGGTACCCTTGGTTTCAATACATTTGAAGCAAATATTACAACCTTTTATCCGACGCTCAACCACTCGAGGTGTAGGATAGCATGTTATGCCCAATACTATTATTTCTTGCATTGTGCTTAATTACATCTTAAAATATTCCGTCCTCCTTTTCCTATGCTTATTGTAAATTATAAATGTGACACAAAACATTTTTGTAGATCATGATCTAATCAACCCAATCAATAATTAATTCAGCCTCGTGTAAACCATTTAGAGTAATTAAATATATTTATTAATTAGGACCCCTAAAAAAATAAATTTTATGGATTGTTAAATAAATTGTTTTTCCTTATATTTTCACCTAATATCAATATAGACGAGATTCAATCCCATTTTTAACACCAGCTCAAAAAATAAAAACCTATATAAGTTAGCTTTCTTGCTTTGTTTAATTAGATGGCAATGGATTGTACCTCAATCTTTCAAGTAAGTGTATAAAACGCCTTCATTATATACTCCACAAAACCAAAGCACCATACTCAGAAAGAATAATCATGCCTCCAAGATTAAGAAACTCCCTCAAAATTCTCTCCATCATCTTCATTCTTTCATTCTACATTATCTTAGCTGCCACAATCAATGAAGACGAAGACCAAAAGGTTGTTACTAAAAAAATTTTCGTTAATTATATAGTAACTATTTGCACCTTATATTATATGTACTTCCTCTAATTCATTTCCGTTCTTCCTATTTGAAATCTATTTTTAGAGAAAATGAATTGGTCGTAATAGGAAGAACTTTTTGAAACGGAGGTTCATGAATATATAGATATATAGACAACAGTTATATGGGTGTAATTTTCTTATATTTCATGCAGAAATTTTACATAGTTTACTTGGGAAATCACCCACTAGAAGATGAAGTTTCTGCCAAACAAGTGCATACTGATTTACTCTCCATTATAAAAGGAAGGTGGGTCAATTATTATATAGTTAAGTAATTACTTTACTTAGTAAATTTTTTATCATTTCATACTAATAAATATAATTATGATTTTGTGTTGATCAGTAAACTTGATGCAAGAGAATCAATAGTCCACAGTTATCATAGAAGCTTCAATGCGTTTGCTGCAAAATTATCCAATGATGAAGTAGAAACATTGTCTGGTTGGTATAGTCAAATACTTCCCCCATTTTAAATAAAATACTTGCAAAAATGTGACTTGTACGTACTATTCATGTAATAATTGTTTTATGTAAAATTTAGTTTATTAGTCTGATTATATATTTTCAAGATACCAAAATAATTGAATATGTTAGCAACAAATTTTGCGTCAATTAATAAGCCTTAAAGTCAAAGTTTCGCAATATTATGAAACATATGAATTATAAATAATTATTTTCATGTATAAAATTTGATATTCTAAACATTTTAATTGGTGGTAATAGTATAGTATTTTATATGCTGATTTTTCTATTTGCAGAAATGGATGAGGTGCTTTGGATTTTTGAAAACAAATATCATAAGCTACACACTACAAGGTCATGGGATTTCATTAGATTTCCTCAATCGGCTAAAAGAAGATTGAAGATGGAGAGTAATATCATTGTTGGTCTTTTTGATACAGGTGATGATTTTTGTACGTATTTTGGACATTCCCTAAACCATTTTTTAATATTCTAATTTAAATTTAAGGATCTATTACAGGGATTACTCCACAATCTGAGAGTTTTAAGGATGATGGTCTTGGTCCACCCCCAGCAAAATGGAAAGGAAGTTGTGCTCACATTGCTAATTTCTCAGGATGCAACAAGTAATCAACTCTTTAACTATCCAAATACTGCTTTAGCTCTTATATATCTTGTAGTCTTAAATACTTGCACTAAAAGTTCTATATATAAGCATATGGATTGGCTGTATAGAATTTTAAATTAAAATTTGCAATGTTTTAACTCTTAGATTCAAGGTTCTAAGTTTTAACATCTTATACTTTAAAGTTAAAATCTTACACGATAAAATTGATTCTTAATAGATACTTCAAATCTTACTTTTTAGTTTAAAGATTCATCTATTCACATACTTATGGATAGACACTCAAACAGTCTAACACAACTCTTATACATGTCTTTGGTGAATGTCAGCTAATTTAGTTGATAAAGTAGTGCGAATGATCCTCAACCTATGATCGGATTTTGTATATATATCTTAAACATTTTTCTCTCTAAAAGGGGAAAAATAAGCTTGTCCTAGCCTTCATTTACGTAAACTTCTTTATCGTATTTACATAAATTATTAATTAGCTATTTCGTTTGAATATTTAGAAAATGAATATACTCCTGTCGTTCGTCGGACAATCATATTGACGTATATAATGAAATATATTGCAAAAAGAATTCATGTTTGAAGACAGAGTATCATTGCTCATTAGGACTAATTAGAAGCAAGACATTCAAGAGATAAAAGGATGTAATATGAAGGAAGGGGCAATCCAGCCCAACGATCTCTTATGAGTTATGAGGTTCAATTCTAAGTCGAGGTGGTGTATTGTAACTACTGTTTGGTAGCTTTCACTCAATAAATTATTTTCTAGCATGCTGTTGTAGAAGTAGGAGTGGTTATCCTAACACTAAAGTTCATTAGCACATATACATTAAACGAGTCGAAACCAATTAGTTTAATTCGTAAGATTTTATGGGGATAATATTTAAGAGATGGTATCACAAACCTTATATAGATGGTAAATCTTGTAAGGAGCATATCCAAAACTTAGGATCGAATCCTGTCTACATCACTACTTTTTGTCGTTCTCTATACGACAAAAATATAAGTGCGTCACTTCATTTAATGCTATTATCCCGTATATGGTGCGAACTTGTGAACTCAATATTAGAGAAAATGTCATTATTTAGGGTATCATTTGCAACACCCATCAACTGAACTCACTACCTAAAATGATGGTCAACGCGGATTAGAGAAAAATCCTACTAACTAGAATTTTTTCCCAAAATAATGTTCCTCAGCAAAAAAATTCCCACTTTACCGTCACTTTGAAAATAATTCCCACAATACCGTCCACGTAAGCAAAGTCAACGTTTCAATTTTTTTTGGTTTGCGGAGTAATTTCGCTACCTGAAGTAGTGAAATAAGACAAATTCGGTACCTGAAGTAGCGAAATTAGTCAACAATTTCGCTACTTCAAGTAGCGAATTTGTCTTCCAATTTACTCACAGCAATTTGGCTTCTGTTGCAAGTAGTCTAGACAATTTCGCTATCTGAATCAGCGAATTCATATGTAATTCGCTCTTTCAGATAGCGAATTAGCTGCGTGAAAAAACAAAAAAAAAATTCTTATGCTGATTTGCTTACGTGGACGATATTGTGGGAATTATTTTCAAAGTAACGGTAAAGTGGGAATTTTTTTGCTGAGGAGCATTATTTTGGGAAAAAATTCTTTGTACAAATCTTGAAAAGTTATGAGTATGACTTTCTCTATTGTTTCCCATTACATCCTCATGGCTTAGCTTGCACATTTAAGTTGTATTGGTTCTTAAAATTTCATCTATAATAGACATTCATCTACCACACCAACCTAAAAAAAGTTGAATTTAATCCAAACCCCGATCAAGTTCTGAACAAAATAATGCGGTTTATTGGAGCTACCATTTGGCTTTTGGTATTTTTGAAAGAAGATAATTCCTTAATTGATAAATGTTACAACCTAGCAATATATACTAGCATACAAAAGAATAGTCAACACAACCTATAAATTAGGAAACAATAATATCCAAAGATATACATGACTAACTAAATCATATCATATAAATACAAAAGATATATATGAAAATAAATAATATTTTCATATAATCTAACACACCCCCGCAGTCGAAACGGGAGGAGGACGAACGTTGAGACTATCCTGAAAGTCTTCAAAAAGAATCAAGGGAAGACCCTTCGTGAATATGTCGGCAATCTGATAGCGAGAGGGGACATGTAACACACGAGCTTCGCCTCGAGCAACCTTTTCGCGCACAAAATGTATATCCATCTCAATATGTTTAGTACGCTGATGCTGGACAGGATTCCCAGATAGATAGATGGCACTCACATTGTCACAATAAACCATGTTAGCCTTTCGAACCGGACAGTGAAGCTCCGTAAGAAGATTACGCAACCAACACGATTCTGAGACTACATTCGCTACTCCTCTATATTCTGATTCAGCACTGGAACGGGACAAAGTGGTTTGCTGTTTAGATGACCAGGAGAGCAAATTATCACCAAGAAACACACAGTAGCCGGAAGTAGAACGACGAGTGTCAGGACACCTACCCCAATCTGCATCTGTATAGGAAAATAGAGTCGACACTGACGAGAGATAAAGATGTAGACCCATATCCAGTGTGCCCTTCACATAACGAACAATGCGCTTGAGAGCGCACATGTGATCCTCCATGGGCTGGTGCATGAATAGGCAAATCTGCTGCACTGCATAAGAAATATCTGGTCTAGTGAAGGTAAGATACTGTAATGCACCAGCAAGACTCCTGTACAAAGATGGATCACTACAAGCAACCTCGGATTTAGCACTGAGCTTGGGTTTAGTATCCACAGGGGTAGGAGATGGCTTACAAGCAGACATGCCTGCTCGTTCAATGATCTCTTCAGCATACTTGTGCTGAGAAAGGAACAAACCACCTGCATGACGAGAGACAGCAATACCCAAGAAATAACTCAACAAACCCAAGTCTATCATAGCAAATTCGGAGCCAAGGAGAGCTATGATAGACTTGCGTAGAGCAGTAGAAGAAGCAGTTAATATAATGTCATCCACATAGAGCAATAAATATGCCATCTCAGTACCGCGACGAAGTATAAAAAAGGAGCGAGTGATCACACCTGCTATTAACAAAACCAATTTTCGTCACAAAATCGGCAAACCTGCGATACCATGCACGGGGGGCCTGTTTGAGACCATATAATGACTTTTTCAACAAACACACATGATCAGGATATGTAGGATCTCGATAGCCCACGGGCTGATGCATATAAACAGTCTCATTTAGCTCACCATGCAAAAAAGCATTCTTCACATCCAGCTGGTGCAACGGCCAACCTTTGGACAATGCCAAACTAAGCACTGTCCGAATAGTAGCAGGTTTGACTACGGGGCTAAAAGTCTCCCCACAATCAATGCCTACTCGCTGAGTCTTTCCATCACCTACAAGACGAGCTTTATATCTCTCAAAAGAACCGTCAGCATTAACTTTATGAGCAAAAATCCACATAGAACGAATAATATTAGAATCAAGAGGACGAGGAACTAATTCCCAAGTCTTATTTTTAATTAGAGCGTGGTACTCATCATCCATAGCCTGTTTCCAATTCGGGTCACGTAGAGCAGTCACGGGATTCCGGGGAATGGGGGAGCGGCCAACATGGGCAATAAGAGAAGTGATCTTTTTATTCTTGTAAATACCATTTTGACTACGAGTGACTGCCTTAGGTGCAGAAGAGGGATGAGTGATGGGCTTGGTTCTTTTAGTGGATGGCTGACGGGGATTGGAAGGAAGGGGAGGTGGGCTCGGTATAGGAGAGGTGGAAGAGGGGCCGCATGGGCCAGACGAGTGAAAGAGGGCTGCTGTGGCTGTAGGGCCGTGAGGGCCAAAGAAAGGAGAGGGAGCTGCTGTGCTCGCTGGACCATGGAGGCCAGAAGAGGAAGGATGGGCTGGGAGCTTAGGTGGGCCGTGGACCGAGGGAGAAGGGAGGAGAGACACTTGCCCAGTATGGGGAGATAGTGGAGGGGGAGCAAGGGGCCCATCCGGAAGAGGTTGGGGCGAGACAGGAGACCCATTTCACCGTGGTGTTTGGGCGTGTGAATGGATGGGTGGATCCATAGTGGAAACATGGTCAAAAAAATCATAATGAGTGGCATGTGGCGTGTGAAGTGACTTGAACGGGAATGTGTGTTCATCAAACACGACATGGCGACAAAGAATGATTTTACGAGAAGAGATATCATAGCATTTATAGCCCCTATGATGAGGCGGAAACCCCAAAAAGACACATGGTGTAGAACGAGCTTGAAGCTTATGGATAGTAGTAGATGGGAAAAGAGGATAGCATAGACACCCAAACACATGAAGATGAGAATAGGACTGCTTTTTGTGATAGAGAATTTGGAGCGGGGACTCATACGCAAGCTTTTTATTAGGAAGAATGTTTAGGAGATACGTAGCCATTTCCAAAGCATGATGCCAAAGCATAGAGGGAAGGGAAGCATGAGATAGAAGTGTACGAACAATATTATTGATAGTACGAATCTTACGCTCCGCTTTTCCATTTTGAGAGGAGGTATAGGGACAAGAAAGACAGAAAGATAGGCCATTTTGTTTACAAAAGTCCCAAAAGGGTGCATTATCAAATTCACGCCCATTATCACATTGTATATTTTTAATTTCCCGTTCAAATTGAGTGCGGATAGATGCTCTAAATTGAAGAAATGTAGAATAGACTTGAGATTTCTTAGCAAGAGGAAAAGTCCACAAATAATTAGAGTAGTCATCCAACACAACAAGATAATAACGATGGCCACTAGAGCTCAAAACAGGAGATGTCCAAATATCACAATGAATAATATCAAATGGCATGAAAGTACTAGAAGTAGAGGAAACAAATGGCAATTTCACGTGTTTTCCAAGCGGATAAGAGTAACAAAAATCAGAATTTCTAATTTTATTACAATCAATAAGCTTGTTATTCCTAAGAGTGTCCAAAATAGAAGAGCCTGGGTGGCCCAAACGAGCATGCCATAGGGATGGCGCAAGAGCAGCAAATGTGGAAGGAGAGGTGGCTTGATTTTGGAATGTGGTGATGGGATATAGCGCCCCTTGACTCTCACATCTCATTAGGCGTCTCCCCGTCCGAAAATCCTTCACAGAAAACCCAAAAGGATCAAATTCGACAGACACACAATTATCAGTAGTAAACTTTTGAACAGAGACTAAATTTTTAATGATTTTAGGAGCATGAAGAACATTTTTGAGAGTCAAGGGCGGGTTAGAGGAGGGTAATTGGGCATGTCCATAACCACGAATTGGAATACTATGACCATTTCCGACAACAATACCATTAGAAGTGCTCAAATTAAAATAAGAATTTAAAGTACCTTGGGAAGAAGTCATATGAGATGTCGCTCCTGTATCCATATACCAATTCGGATCCGGTGGAGTAAGCCCAAGAGTATGCATAGCGGCCTCGATGTCCGTGGGGACGGATTGGGCTTCGGCCGTGAAGGCATGAGGCCTAGGCGTGGCCCCAAGAATACCCTGCCCAAATGGGTGCTGCTGCTGCCTGGGGAAAGAGGTGGGCCTGGCCCACTGTTGGCTGGGGTATGGACAATGGGGGTAGGCCCAAGGGGGTAGGCCCACGCCCCGCGGCCCTTGCCAATACTGCTGCTGCTGTGGCTGCGTCTGCTGACTGGGTGCGCGCGGCTGCTGCTGGCCTGACCCGCCTGCGCCACCTTGCCGGCCACCTTGGCCGGAATAATTCCGGCCACCACCCCCTTTAGAAGAATTATTTTTCTTATTGTAGTGATAATTTTTATTATTCTTCTTACCTCCATTCGAATTTCGATGGTGGGGTGGTGTCGTTGTTGAAGAATCATCATTGTAGGAAGCCACCATAGCCGAACCCGCTGCAACCTTTTTGGACAAACCCGCTTCCTCCAACACAAGCATGGAGCGAGCTTGATAAAACGGAGGAAGAGGATCACTTTGACGAAGCAAAGTACCTACGCCGTTGTAAGCCTCCGTAAGACCCGCAACCATATGCAAGACGAGTCTATTGTTAGAGACCGGCGCACCAACGTTCTTTAGTTGATTAGACAACATCTTTAAGCGTTGACAATAAGCCGACGCATTAGGAAAATCCTCCATAGCCGTATTGGAGAATTCCTGCTCAAGAGTGACCGCACGGGAAGACTTATTGTCTTGAAAAATATCTCGTAGACGTTCCCACGCCTCTTTAGCCGTAGAATCAGGCTCAAGAATGGTGTTAAGAAGATCATCCGAAATGGTGCCGTAGATCCATTTCAAGACCGTAGCATCAATAGTAGCCCAATCCTCCTTTTCATCATCAGTAGATGGAGGCTTGGTTTTGGACGTGGGAATGATATGATCAATGACTCGATGAGAACGTGCATGAATTTTGAAGAGTTCCGCCCAAGTAGAATATTGCACATTCTCCATGTCAAGAACGATGGGAATATTGTGTTTAATATTTGAACTAGCAAGAGAAGAAAGAGAAGGAGATTGAGAAGAGAACGAAGAAGAAGAAGAGGCGGCCATGGCTGCCGTGTGTGAGGGGCGGACGGCTAAGCGGAAGAGGGAGAGGAAATTAACCTAAAAATCTGATACCATGAAAGAAGATAATTCCTTAATTGATAAATGTTACAACCTAGCAATATATACTAGCATACAAAAGAATAGTCAACACAACCTATAAACTAGGAAACAATAATATCCAAAGATATACATGACTAACTAAATCATATCACATAAATACAAAAGATATATATGAAAATAAATAATATTTTCATATAATCTAACAATTTTAATCTGTTTGTCTGATCTATTTACCAATTTTCATCCATGAAACAATGCAAGGAGATTAGAGTAATGACGTAATTTTACATTGTTCATAGTCCCCGTCATCCTCCTCTCGTTCATTAATCACTGGCCATATATGCATGCGATACGTGTCTCGCACAAAAGATTAATATGTACGAATTTAGGATAAAGTACATTGTAATTTCTCTGGTAAAGTCTATGCATATTTTCATACTTTTAAAAATAATTGTTAAGTTTTAGTTATTTTTTAGAAGGTGTATCCGTAATCGAGGGTTATTCAATGGTTACAATAAAATTGTAGCCATTGCAATAGTTTCAATCTCAACCCATAATATTTGTTAGATTTCATCATGTCCGCTAAATATAATTAACTTCTAAAAAAATTAACTTTTTTATTAAATAATTTAGATTAATGGTCATGATGAGCCTACAACTAATGAAGAGTTTAGATTTAAATAGTTATAGTGGCTACAATTTTATTGTAGCATTTTTAGAATTATCCGTAATTGTAATCTCAAAAGAGTTTAAATAGTGAAACAATTTAAATACATAAAAGTAATAAATATTAGGGAGTAGATTATCAATAGTGATTCAAAAACAAAACGCCAAAAAAGACAAAAAATCCTACAAAAGATTAATGGAAGATGTCATTAGCATCATCACTCATGAGCAAAAAAAAAATACATCATCTTTATCCCTCTACCACTTTCTCGCTCATCTTAAAATACTTTATCATGTTTCATGATCAATTTGATCAAATGCACCTTCACTGATGAACAATCAATTTCTCATGTATTTGAAAATATAAAAACATTAATGTATTTGAAAATATAAAAAAATTAAGGTATATAAAAATATAGCAAAATGGGTATCTATTTATATACCTCAAGAAAATATAACCATTGATATTTTTTAACATTTTTTTCACTTTGTAGATTTTTAGATATTGTAGTTTGAAGTTTAAAACATGTTTTTGTAAAATATCTGATTGTTAAATTTGGAAATAAAACCTAATTACTTAATAACTTCTTTGATTTATTTTTTCTTTTTCTTATTTTTGGTGTCCATCCCCCTCTTCCATTATAGTATAGAGATTATAGATGTATCATTTTCTTCTCAAATTTAGGCCCTGTTCTCGTCAACTGAATTTTGCTGAACTGAACTTATTTTTACTGAACTGAACTTATTGGTACTGAAGTGAATTTATTTTTACTGAACTGAACTTATTACTATTGAAGTGAACTTATTTTTACTGAACTGAACTTATTTTTATTGATTCATGTAATTTTTCCTTCTTTGCAGTACTGATTTTTACTGAACTGAACTTATTAGTACTAAACTTAACTTATTATTACTGAACTGAACTTATTAGTACTGAACTGTATTTTTACTGAAACTTATTAAAATAAGTTGACGAAAACAGGGCCTTAGTGTAAATGTTCTCAACCAACTAGCTAAGTGTTAGTTAGGAGGATACAATTTGGTTGATGGTCCTTTAATAGCAAAAAAAATGTCCACAAGATTCTAATCATATCTTCCACTTGACAACTAGGATTATTAATTATTCCGGGTCTATGAATGCGCTTAAAAAGTCTATACAAAAGTAAAGAGATATGAAAAACGTGGTGAAATACATAGTTGGTAACTTAGTGCTTGTTTGCTTTACATGGTAGGTAAATTCCTATTGAAATCAAATGAAATTCCTAGGAATTTCCAAAACTTGTTTAGTTAACATTATGATTAAAGTCACGTACCTTCCCAACACATTGCCCATCCACCACCACCCCATCCCCGTCCCTTCCTAGCCACCCACCACCTTTCTACATCGCGCAATAACTACCATTGTCTGCCCCACCACCCCCTACTGATACCACTATCAAACCTCACTAATTACTCGCACTCCACCTCTCAACCACCTATAACCCTTACTTTCACCACGAAACACCTAACGATCCTTATTGTTGATTCTTCAATTTAATAATGCGCTAACCCCATAAAAATATACACACACTCAGACATACCTACACAATTACACATAGACCTACACATTCACAATAAGAAAGAGATCATAAGCCAATCTTCACCACAACCACCACCATATTCGTTAACCAAACATTTGATGTATAATGCATGATAATATGGTTTTCTAAACCCGATATATTCACCCAGATCAACAATTCTACACCATTCTATAAATTAGTTTAAGACATACGGTGTGATAAGTAACCATACTACATCAATCAAATATTTATCTAACACTTTTTTAAATTCTATATAGAAGATCGAAATACTCATGGATAAAGAGTCTAACTAACCCGTAACAAAATGACACATGCAGCAAAATAATAGGAGCCAAGTACTTCAAGCTAGACAAAGTCCCAGACCCCTCCGACATCCTCTCCCCCATCGACGTAGAAGGCCACGGCACTCACACCTCCTCCACACTCGCCGGAACCCTAATTCACAACGCCAGTCTCGATGGTCTCGCCGCCGGAACCGCCCGCGGCGCCGTCCCTTCCGCCAGAATCGCCACCTACAAAGTATGCTGGGCTTCCTCCGGTTGCTCCGACATGGACATCCTCGCCGCCTTTGACCACGCCATCTCCGACGGCGTTGACCTTATCAGTATCTCCATTGGTGGGCCCTCTGCCGGGTATGTGTATGACTCAATTTCGATAGGGTCTTTTCATGCAATGAGGAAGGGGATACTTACTGTGGGGTCGGGTGGTAATGATGGGCCCAGTCTTGGTACAGTTTCGAATCATGCTCCTTGGATATTGAGTGTTGCTGCTAGTGGTACTGATCGTGGCTTTCGTAGTAAGGTCTCTCTTGGCAATGGCAATTCCGTCTCGGTAATTTTCTATTTTTATGATTTTTATTTATTTATTTATTAAGTTTTGTTTTTGTTTTTGCTGTTGTTGTTGTTGCTGTGGTCGACTTGTTGTTTTTGTTGTTGTTATATTGTGCTATATGTTGGAGAGATTAGGGTTTCTCAATTTAGTTCTTTTTTTCTCTTTGATTTTGGGAATTTTGTGTCGTGAGATTTGAAAAATTGTAAATTAGGCCATTTTTGGCTTGCAAAGAACCAAACTGAAATTAACTGAACTGCATCTAACCGCGAGGAATGCCTAATTAATATCGGATATATGCATATATCTATCGGCTCACTTTTTTTGCAGTACATTCCATTAAAATTGTTGTACATTCCATGGAAATGGCAGTACATTTATTGAGAAACGTAGTATATAAAAATCGATATTTTCACAGCTATATAACTATATAGTTTGTATTTCGCATATAATCTTTCATTAAAAAATGTACTACCATATATATTAGAATATACTACCATACATAAGAAATGTACTGTCATTTTCATGGAATGTACTGCCAAAAAAGTGAGGCGATGAATATATGCATATATCTGATATTGATTAGGCAACCCTCATCTAACCGCAACTCATGACTGAACTAAAGTGAAATTAATTTAGGTTCTTTGCAGGCCTAAAGAATAGTGCCTTACTTCCTATGTCTCATTTTATTAGTTCCATGCTTCTAGCACTATTTACATTGCAACTTTGGCTTTCTTTGAGCTTATATACATAGCGAAAAACATACATGAAATCTTGTTTGATTCGTGTGTACTTTTCAAATATATAATTTTTGTAATTTTTTTCTATACCTAATTTGATATATTAGTTTTTGAAATTTTATGTCGAAAATTGTGAATAAAAAATGTAGCAAATAAATTAAGATGGAGGGAGTATAATCTTTCGATTTTACACGAATTTTCCAATCTTATGTGTTCCATAGCTTGTTTTGTGATATGGAGTGAGATTAGATATTTAGATGACCCGCTACTAATAAATAATGAAAATATGGTTTCCTATTGTTGAGTTGGAATCCATGATCTCCCTTGTGTATGAGTAGTGGTCGTCTACCTAACGGGTAAACAAAGTTTTATCCGTTGAGAGTTTACCTATACTAGGCTCACTAGGCTCTTTTGAGTTGGATTTTTTTTGGGTTGGAGCTGATGGAGCCTAGAGGAGGAATTAATTGGCTCGGGAGATTCGACTTGATTTTAATTGTTATAATGTGTGTGA
Source organism: Patellifolia procumbens (assembly GCA_947645195.1). NCBI lineage: Eukaryota > Viridiplantae > Streptophyta > Magnoliopsida > Caryophyllales > Amaranthaceae > Patellifolia > Patellifolia procumbens. Next base: position 128,886 of record CANSGD010000435.1, on the reverse strand, counting down.
ATTTTGCAACAATGTAGGGTTGATAGGTACATCTCATGGACACAGAGTAATTTGTGGATTTCATTGACTTATATGGTCTTTTTGGGATAAAATCCATTTATAGTCCACCTACAAGGATGGGTGGGTATATTGGTGGGGGATTTGGTTTGCATGACGAGGAAAATGGAAAGCGAGTTTTTGCTTGATGAGGTGCTGTACTATAGATAGGAGCCAGGATAAAGGAATCAGTGATAATCCTATTTCATTGAATGTGTGTGTAGGATGGGGTGGGGTTGCGAAGGACTCTGTAATGAGTATGATCACTATTCACTAGTTTGTATGTTGTGCAACTTTTAAGGAAGTGAGCATGCCATTTGACAATGGATAAGGCCTACAAGGACTTTTGTTCTAGTACATCTGATGCTTGTCCAAATAAGGATGTGTTTCTTATAGGTGGTTTTGTTGTAATGAAGAGATGAAGTGTTATTGAAATCAAGACTTAAAAGTGGTGGAAAAGATCAAAGAAGGAGAGGCACCTAGCTAATTGTGGTTTTAGTTTGGCTTATGAACAAGGAACAATTTTTTTTGCTTCTATTTTATCCTATGATTGTGTTTCTTGAGCAAGGAGAATTTGATTTTTAACTGAATGAAGCTCAAAGTTAAATTCCTATCCAGTAACATTTGAAACCTTAAAGAACTGCAGGTTATAGCTAACATCAGGGGGCTTGTGTATTATTAGCTGAGTGTTAAACCACTGAATCATAGCTTCACATTTGTGAAACTGAATTGAAACAGAAATTATTTTCTTTTTTAATTTTTCAAACAAAATGCCTCATAAGGACCAAGCTATACTACTTTTTTAACTCACTGATGTGCTTGTTTATCAGGGAGTTGGAATAGACTTATTTGATCCCGAGAAGAAATCATATACCCTTGTTAGTGGTGAAGAAGTGGCTAAGAATTCAGAAAACAAGGAAAATGCAAGGTACTGAAGTCATTGTGTGGACTCCTACAAAAACCATTGACTTATGCCATTCCAAGCTGCTTGACATTTCTAAATTATGCTGACCAATAATTTTCTGACTAAGCATGCTGCAATACTGAACCAGATATTGTCTGGAAGATTCCATGAGCCCTTCAAAGGTCAAAGGCAAGCTTGTTTTGTGCAAACTGCAGAACTGGGGTGTTGATTCTGTGGTGAAAGAAAATGGGGGCATTGGCGCTATTGTTGCAAGCCCAAGGTTTCTGGATGTTGCTATGATTTTCATGGCGCCTGGGACCATAGTTAATTATACTGTTGGTGAAAAAATTCATGACTATATCCATAAATCAAGGTATATAGTAATAATAGTATTTGATTGGAAATACTTGGTGTAGAAAACGAGCAACTTAGTGGAAGCAAATTATTCATTTTTTTTTATGTTATGGCAGTTCACCAACAGCAACGATATACAGATCCCAGGAAGTAAATATTTCAGCTCCATTCATTGGATCATTTTCATCTCGAGGTCCCAATCCAGGATCATTACGACTTCTCAAGGTACATGTGTAATGCAAATGTTCTAGAGTCAATAGTGAGACTGTCGCGGAATAGACTTATTGTGAGACATTAGAAGTTAACCATCAAAAAGTAAAAGGTCGCCCTGTAGAATAGAACAAGTCTGTCCAGAGACCATCGTATATGAGACTTGCTTAGTAACTTTTCTTTACCTGATATGATAATGATTGAGAATTTGAAATCCTCATTTTTATTCACATACAGCCAGATATTGCTGCTCCGGGAGTTGATATTTTGGCATCTTATACCCCCTTGAAGACATTGACTGGGTTAAAGGGTGACAACCAGCATTCAAAATTCACTCTCATGTCTGGAACATCCATGGCTTGCCCCCATGTTGCTGGGGTTGCTGCCTATGTCAAGTCATTTCATCCAAATTGGTCGCCTGCTGCCATTAGGTCTGCCATCATTACTACTGGTATGAATGGCTTGTAAAAATCTTAATGGTTAATAAATTTTCTTCAACTTGATGCTTGAATCATGACTTTAGTTAAATCTTCTCTTTTAACAGCGAGGCCTATGAGCTCGAGGGTCAATAAAGATGCTGAATTTGCTTATGGTGCTGGTCAAGTTAATCCTCTTAAAGCGAGGAGTCCTGGCTTAGTGTTTGACATGGATGAAATGCCTTATATTCAGTTTCTCTGCAAGGAGGGATATAGTGGGGCTTCATTGTCTGTTCTTGTTGGTTCAAAATCCATCAATTGCTCTACTTTGCTTCCTGCGTTTGGCCATGATTCTCTGAACTATCCTACGATGCAGCTGAACTTGAAGAACAAGCAGCAGCCAACAATGACAGTGTTCCGAAGAAGAGTTACCAACGTGGGTCCCTCAAATTCATTCTACAAAGCCATTATTAGAGCCCCCAAAGGTGTGAATATCACTGTCAAACCTATAACACTTTCATTTTCTCGTGCCTCAGAGATGCGGAGTTTTAAAGTTGTGGTGAAGGCAAATCCCTTGTCAGGTGCAAAAATCTTATCAGCTTCTCTCATTTGGAAAAGCTCCCGTCATGTTGTTAGGAGTCCAATTGTCATTTACTCTTATGATTCATAGAATTACGTCTTTAGGATGTATGAGAACAAAGAAAATGTAAAGTGCACACCTTTAATCAATTATTCTCAACCTGTAGCTTGTGCGTTTATAGGCTTGTATATATGTATATAACAGAGAACTCAGTGTGGAATAAATTATGTTTATTGGATCTTTGTTCTTCAGTCCTGAAAGTTGCTTGTGATCCTCTATTCTAGCAGCCTTCTAAACTACCTTGCCAGAGACTTGTACTATGTGTAGTGGATGTTCTCTCTGGAACTTTGGTCTAGCTACATTCTCTGCAGAACTGCATTGCGGAAAACAGAGTTAAAAAATAAGGTTACGGTACAAAAAGCTTCTGCTGTCAGTATCAGAGTGTTAATGATTCTATATGTAGCATATTCAGGCCTCAGGATTTCAGGACGGACACTCAAAGTGGAGCAAAAATTAAAAGGATGGAAGTCCTTTGGTGAAGATATTATGTCAGAGCGGAAAACAGGTAACTTTGCCACTTGTTGACTCTTTTGTTGTTCCTTTAATGAAAAGGTTTGAGTATTAGATCATGATCATGTACGAGTAAACAAAAATTAAGGTCTATTGCACTAATTTAGGTTTCTTTGTAGTAAGATACCACATAAAAGTGATTAACAAACATGATAGGGATGTTTATGTGTTATGTAGATGTATAGACTGCAATTCTATGAAAGAGGATATGGTGGTGTCCATAAGGCTTCTAGGTACTTCTGAACGCTGCTGAGAGAACAGTTGCAAGAGAACATGTATAGTTCAACACGGCCACATATCTTTGCTTCGTTTGCAGTTCTGAGAGCAGAGCATTGTTGAGCAGAAGGTTTGGCAACAGACTGGTGTCTTCCCAGTAGAGTAGCTAATTTAATCCCAAAATTAGACATGATTAATGAGTTGGTCTGTTGATTTAAGCTTCCATAAATTGGAATTGTCTTCTTTATAATTATCATAATACTCACCAACATTCATCATGGTATATAGACTTGTTTCTTCAGGACAAAGTAAATCCTGTCAAATATTTAGGCATTTTCCAGCCAAGCTTTTTGTGGAACACATCAATGATGAGAGCTGACCAAACTTCAAAGTAAAGTATGTGTATTTTACCATAACCCACTTGACTAATTATGATTACCCATCTTCAGCACTCTTAAACTTGCCGGAAAATTATGAATTCATGCTAATGAGGTTTATTTTGATAGACAAGCACAGTGTTTCTTGCTTCTTGCAACAACAGCAAACGAGAACTTGAATTATATATCACTTGAAGTTTTAACCAATGGATGAACCCTGTACGATTATAAAAAGTAATAGTGTTAATGAGTATTAATATCTTATATTATTATGTGAAAAAGGCGAGATTATGAAATATTAGTAGTTACAGACAATTATGTGATTCTTGGGTGTTATATTGATGCTTCAAGTTAAAATTTTGACACTGTCAGGCTTCACATGTGCATATTTGCATGTTTGTTGAATAGCCATCATGACACTTTCTTTCTACATGCCCATTCCCTATCTTTCCTTAGACAGGACTCAAAGGAAGTGATTTCATAATGAGTCCCTTGTATCATTGTGAGTAACCATCTAGCATGCTTTTCATCAATTTTGTAATATGTGCCCTATCTTAGGAAAGTTGCTCACTTTCTCTCCATTTGGTTTCATCAGCAGCAAGATCGTTATGCCACTTTGTCCAACAACTCAATTGTAACTGAAGTTTTAGAATTGCATAGGTTGTAGGTAAGGTCGTGAACTCATATCAGACACAATAATATCCATGTACTTGACTGGGCTATTTTATAAAATAATATCCAATGAACTGTCGAGTGTCCATACCCACATGGAAATGTCGAGGGCCAGAATCCGAGTAACAACCTGGGACTAATGATGTCAATACTGTCCAGCTGTACGAACTTCAAAGATTTATATTCCATAGAAACAGAAGTTCCAAATTAGATGGTGAAAAATGTACTAGACTTGGTTAATCAATGCTTTTGAGTTTCCTTCGATTATACTATACGATGGGGGTTGCGGGGGAATGGGTAATTAAAATACGTGAGTCAATTGTTTGATCTTTGTAAGAAGTTTACATCATTGCTGAGGAGGGTCATGTATTTTTATGCAGAAAAATTATTACCATGGCCTCATTGAAACTTTATTTCGTAGGATCGAAGTGAATTATACTCAGTTACAGGCCTAATGTACCCAATTCATGATGAAATGCATCTTTATACCTTTTCACCTCTTCGAATCACAGCCCTTGGTAGAACCCATGTCTCATTAAAATCACCATGATGTAGATGAGTAGATTACCACGAGTGCATGGACTTCCCTTCTTTGATGTTGATAAATGTATTATAGTTTGGTAGATCTTTCTAAATAAGGCAGCTGGTCCAAAAGTATTGCTTGCAAAATAATCACATCTCCTACTTAAAAAGGAATTTGTCATCATTGCAGAACATTAATGCAAGTAAGGATCTGTAGTTCCGTTTTCTGGGTATGGCTTGCCTATATAAAGAGTCCCATGTAGCTAAGCTCTGCACCATCCTCCTGTTCATTTACTTGTGGTGGGTGTGAATTGAAAGGTAAATAACCTCTGCCTCTGCTTGATAATATTATCTTCGGAGATCTTGCTACCTTTTTTTTTGCTACGACTAGTATGACTCAATGTGATCGATCAATGTAGTAGCTAGGAATAGTTTCTTTCTCTTTTATATTGATGACCTATTGTTCCTTCCACCTTTTTTTTTCCTTTAAGATTAGGCAAATGTTGATTATATTGTGCTCATAAAGATTAATATAGTTGGCTGTTTTTATTTTCTTTTTTTTCCTTACTTTTTATGGTTTCAAGTACTTTTTAAGTCTACTCAGCTCACTTCATAGTTTCAACTTTCAAGTTGAGCTTTAATTTCACATTGTACGCCAAACTCTTGATATTAGAAAAAAAATGCTTATGATTTATAAATCTACATTGTTGCAGTTGCAGCCACCAATATGATACCAATGAGGATGTGGCTTATCCTACTGGGTTTAGTAGCTGCAACAACAGTTGCATTAGCCGACAGAACAACGTACGTAGTTCACACGGATGATTCAAAAGTTGTCGAACTAAAGAGTTTGAACAAGCAACCCCAAGAATGGTATGAAGCGATCCTACACTCTGTCAAAAAACCGGCAGCTCAAGATGATGAAGATGAAGAATCGCTGGCCCCTGAGCTTCTTTACACCTATGAGACCACCATGACCGGCTTTGCTGCTAAGCTTACTACCAAACAATACCAATCTCTAACCGACATTGATGGGGTGCTTTTTGTTGCTCCTGATGAGATGCTAAGCCTGCACACCACATATTCAACCCATTTTCTTGGCCTTGAACCAGGCAGAGGGTTATGGAACGAATCTAGCCTGGTATCAGATGTAATTGTAGGTGTTCTTGACACTGGAATTTGGCCAGAACATATCAGTTTTCAGGATAAACGATTATCTCAGGTCCCAGCAAGATGGAAAGGCACTTGTGAGAAAGGTGCAAACTTTTCAGCATCAAACTGCAATAAGAAGCTCATTGGTGCCAGGGCCTTCTTTAAAGGATATGAGGCAATCAATGGCAGAATTAATGATTCGGATGACTTTCGATCTGCCAGGGACTCCAATGGCCATGGGACCCACACTGCATCCACGGCAGCAGGAAATATGGTTCCAGGAGCTGGCCTCTTTGGAATGGCCAAGGGTATTGCCAGTGGAATGAGGTACTTAAACCAAAGTGATATATTTCTTGTAAATAAGCTCGACTATGTTATGCAAAAGAAGGTTTAGGGAGGTCTATATTTACAAGATAGAGATTATTCGCGTAAAAACCTGGAAAAATTCCATTTGTTTGTTCATCTATTTGTTTGTTCATTCATTAATTGGAAGTTAGCTTGACTGGTCGAAACATTGTATTTCAAACCAGGTTTACATCCAGAATAGCAGCATATAAGGTTTGCTGGGACAGGGGCTGTGCTAGCTCTGACATATTAGCTGCAATAGATCAGGCTGTAGCTGATGGAGTTGATGTTCTTTCTCTTTCCCTTGGAGGGCTGCCGAGGCCTTATTACCAGGATAGCATGGCAATAGCGGCTTTTGGTGCCATGCAAAAGGGAGTTTTCTTCTCATGTTCTGCAGGGAATTCGGGCCCAATCCCTTCAACTGTAGGCAACATGTCACCGTGGATGATGACTGTTGCAGCTAGCTACATGGACAGAGTCTTTCCTACTAAAGTCAAGCTAAGTAATGGCAAAACTTTTAAGGGTTCATCTCTTTATTCTGGTGCAAAGAAGACTAAGCAACTCCCACTTGTGTACAAAGAAACAGCCGGAGGCAACAGGGCCGAGTTCTGCATCAATGGATCCCTATCTTCTAGCCTTGTGAAAGGTAAGATCGTCCTCTGTGACCGTGGTTTAAATGGAAGAACCGAGAAAGGTTTCGTTGTAAAATCAGCAGGAGGAGCTGGGATGATACTACTTAATAGTCCCACTCAAGGAGAAGAACTTTTTGCTGACCCTCATGTTCTGCCAGCCACCACAGTTGGAGCTGGCGCTGCTAAGGCCATCAAAGGATATTACATTCTAAACAAAAACTCAACAGCTTCAATATCGTTTTATGGTACGAGATATGGTGCACGAGCTCCGGTGGTGGCTGCCTTCTCATCTCGAGGCCCAAGCCTTGTGGACCCCTATGTCATCAAGCCTGACATAACTGCTCCTGGAGTGAACATATTGGCTGCTTGGCCTCCAACTATTGCACCAACTGAGCTGAAAAATGATAACAGAAGGGTGCAGTTCAACATAGTCTCAGGTACATCAATGTCTTGTCCTCACCTTAGTGGAATAGCTGCACTAGTTAAATCTGTCCATAAAGATTGGTCACCAGCTGCAATAAAATCAGCCATCATGACATCTGCTTATACTCATGACAATAAAGGCCAACTTATTTCTGATGCATTTGTAACCAAAAGTACCAAATTTGCCACCCCTTTTGCATTTGGGTCGGGTCATGTCAACCCGGAGAGGGCGTCTGATCCAGGGCTAGTATATGATATCAGCGCCGAAGACTACTTACACTATCTATGCAGTATCAACTACACTAATGCTGAGGTCACCATTTTAGCAAGAAAGAAGTATAGCTGCCCAAGTGAGAAGAAGGGGAAAGCCTTTCAGCCTGGTGATTTGAACTATCCTTCTTTCGCCGTCATTTTTGATGCATTTAAAAGAGGAAAGACTACATTTACATACAAGAGAACAGTTACTAATGTAGGAACTCCTAAGATTAGTTACAAGGTTTTTGTGGTTAAACCTAATAATGTGAAGGTCAGTGTCAAACCCAAGGTATTGACCTTCAAGAAACTGGGTGAAAAGCAAAGTTACAGTGTGAGTTTTACTGGATCAGGAGCAAATATTACTAGCAGATCAGGTATTTCATTATTTGGATCTTTGATGTGGATGGGAGGACATTATAGTGTTAGAAGTCCTATTGCAGTGACTTGGCAGTAGTCTCAAGACATTCACTGCTGAGGAAACTCAGGTGCTTCTGCTAAACATAACACCTTTCAATCTTGATTGTTAACTTGACATTATTTATTTGGAGGGTAAATTTGTTTCTCTTTGAATAGATTAATGAAAGCTAGTGATTTAAATTCTGTAAATTGATTATGGGAGACTCTTCTTCTCTTACATAAGTATCAATGATCCTCTTCTCTATTATTGAGAGAGAAAAAAAAAAGGAAAACACTTTGATTCATGTTTTTTTTTTCTGGAATGCTGTATGAGTATGAGCAGTTGATTAGCACTCTTTTGATGGATATCAGATGTATGGATAATTGTCTTGCTAACAAAATCACAAATAGGTGTTGATCTCAAAGATTTCAGAAGATATTTAAGGATAAATGGTTGGATTAGGATAAAAAGGACGTGATTCCATTAATGAACAAAAAAATTGTTTAGTTGAGATAATTTGGTATACAACATAGCCAGAGCATTCTTTTTTTCAGACCTCTCTCCCACCCCTATGAATTGGACTCCTCATACCTCGGCTTTAATAACAATTAAAAAAACTAATGGATTTTGAATCCATACCTATAGAATATACAATGAGAAACATATCATTCCATTCCATGTTTTTTGAGCCAAACACGCCCAACACATTGTAAAACCTATATAATCACTTTTGAGCTAGGGCCTAGGGGTTAAAAGGGCTAGTGCGTTACTGCATTATGTAGTGGATAGACGTGATCATCCACTTCCAGTCTTCCATTAGTGCCATAGTAAACCTTATTTTCGCCTTGATGCCTTCCACATATCTTTTTTGACAAATACTAGTAGCAGAGTTTTACGTTACAACTTATACAGTGTCTGAGAAGGTATTGGGTCAGACGCGTCCGATCATAACATTTGGTCGGACGACTTTCAATTGGTTGCATTTTTGTTTCAGTTGGTTGCATTTTTGTTTCAGTTGGTTTCATTTTTTGTTCAATTGGTTTCAAATTTTGTTCAGTTAGTTTCAAATTTTGTTCAGTTGATCTTTTTTATTTCAGTTGGATGTCTTTTAAGTTCAGTTACTTATCTTATTGTTTCATTTACGTGTTTTAGTCTAAATGAAAACAAGTTAGAAGCAAATGAAAAAAAAAGGGAGTAAATAAAAGCAAGTTAGAAGCAAATGAATAAAAAAGGGAGTAAATGAAAGCAAGTTAGAAGCAAATGAAAAAAAAAGGGAGTAAATGAAAGCAAGTTAGAAGCAAATGAAAAAAAAAGGGGAGTAAATGAAAGCAAGTTCCTTTTAACTGAAGGTATGTAGTTATTTCAGTTGCTTATATTTTTCTTTCAGTTGGTTTTATTTTTCTTTCATTTAACAACTAAATAAAAGTAAAAAAATAAAAAATAAACCTCTGCTTTCTTCTTTGATTCTCTCTCTCTTGCTTAGCCGTGGCTTCTCTCTCTCTCTTGCTTAGCCATGGCTTCCACTTCACTGCTGCAATCAACAACCTCTTCCTTCGCCGGCGTTTTTCGACTTCCTTGCCGGAGCTCCGTCACTCCTCGCGTCGGAAGTTTTCTTCTTTGATTCTCTCTCTCTTGCTTAGCCATGGCTTCTCTCTATCTTGCTTAGCCATGGCTTCTCTCTCTCTTGCTTAGCCATGGCTTCCACTTCACTGCTGCAATCAACAACCTCTTCCTTCGCCGGCGTTCGACTTCCTTGCCGGAGCTCCGTCACTCCTCGCGTCGGAAGTTCGTCGTTAAATGTAAGAGCGCGCGCGTCTGACGGTAATATTGGGTCAGACCGTCTGACCCAATAGTTTCACCTTTATTATATACTAAATAAATGTAATAGTCATTCTAATTTGTTCTGCTATTGAACTTTATTACAAAGATCATGCATATATTTGATTATTAGCATGTTTAATTCTTACCAAAATATAGATTTAACAATTGAAATCTGAAAAGAACATATTATCAAAAGAAAAGAACATATAGCAACTGAGGTTAGCATGAGTGGTTAAGGGACTCTTGCTCCTTAACCAAGGTCTCGGGATCGAGTCTTGGGAATGGAATATATCTCAGCTGGGAGGTATGTTGCTCTTCGAGGTACTCATGCAAATTATTAGGGTAATTTGGTAATTAGACTCTAAGTCTTGTAAAGACGGTTTTTCATACCTCTATATATATAATAGTGTCAGGCAACCTAAACAGGTGAGCCAATTTATTCCAATACTCGTACATGGTATCACGAGCCTAGGTTTAGAATTTTTTTCTCTCTTCCGCTCACTCTAACCCTAAAACTAAATACTTCCTCCGTTTTTATTTAAATGTGACACTTTTAAATTCACAGACTCCTAGGCAATTTTTGGGAAGGAAAGAGATAGAGAGAAAAAAAATAAGGGGACCCATGTGAGAGGAAAGAGATAGAGAGAGTTTATTGACCAAAAAAGAAAGTGTCACATTTAATTTATAACTTCCTAAAATAGAAAGTGTCACATTTAAAAAAAACGGAGGAAGTACAAGGATCCGGCACCACCACATGGCCACCGGACCTCTAGCCTGCCGAATGTTTTCGCCGGCCACAGCAGCCCCACCACGCCGGTTCATCCACCGCGGGTGGCGCCGCTGCAGCAGCCTGTCTCACTCGCTGCTTCTTTAATGACAGGGCACACTCATGTGCAGGCTCGTCTGTCCGCCGGCAGCATCACAGCGGCCACCGGACTTGGTGGCGTGTCTTGGCTGAACTACCAGCCCGCCGCCTACACCCAGGCGCCAGCCCAGCCACCACTGCTAGCCCCGTCCAGCCCGTATCTGGGTGGATCTCCGTCCACGAGCGCACATCGTTTTCCACCCGGTTTTGGCGCGCCGGCCAATTCCTATGCGCCTCCAACGCATACAACGTCGGCCATGTTTCTTCCTTCTTCTTTCACTCATCATGCCTCCTTGGTTCCTCCTCCGCCATTGCTTGCACATCAATTTAATAATCACGACATCACACGGTATGGGACCATTAAGTTAACTACTCCAGAGGATTTTCTCGTCTGGAAGACTCAGGTTACATGTTTCTTGTTAACACATCAGTTACTTGGTATTATTGATGGTATTGTTTCTATACCTTCTTCTACTTGTGTTGATCATCTTGGCAATTCCACACCTAATCCGCAATTCTACGAGTATTTACGTTTAGATCAACCAATTAAATTGTGGTTGTATGCTATGTTGTCACGTGATATTATGCTTGATGTACATGAGTTACATACTTCTGTTGAAATCTGGAATCGTTTGATGTCTAGATTTTTACATGCTAGTATGGCTAGGTCTATGGAACTGAAAGGTCGATTGAGTCATATGAAAAAGCCTGAACAGCAGACTATGGAGGCTTTTCTTCGTGAAATTAAGATTATTGTTGACTCTTTAGCTGCTATTCAGTGTCCCGTCTCTCAGTATGATCTTGTTCAGTAGACCTTGACTGCCTTGGATCAAGATCGTGATTATGATGTCCTTGTCACTACTTTGTTATAATTTCAAACGTCCTTGACATTTGATGATCAGCTACTTCAGCATGAGCAACGCATTAAGGCTAAGCGTGCATATGATGATACGTCTACTGCTCATCAGGCTTTAGTAGCTGTTCAGTCTGGCTCTTCAGGTTCACAACCGTCCTCTTCGGGTGGTTCGAATTCTAAAAATCAAGGTGGTGGTAAGAACAAGAATCGCAACAACAATAATCATAACAAGGGTGGTCGTAGTAACAATGGAGGACAGGGTGGTCGTGGCAATGCAGGCCGCACTAATGGTATGGGTAATTTTCATGATGTTTCGTATGTTGATTATTCTTGTACCAATTATATTGCTAATGATTTGTCTTCAGCAGGAAGTAATCCATCTAATGGCAATTTAGCCAAAACCCCTTCTTCCAATACTTGTGGTCTTTGTTGGTATCTAGGTCACCAAGCAGTCTATTGTCCTCAGCGTTTCAATCACAGCTTTGTGCCTTCTTCTCCTGATGATGTCACACGTGCCTTAGCTGCACTGTCTGTTGGTGGTGAAACGAATGACTTCGTTTGGTATCCAGATTCTGGAGCCGCATCTCATATGACCTCACAGTATGGTATGCTATCTAATGCTCTTCCTTACATTGGTTCGAGTTCTGTTGTTGTTGGTGATGGCACGAAACTTCCCATTAATAAACTTGGAAATTTAACTTTGTCTTCCCCTAGTCGCCCCCTTCGCCTCACGAAGGTGTGTCATGTTCTCCAGTTAAAACATAATCTGATGTCTGTTCAAAAGTTATGTCAGGATAATTCTTGCATAGTCTGTTTTGACGAGTCTTCTGTTTGTGTTAAGGACAAGACCACGGGGGCGGTTCTGTTGCGGGGAATCAGTAGAAATGGTGTCTACCCTCTTCAGCCTCACATTCTAGAGTCAGAGTCGTCTTCCCGAGTTTGTTCAGAGTCTTCCCGAGTCTGCCCAGAGTCGTCTGTCCCCGCTCTCATTGCAACCAAGGAGTCTGGAGATGTTTGGCATACCCGCCTTGGTCATACTTCTGCTAGAGTTTTAGGAAGTTTACGTTCACAAAATTTGATTTCATGTAATTCTAAGTTTCATGATGACTGTGTTCATTGCAAAGTAGGAAACCTTTTGAGTCTGTGACTCATCGTGCTCCCTATCCCTTATATTTGATACATAGTGATCTTTGGCAATCACCTGTTAAATCGAATCAATTATTTCAGTATTATGTGGTTTTTGTTGATGATTATTCGCGTTTTTCATGGCTATATCCACTTAAACTGAAATCTGATGTTTATTCGACTTTCTTAGATTTTCAGATACTTGTTGAGAATTTGTTTAGTTCAAAAATTAAATTTTTCCAAAGTGATGGTGGACGTGAGTTTGATAACACTCCTTTACTACAACATTTCTGTGATTCGGGAATTTATTTTTGAAAGTCTTGTGCTCGGACTCAAGCGCAGAATGGTGTTGTAGAAAGGAAACATCGAACCATTATCGAGATGGCACGTACTATGCTTATTCAATCTGAGTTGCCAACTCGATATTGGGTCGATGCGTGTTATACGGCTGTGTATACGATTAATCGTCTTTCCAGTTCGATTTTGCAGGGTTCATCCCCGTTTGCTAAGCTTTTCCACCATGAGTTTTTGAAATGTTTTGGTTGTGCCTGTTTTCCGTTGTTTTTAGATCCTAAAATCAATAAATTATAGGCTAAGTCGATTCAATGTGTTTTCATTGGCTATGCGTCACATTATAAGGGTTATCAATGTCTTGATCCTGTTTCTGGCAAAGTTTACACAAGTCGTCATGTTTTGTTTAATGAACGGAAATTTCCATATCGTTCTCTTGTGTCTAGCACACCCATTGGTTCGTCTTTGGACGAGTCTCTTGACCCCTTGGTTTGGTTTCCGAATCTTCCTTTGTCTAGTGGCCCAAGGTTGTCTTCGAATGTGTCCTCGAGTCTTCCAACCCCCGAGCCCGCCGCATCAGGGGAGCACATGCAGCAACTTGCTGCCTGCCCACAGGATGCATGCGCGCCCGAGGGAAGTCTGCCCAGCAGCAGCCCGCAGCCACGGACACCCACGCCCGCAGCAGCATGTGATGCTTCCTATCACAATGCTGCCAGCCCGCAGGGTATCCACGTTCCCGCGGAGTTACGAGCTGCGCCTAGCCCTCGTCTGCCCCCTTCCCTCGCGCCCGCAGCCATTCCCCCTTTTCCGCTGGTAGCTGCTGCCAGCCCGCAGGCAACCCCTGCGCCCGCGGGGTCAGTCTACCCTCTCCCTATTTCCCTTCTTCGCCTTTTACTCCTCCACATGATGTTCCTCTTGAGTCATCCCCGTCTACCATTGTCCCTCCCCCTAGGCGTCCTAGAAAGTCGTCTAAGTGTGTCGATCCTACTAATGTTTATACCATGACTACTCGTTTAAAAGACGGAATCATTTCTACTAGGAATTTAATGAATTTAATAACCGATGTGGTTGAGTCTGAACCGTCTAATTTTAAACAAGCGTCTAAAGATTCTCGCTGGCAATAAGCCATGCGTGATGAGTATGAAGCATTAATTAAGAATGATACATGGGAACTTGTGCCTCGCAACAACAATCAAAATGCTCTTGGTTGTAAGTGGGTGTATAAGATTAAGGAAAAATTGGATCGAACAGCACAAACTATACGTTTGTTGCGCAAAACAGCACAAATAGAAAAAGGTGCACAAAATAGCATGAACTTTTTCAAATAGGTACAGAGAATGACATAAGTAATATTTTGGCCTCAGATTCCATCTTTTCGGCGAATCTTAATTATTTTACCTTTTTTTCATTTTCCTATCCACCTTAAATATATTTCAGCATCTTAAACTCATGTTATTTCTTCTTTGCTAACCCTAAAATTTCCCCCAAATTGATTTTACCTATCAAACCCTAAAATTGGAAGATGAGGAAGAAATCAAAAGGCAATGGAGAATGCTCAAGTGAAATTCGATGCAAATATGGATTGCAAAATTGGAAGTTAAAGAACTTACAAAGCTTGCTTGGTTAACTTGGAGAGCTTCTTCAATGGAGTTTCGTGCTTTTTTTGGAGGGGGGGATTAGATGGTTGAATATGAAGTTGGATGGTTGAGAGAATGAAGGTCACTTGTTGTATGGAAGATGTAAAGGTGGAGGGAAAAGAATAGAAAAATGAAAAAAAAGGTAAAATAATTAAGATTCGCTGGAAAGACGGAATCTCAGGTCAAAAAATTATTTATGTCATTCTCTGCATCGATTGAAAAAGTTTATGCTGTTTTGTACACCTTTTTTTGTTTGTGCTGTTTTGCGCAACAAAGGTATAGTTTGTGCTGTTTGATCCAATTTTCCCTAAGATTAAATATAATTCTGACGGTTATGTGGAGCGGTTTAAGGCCAGACTTGTTGTTTTTGGTAATCATCAGCAGACAGGTATTGACTACTTTGAAACCTTTAGTCCTGTCATTAAGCCTACTACTGTTCGCTTAGTTCCAACTCTTGCTGCTAATTTTAAATGGCCTATTCGTCAACTCGATATTAAAAATGCTTTCCTTCATGGTTTCCTCAATGAGGAAGTCTATATGCGTCAGCCTCCTGGTTTTGAACATCCTTCTCAACCTCATCATGTTTGTCGGTTACGAAAATCCATTTATGGCTTGAAGCAAGCTCCTCGAGCTTGGTTCTCTCGTTTCAGCAACTTTCTACTCTCTATTGGTTTCAAGTGCAGCAGTTGTGACACCTCCATGTTCACTCTCAAACACAATGGTCATATTATCATTCTCTTGCTATATGTTGATGATATTGTGCTTACAGGTAGTAGTTCCTCCTTGCTTCAGAAATTTATCATTGTTCTCTCTGCCCAGTTTGCTATGAAGGATTTGGGTGATTTGCATTATTTCTTAGGCATTCAGGTTTTACGTACTCCTCAGGGTTTGATGTTGTCTCAAAACAAATATGTAGTTGATCTTCTTCAGAAATTTCATCTTCATACTGTCAAACTCGTACGTACTCCTGTTGTCTCTCGTGTCACTCTTTCTCTCTTAGATGGTGAACTTCTTTCTGATCCCACAGATTATCGTAGTATGGTTGGTGCATTATAATATTTGACTATGACTCGTCCTGATATTACATATGCTGTTAATTCGGTTTCTCAATTTATGCATACGCCTCGTACTACTCACCTTCATGCTGTGAAAAGGATTTTCAGGTATCTGCAGGGAACTTCTGATTATGGGTTGTTTCTTCATAGTACTGGCTCCCCTACTGTGATTGTTGCCTATTCTGACGCTGATTGGGCCGGGTATCCTGACACTCGGCGTTCTACTACTGGTTATGCTTTCTTCTTAGGGAAGAATTTGATCTCCTGGCGCTCTAAGAAGCAACCTACTATTTCGAAGTCTTCTACTGAAGCTGAGTATCGTGTTGTTGCCTACACTGCGGCCGAAACAATTTGGATACGTCAATTGTTGGCTAATTTAGGATATTTTCATCGACGGCCTACCATCATTCTCTATTGTGACAATGTTTCTGCTATGTATCTTACTGCCAATCCTGTTCATGACGATCGTAGTAAGCACATTGATGTTGATTATCATTTTGTTCGTGAGATGGTTGCTAAAGGTGATCGTCTACGGGATATTTTTCAAGACAATAAGTCTTCCCGTGCGGTCACTCTTGAGCAGGAATTCTCCAATAAGGCAATGGAGGATTTTCCTAATGCGTCGGCTTATTGTCAACGCTTAAAGATGTTGTCTGATCAACTAAAGAACGTTGGTGCGCCGGTCTCTAACAATAGACTCGTCTTGCAGATGGTTGCGGGTCTTACGGAGGCTTACAACGGCGTAGGTACTTTGCTTCGTCAAAGTGATCCTCTTCCTCCGTTTTATCAAGCTCGCTCCATGCTTGTGTTGGAGGAAGCGGGTTTGTCCAAAAAGGTTGCAGCGGGTTCGGTTCAGGTGCCTGCCTACAATGATGATTCTTCAACAACGACACCACCCCACCATCGAAATTCGAATGGAGGTAAGAAGAATAATAAAAATTATCACAACAATAAGAAAAATATTTCTTCTAAAGGGGGTGGTGGCCGGAATTATTCCGGCCAAGGTGGCGCCGGCGGGTTAGGCCAGCAGCAGCCGCGCGCACCCAGTCAGCCGACGCAGCCACAGCAGCAGCAGTATTGGCAAGGGGCGTGGGCCTACCCCCCTTGTCCATACCCCAGCCAACAGTGGGCCAGGCCCACCTCTTTCCCCAGGCAGCAGCAGCACCCATATGGGCAGGGTATTCTTGGGGCCAGGCCTAGGCCTCATGCCTTCACGGCCGAAGCCCAATCCGTCCCCACGGACATCGAGGCCGCTATGCATACTCTTGGGCTTACTCCACCGGATCCGAATTGGTATATGGATACAGGAGCGACATCTCATATGACTTCTTCCCAAGGTACTTTAAATTCTTATTTTAATTTGAGCACTTCTAATGGTATTGTTGTCGGAAATGGTCATAGTATTCCAATTCGTGGTTATGGACATGCCCAATTACCCTCCTCTAACCCGCCCTTGACTCTCAAAAATGTTCTTCATGCTCCTAAAATCATTAAAAATTTAGTCTCTGTTCGAAAGTTTACTACTGATAATTGTGTGTCTGTCGAATTTGATCCTTTTGGGTTTTCTGTGAAGGATTTTCGGACGGGGAGACGCCTAATGAGATGTGAGAGTCAAGGGGAGCTATATCCCATCACCACATTCCAAAATCAAGCCACCTCTCCTTCCACATTTGCTGCTCTTGCGCCATCCCTATGGCATGCTCGTTTGGGCCACCCAGGCTCTTCTATTTTGGACACTCTTAGGAATAACAAGCTTATTGATTGTAATAAAATTAGAAATTCTGATTTTTGTTACTCTTGTCCGCTTGGAAAACACGTGAAATTGCCATTTGTTTCCTCTACTTCTAGTACTTTCATGCCATTTGATATTATTCATTGTGATATTTGGACATCTCCTGCTTTGAGCTCTAGTGGCCATCGTTATTATCTTGCTGTGTTGGATGACTACTCTAATTATTTGTGGACTTTTCCTCTTGCTATGAAATCTCAAGTCTATTCTACATTTCTTCAATTTAGAGCATCTATCCGCACTCAATTTGAACGGAAATTAAAAATATACAATGCGATAATGGGCGTGAATTTGATAATGCACCCTTTTGGGACTTTTGTAAACAAAATGGCCTATCTTTCTGTCTTTCTTGTCCCTATACCTCCTCTCAAAATGGAAAAGCGGAGCGTAAGATTCGTACTATCAATAATATTGTTCGTACACTTCTATCTCATGCTTCCCTTCCCTCTATGCTTTGGCATCATGCTTTGGAAATGGCTACGTATCTCTTAAACATTCTACCTAATAAAAAGCTTGCCTATGAGTCCCCGCTCCAAATTCTCTATCACAAAAAGCCGTCCTATTCTCATCTTCGTGTGTTTGGGTGTCTATGCTATCCTCTTTTCCCATCTACTACTATCCATAAGCTTCAAGCTCGTTCTACACCATGTGTCTTTTTGGGGTTTCCGCCTCATCATAGGGGCTATAAATGCTATGATATCTCTTCTCGTAAAATCATTCTTTGTCGTCATGTCGTGTTTGATGAACAAACATTCCCGTTCAAGTCACTTCACACGCCACATGCCACTCATTATGATATTTTGGACCATGTTTCCACTATGGATCCACCCATCCATTCACAAGCCCAAACACCACGGTCAAATGGTCCTCCTGTCTCGCCCCAATCTCTTCCGGATGGGCCCCTTGCTCCCCCTCCACTATCTCCCCATACTGGGCCAGTGTCTCTCCTCCCTTCTCCCTCGGTCCACGGCCCACCTGAGCTCCCAGCCCATCCTTCCTCTTCTGGCCTTCACGGTCCAGCGAGCACAGCAGCTCCCTCTCCTTACTTTGGCCCTCACGGCCCTACAGCCACAGCAGCCCCTTTTCACTCGTCTGGCCCATGCGGCCCCTCTTCCACCTCTCCTATACCGAGCCCACCTCCCCTTCCTTCCAATCCCCGTCGGCCATCCACTAAAAGAACCAAGCCCATCACTCATCCCTCTTCTGCACCTAAGGCAGTCACTCGTAGTCAAAATGGTATTTACAAGAATAAAAAGATCACTTCTCTTGTTGCCCATGTTGGCCGCTCCCCCATTCCCCGGAATCCCGTGACTGCTCTACGTGACCCGAATTGGAAACAGGCTATGGATGATGAGTACCACGCTCTAATTAAAAATAAGACTTGGGAATTAGTTCCTCGTCCTCCTGATTCTAATATTATTCGTTCTATGTGGATTTTTGCTCATAAAGTTAATGCTGACGGTTCTTTTGAGAGATATAAAGCTCGTCTTATAGGTGATGGGAAGACTCAGCGAGTAGGCATTGATTGTGGGGAGACTTTTAGCCCCGTAGTCAAACCTGCTACTATTCGGACAGTGCTTAGTTTGGCATTGTCCAAAGGTTGGCCGCTGCACCAGCTGGATGTGAAGAATGCTTTTTTGCATGGTGAGCTAAATGAGACTGTTTATATGCATCAGCCCGTGGGCTATCGAGATCCTACATATCCTGATCATGTGTGTTTGTTGAAAAAGTCATTATATGGTCTCAAACAGGCCCCCCGTGCATGGTATCGCAGGTTTGCCGATTTTGTGACGAAAATTGGTTTTGTTAATAGCAGGTGTGATCACTCCTTGTTTATACTTCGTCGCGGTACTGAGATTGCATATTTATTGCTCTATGTGGATGACATTATATTAACTGCTTCTTCTACTGCTCTACACAAGTCTATCATAGCTCTCCTTGGCTCCGAATTTGCTATGAAAGACTTGGGTTTGTTAAGTTATTTCTTGGGTATTGCTGTCTCTCGTCATGCAGGTGGTTTGTTCCTTTCTCAGCGCAAGTATGCTGAAGAGATCATTGAACGAGCAGGCATGTCTGCTTGTAAGCCATCTCCTACCCCTGTGGATACTAAACCCAAGCTCAGTGCTAAATCCGAGGTTGCTTGTAGTGATCCATCTTTGTACATGAGTCTTGCTGGTGCATTACACTATCTTACCTTCACTAGACCAGATATTTCTTATGCAGTGCAGCAGATTTGCCTATTCATGCACCAGCCCATGGAGGATCACATGTGCGCTCTCAAGCGCATTGTTCGTTATGTGAAGGGCACACTGGATCTGGGTCTACATCTTTATCCCTCGTCAGTGTCGACTCTATTTTCCTATACAGATGCAGATTGGGGTGGGTGTCCTGACACTCGTCGTTCTACTTCCGGCTACTGTGTGTTTCTTGGTGATAATTTGCTCTCCTGGTCATCTAAACGGCAAACCACTTTGTCCCGTTCCAGTGCTGAATCAGAATATAGAGGAGTAGCGAATGTAGTCTCAGAATCGTGTTGGTTGCTTAATCTTCTTACGGAGCTTCACTGTCCGGTTCAAAAGGCTACCATGGTTTATTGTGACAATGTGAGTGCCATCTATCTATCTGGGAATCCTGTCCAGCATCAGCGTACTAAACATATTGAGATGGATATACATTTTGTGCGCGAAAAGGTTGCTCGAGGCGAAGTTCGTGTGTTACATGTCCCCTCTCGCTATCAGATTGCCGACATCTTCACGAAGGGTCTTCCCTTGATTCTTTTTGAAGACTTTCGGGACAGTCTCAGCGTTCGTCCTCCTCCCGTTTCGACTGCGGGGGTGTGTTAGATTATATGAAAATATTATTTATTTTCATATATATCTTTTGTATTTATGTGATATGATTTAGTTAGTCATGTATATCTTTGGATATTATTGTTTCCTAGTTTATAGGTTGTGTTGACTATTCTTTTGTATGCGAGTATATATTGCTAGGTTGTAACATTTATCAATTAAGGAATTATCTTCTTTCAAGGGGCACGTGATTTTATCTTCTTACCACTTCAGTTATATCTAGCACCACAAAAACACCACCACGTAGTGGTTTCATAGTCGGTTGGAGGGAGTGGTTGTTTTTTAGTTGTTGGAAAGAGTCGATTTTTGGGTGACGATGGTTGCGACGGTGGCAAATATGGTTGTCGCATGTGGTGGGGTGGGCAATGGTGGTGGGAAAAGGGCAAAATTATAAATTCACGTGCCACTAACGGAACAAAAACTAGTGGTTTTGCAAGATTCCTTTAAGTGGTAGTGATTCCAAAAAAAATGAGTCAACCAGGTATTTATATATAATTTTGACTAACCTTGGTATTTATTTCAAAAAAGTTCCCAAAGTATGGTATATTTATTAGTTTAAAGTTATGTTAGCTATTAGTTTATTATTAATATCTCTTGCTTCTTAGAGTTTGTTTGGCAATACAAATAAGGTGACTTAAATTGAGACGTTAAGATACTAACATTTCAAAATAAAATGACTTCAATTTTGCACTTTTGAACTCTAATATCAAATTTCAGCTACCTTTTTGCAATTAATTCTACCAAATGAATCACACTTTCATGTAACCTTAATATTTTCGGCACCTTATCGATTTCAGTAGGTACCTTTTCAGTTTCAGTTAACTTATCAAGACTCGGCTCTATTTTAACTAATGTTCAAAATTAGATACTTAAACTAAGAACTAGTAATTAGACTCGGGCGGTGCCCCAAAATTTTACTTGTTATAATTTAGTACTTAGTAGTTAACTTAATTGAAACGGAGAAAGTACCTATTGATAATTATTATTATTAATTGGCATAGTATTCATTATTTTACTTGTAAAGAAAAGACGAATAAATGAAAAAAATTATGGTCAAAGCACTATCTGGAAAACCATAGTGCAGGTGAAAATAACCTAAACAAAGGCAAAACACAAATGATAATGAGATCCACCATAGACCAAAGTATGGAGTCAAAATTTTGAATATGGACTATAGAGAGCATTGTTAATTAGTATTCTACTATATCTACCAGTTACTTGTAAAAGGTCCTAATTGTTTGTGTGATTGTAAAAAAAAAAATATTATTCAAAAGATTACGCGTATGTAAAGGTTTTCTTTCTCGTCTGCGTGAATATCATGTTAGTTTGAGTGGATTAAGTAGAATTTTTTTTGTTATCTTTTGGATTAGAGAGAATTGAATAAGAAGTCTATTTTATAAGAAATTAAACGTCACCTAAAAAATGAGTTAATGTAAAAAGACTTAGTAAGACTCCAATTTATTCTATAGTGTCACTCTTAGTGAAAATTAGAGTCCGAATCATCCGTCTCACATGGCGTCCCATTTAGTATCCCATTTTCTATTATTTTGTCACATAATTTATATAAAATAATTTTTTTGTTGTGATTCTACGCGCTTCCTATTAGTAAATCCTGCTAAAACACAAAAGATAAAAAAACAACTCCACTTAGTAAAATAAATGGCGAAAACGATTTATTTCTTTTTCGCTCTTTATTTTACTAAGTGAAGTTTATTTTCTATATATTTGTTTTTGAGGAGGTTTTACTAATAGGGAGCATGTACAATATAACTTTAAAAATTATTTTATTCAAGTTATGGGACAAAATAATAGAAAATGGGACATTATGTGGGATAGATGATCCAGGTGTAATTCTAACTTCTAAATAAGAAGTGTTATAACGGTAAGCTTTTTTCACTTCTCACCACAACGTCCTTCTCATTGGGACTTAATATAACTCCTTCACATAAATTTGTATTTTATATAATTTTTATTAGGAAAAATTGTCAAGAACCACCTAATAAAGACATTTTTTTTGAGAAAACCACCTAATAAAAGTTTTATTATAAAAAACCACCTAATAAAACATTTTTTCTTTCAAAACACCACCACTTAAGACCAAATAAGTAACTCATTTTACCTTGTAATCAGTTCCCTGCATTTGTATTCGACCCCAAGTGACTTTTCTAGAGTTACTAATATGTCGATAAGTGGTTAAGGAGCTAACAGAGTTATTAATTTGGTCTCAAGTGGTGGTGTTTTGAAAGAAAAATGTTTTATTAGGTGGTTTTTTATAATAAAATGTTTATTAGGTGGTTTTCTCAAAAAAAGTGTCTCTATTAGGTGGTTTCTGACAATTTTTCCTTTTTATTATCCAGACAATTAGATTAATCATTTTCCCAAAAAAAAAGTACTCGAATGCATGCAATTTTATGCAAATCAAACAAACTGCAAACATGATTAGATTAGCATCCCTAGAGCTCAGTAATTGGTGAAAACTGGGAAGTTGATCTTAAAACACGAAAATCCCGAGTTTGAATTTTATCTCAACTCTTAAAATTGGGAACCTCTTATAATGATATTATATTTATAAACCTGTTGTTTTTTTGGATTTCAAAGTCTTATTACCTTCAATCTTTAAACATGTACTTATGTCCTAATTCCTATACGCTAGTAACCTAGTAGGATGAACTATTAGACTAATAAGCCTTAGCTGATGGTGGGGTGGGTCGTGGGTCGTGGGTGGGGGGAATAACATGATCGAGAACTTGTGTTTTGTAAGCAATGAGAAATGAGCAGATAAGGCACGTAATCTAGAATAAAGTAGCATTTCAGTATGAAAAAGAAAATATTGGTCTCTTACTGTCTTACAACCCAATTTACACCTTCACCGAATATATTATATGGCACATGTAGAATAAAGTAGCACTCCAATGACTTTATTGAATAGATTACTTTCTTTTAATCTCATTGGATCATTATTACCATTAATTTTTAAGAAGAACTTTGTACAAAAAAGTAGAGACATGATTGTATTGGAGCTCACCGGGAAGGGATAAGGTAACCCTCAAGGTTGGCAGTCCTCATTAAAAAGATAAAGAGAAAACATGATAAATATTCTAATTTAAAAAAACACTTTGCTCTCTCCAATTATTTATAATCCCTATCACTTTCTCTCTCATAAAGGTCGCCGACTCTCATGGTCAACCAAACATAATCCGAGCGTGAATGGCTTCTCATGACTCTTTTCTAATCTCTATTTATATAGTCATTTTGTCTATGGGTGCCACAAGGCATATTTAGTAAGCATCCTTTAGCATTTTATATATTATCGAACAATTATGAAATACAGATATATTGTCACCTTAAAATTTTGAAATCACAACTTCAAGTAGAATTAAAGTGTTACATTTACCACTCCACTACTCTTTCTTTGCTCCTCTTACTAAATATAAATATAATATTATAGGGTTGTAATGAAAATCAAGAGTTAAGAAACAATAAAATGCATGATGCACGACACTTAGAGAATCGTCTGACGCTAACTAATTTTGATATGATCAGAAGACGATTTAAAGAACATATAAGAATTGAAGTTATGGGAGAGGAGAAAGATGATGGAGCTCATTCTAATGTACAATTATGAAATTATTTCTTTCTTTTCTCCTTCCTAAAACAATTTCTCTATATTGTCCAATTCTTTTTAGAGTTGGTCTTATAAAAGTCGTCTAATATTAATTCAAAATTAGGCAATAGTCCAAGCTTAATAGGATCAAAAAAGAGAATAAAGTACCCTATTGAACAACTCTGCACATTAATACTTGAATGAAAAATGTAAAAGAGTGCTACATAAATCCAAATATATGATGGAAACGTATTGGAACCAAATCTTTTAAGTATGTCGAATCAACAGGGTCCAAGTCAGGACCTGATGGCATCCCTAATGGGAACCATGCTTTGTATAATCAGTCAAATATTAGGAGAAAAGGTGTTACCCAAAGTCTTTACGTGAGACCATGGTCTTACAGTTATTAATGAAAGAAATACTTGGTGTTACTTTTTGTCCACTTAATCTCTTTAAGGTAACTTTATACTTCATCAAATGCCATAAAAATTATACAAAGATATTGAGAAAAAATAATAATAATAAGATTCTCTTTTGTTAGTGTATGTATTTCATTTAAGAGTGATGATATATATACAACTCTTAGGGATATATATATATAAACATTAAATACATTAATTAAAATGTTATTAAGTTGAAAATATATGTCAAAATCACGCGTAAATCGATCTTATATATGTATATTAATGTTTGCAAGTTATTTAAATTTTCTTTTATAGACTCTTATATATGGCCTAAGGACTGTACTTATCATTTCTAAAATCGTACTCCCTCTATTCTTGAATAAATATTTTACGTTGACTTTTATATTATTCACATGTTTCACTTTGATACTATTTGTTTGTAATTTATTTTGTATGTAAGAAATAATATTGTGATGCAGAATTTGTAGATTCAATTCAATATATGTTTTCAAAATATCAATTTTTCATAGTATATACTTATCGACAATTAGTTATATTAAGTTTCAAATTGTTGTATGCCTAAGTGAAAACAAAGTGTTGCATTTATTCAAGGTTATTCTCATATTGCTAAAAGATATACATATTGTCAATGTGTAGCTACAACCTTAGATAGGGAAGTATGAGATTATTTAACCTTTTTTCACTACATTATTATTGCTTTTTTATTTCATCCAAATTAATGGTGATATATCTATCTTCAATGAAAATCAAAAGATAAAACTCGTACCATGAATGAGGGACATTAGTTATCCTTGACTACTAAATTGTGGCATATGAAACTCCTACGCATCGCTCAGTCCTATATACTACTCCCTCCGTTTTTTTAATATGTACATATTTCTATTTTGGGGTGATTTTTTTAATTGGTACACTTCTACCTTTTCCCATAAATGGAATATTGGCCCACCTAATTATTACACTTCTCTCCTACGTTTTCTTTCCTTCTCTTTACCTTTTTCACTTTTTTCTTACTTTTACTATCATTCTCTTTTACTTTTGCACTTTTTACTTGGTAATTTTATGGAGTAGTTGTTAATTTTATGCAACTAGATTACTTTTTTTTTTTGCATAGAAAGTTACAAAGAGCAAGTGATTTGGAAGGGAATTTAATCCCAGATCAAGGTTACAACACATTCTTGACTTTACTAACTCAGATAGTTGGCATCCAGTAATATATTATACTACCTCCACTTTTTTAGTTGTACGGAGTAGCTTTTAACACTAATAATTTTCTTCAATTTGACCTTCTTCTATTTCGTATATGTTAGGGAAAAAATTATAATCAAGTATCTTGTTAGATTCGTTTCAATATGTAGTTTCTATATATCAATTTTTTACAAATTATGCATACATAATTGTAAATAATAGTGTTTGAAATTGCGCGTTGATAAATGTGATAATGCCTTTGGATATAACTAAAAAAAAGGTACTTAGATTAGTCCACAGTCCACTGTTTGTGGATTAATTTATTATTGCATGTTTTTGCTATCCTGTCACGATGCAGCCTGCTGCTTGCCTATATAAAGCATGCATGCATCTAGTGATCTAACCCAAGTTATATACCTTTCTCCTATAACTTTTCATTTTCTTAGGGCAGAATATCTTACTTGGGGAAGCAAAGGTAAGAGTTTTCTTTCCCATCTTTTTTTTCCGTTTATCGTTGTCATGACTCATGAGTATCCAACTTCCTAGTGTCGTAAATTTGTATTTTCATACTTAAAGTGAGATGTAGCTTAATTGATTAGAATACCTCTTTTAATTTTAAAATAGATGTAGAATCGGTTTTTAATCTACTCTTGTGACTCTATGCACTAAAACTACCAATATGATATATAAATACTTAAATAATGCTATCATAGTATGGAATTACTACCCTCTTATATTATCGCAACCACGGTTTGGTCAAAAGTACAAACAAACCACTTTTTTTAAACCCATAAACAAACCCAAACCATGCCAAAACGGTTTAATTTACTTCTTAGACATTATTGTTATTATATAATCATCATCAAGTTTAATAAATTAATAATAATAGTAATTATTTATTATTATTAATTACTATTATCACTAATTATTCTTATTACTACTATTATTTATTTATAATTATCATTAACTAAAAATACTATTATCATTATTCATTAATTATCATTAGAGTATTTATTTAATAATTTATTATTTATCTAGTAGTATTTATTACTACTTATAATTTAATTCAATTTAATTCGCTTTAGTTCAGTTCACTTCAGTTCTCTTCCGCTGTTGTCAGCCGAAGAGAACAAACTCTTAGTTTTACTATAACGTAATCCCTCTGTTTTAGAAAAATTAACACAGTTATTGTTTTCACGCATGCGGATGCAAAATTTTGGGCGTTAATATCTTTGGTTGTGAATTTGTAAAAATTATATTAAAAAATAGATATTAATTAAATACAATAAATATCATGACGAATCCAACAAGATCCCAAATGACTATATTTTTCCTAACATATAAATCACAAACAATGGTCAAAGTAAACTTTGTCAATAGTATTTACTGTGCAAATATAACATTCTTAAGGAAACGGAGTTGGGCCCTGTTCTTTTAGACTAGATTCATTGAAAAACATTTCTGTTCAGTTTATTTCAGCTCTATTAATTTCAGTTCAATTCGGTTTAGAACATTTCAGTTCATTTCAGTTCCTCTAATTTTGTCTCACATTTACCGTTCAGTTCGATTCAGTTCAATTCAGTTCAAAGGAACTTAGTATAAACTAACAAAAAAGGTGGATATTTTGAATGATAAAAATAGTACGTAGCAAAACGTTTTGAATGATAAAAAAAAATTGGATATCGTGAATGATAAAAGTATAAACATGTTGTCTCATTAAAAAAAACATTTAGTGTAGTGGGCTAGTGGCTAGATAATATGGAATTGAAGGATACTACCAAATAATTGTAGAGTTTCTTGGCCATTTTGAGTTACCATAGATGATCCATGGACTAATTAACGGGAAAAAACTTGGTTGCTCTAGTGGATAA
This sequence comes from Patellifolia procumbens, assembly GCA_947645195.1. Lineage (NCBI taxonomy): Eukaryota > Viridiplantae > Streptophyta > Magnoliopsida > Caryophyllales > Amaranthaceae > Patellifolia > Patellifolia procumbens. The sequence goes on along the minus strand of CANSGD010000435.1, from coordinate 101,452 downwards.
ACTCTAAACTACTGTTAGATTCCAATATTTATTGATGTCTATTAGTAGTGGGTTGTATACCCAATGGGTAAATGTGGCAATGTCCCTCTTGGATTTGACTAATTATTTTCCATGTTTCCAGCTACTAGATTGCCAATATGAGACTTAACTGCAAGATAATATGGTTGAAGCTTATAGCTTTCTTAGTTGTAATATCAAATGCATCAGCTGATAGAAAAACATACATAGTTCACATGGATAACACTAAAGTGATGGAATTGAAGAGTTTATACAAGACACCCCATGATTGGTATCAAGAGATTTTGCATTCCACCAGAACATTATCATTAGCAGGTGGAGATGATGATGATGAACAAGCATTGGCCCCTGAGCTTCTTTACACCTACGAGACTGCCATGACCGGTTTTTCAGCTAGGCTAACAAGCGAACAATACAAATTGTTAACTGATATTGATGGAGTAATTCATGCAGTTCCTGATGATATAAGAAGCCTCCAAACAACATACTCGCCTCATTTTCTTGGCTTAGAATCAGGGCGAGCAGCAGAGTTATGGAATGCAAGTAAGTGGCAGAAGCCAACATCTGATGTTATAATAGGTTTAGTTGACTCTGGAATTTGGCCAGAACATATCAGTTTCTCTGACATCGGATTGTCTCCGATTCCATCAAGATGGAAAGGAAGTTGTGAGGAAGGCACAAACTTTTCAGCTGCAAACTGCAACAAAAAGATCATAGGAGCCAAGACCTTTTTCAAAGGATACGAGGCGAGTCATGGAAAGATTAACTCCTCTGTTGAATTTCTGTCTGCCAGGGACTCGAGTGGCCATGGGACTCACACTGCATCCACTGCTGCAGGAAATACAGTCCCTGGTGCTAGCTTCTTTGGATCGGCTCAGGGCATTGCCCGTGGTATCAGGTACCTCACCTCCAATCCTAAGTGCATTGTTGGAAACTGCCTTCAAAATTGGTTACTAAAGGGGATGTGGTTAGGGTGCATTCTCTTTACCTGAATTTTGCTAAGCTTAACTTGTTTGAGCTCGTACACCTGATTGGACTTGATCATTCTTGAAACTTATTTTTGTAAGGTGAAGAGAGCGCATGCTTAATACGCAGGTAGCTTAATGAGTATAAAGGTTGGGCCGAGTTAAAATAGCTTTTATTGCAAGGTTCTATAAAGGGCAGGGATTTCATTTGACAAGGTTAATGTAGGGCCAAAATGGTAGGCTAGAGATTCGAACAATCTAAAATACAAACTTACCAATTTAAATTCTTATTGATCATTGGCACCAAAAATATATATTCTCATTAATCATTTATACTATGTTTCTGAACAGCTTCACATCAAGAATAGCAGTATACAAGGCCTGCTGGGAAAAGGGTTGTACCAACTCTGACATATTAGCTGCCATAGACCAAGCAGTAGCTGATGGAGTTGATATTATATCTCTTTCCCTAGTAGGAGATGCTATACCTTATTACCAAGACAGTGCGATCATAGCAGCATTGGGTGCATCACAAAAAGGTATTTTTGTGTCATTTGCAACAGGAAACTCTGGTTCTCTCCCTTCCACTGTTGGCAATGTGGCACCATGGGTGATGACCGTTGCAGCCAGCTCCCTCGACCGGGGATTCCTTGGTAAATTACAGCTAAGTAACGGGAAAATATTCAGCGGTGCCTCAATCTATACAAGTAATCAAAAGAAAACTAAGGAACTCCCACTCGTGTACGACCAAACCGCTGGTCACAAAAAGGGTGCAGGACACTGTCTCCCTGGAACTCTATCTCCTAACCTCGTGAAAGGCAAGATCGTTCTATGTATGCGTGGCATCAACTACAAAACCGAAAAGAGTACAGTTGTAAAGTCTGCAGGGGGAGCCGGTATGGTACTACTTAATACTCCCTCTGACGGGGAAGAGCTTATTGCTGATCCTCATGTTCTACCAGCCATTCTGTTAGGAGCTTCAGCTGCCAAAGCCATCAAAGGTTACTTAAAAGAATACATAAACTTAACAGCCTCGATTTCTTTTCACGGTACAACATTCGGAGCACGATCACCAATGTTGGCCTCCTTCTCATCTCGAGGCCCGAACCCTGTGGACCCTTACATAATCAAGCCTGACATAACTGCACCAGGAATCAACATTGTTGCAGCTTGGCCTCCAGTATCTTCTATAACTCACCAAACTAGTGACAAGAGAAGGGCTCAGTTCAATATATTGTCAGGAACTTCTATGTCTTGCCCTCATGTTAGTGGCATAGCTGCCCTAATAAAATCAGTCCATAAAGATTGGTCACCAGCTGCAATTAAATCAGCCATCATGACCTCTGCTTATACTCGTGATAATAGAGGATATCCCATCTCTGACTTATCCAACATTACCAAGTTCGCGACCCCTTTTGAGTTCGGTTCAGGTCATGTTAACCCAGAGACGGCTTTGAATCCGGGTCTTGTCTATGATATCACAGGTGAAGATTACTTAAATTATTTATGCAGTATAAATTACACTAATGCACAAGTGACAGTTTTGGCAAGGAAGAAATACAATTGCTCAAGGGGAAAATCGCTTCAGCCTGGTGACCTGAACTATCCTTCTTTTGCTGTCATTTTTGATGCAGACAGAAAAGGAGAAGTTACAGTCACTTACAAGAGAACAGTAACTAATGTAGGAACTGCTAAAATTAGTTACAAGGTTTTTGTTTTAACACCTAAGGGTGTGAAGGTGAATATTGTACCAAAGATGTTAACTTTTAAGGAAGTTGGTGAAAAGCGAAGTTACAAGATTAGTTTTACAGGGTCAAGAGCAGAAGTTACTGCTGGCAGGAATGTTACTTCTTTTGGATCTTTGAGTTGGATTGGTGGTAAATATAGTGTAAGAAGTCCAATTGCAGTTACTTGGCAGTAGTCTTAAGAATAATTATTGTCTCTATTTTCAATTGTATAAGTTCTATTTACAGTTGTGCTATAAACTTCCCTTTCCTAGGTAAAATGGACAGGGGACATTCAGTCAAGTTATTTGGAGTTTGTACTTGGTTTGGTATAATCTATAATCCAATTTTATTATCGCATTAGTAGCTCAGTCCTATAAAAAGTTTTCGGAATAAGTTGATGTTATTTATTTAAATACCGCAAATTTAGTATTACTTCAGAAGGAAAAACAATATATGTAGTACATTGCCAATGAGAATATAAGAGATGAAAACTCGAAAGAAAAAAAGTTACAGGTACTTGAAAAGTTAAAAGAGGTTTCGCAAAAAGTTAAGTAGTGAAGCTATAGATCATCTGACTTAAGGGCAATTGTTTGAACAATAAAACTGGACCATATGCTTAGTAATAAAACCAACTGCATAGAAGGGTAAAAGATTTGTATGTTTTTATTGCAGCAAAAACCAATGGCCATGTTGTATTAAGAGGATTGGGCAAAAATTAGAGAATTGCATTGAAATGAGGTTTTGACTGTCCAAGCTTCTTTTAGAAGTGTTTGATAGTAAGAGGATAGAGCTCAATCCTCTCAAACCAATGAGGTTTTGGCCTGGTGCGTAAGAGTCCTAAGACTGATGGCTTGTGTCGATAAGTCACAGGTCCAAATCCCCACTCCCCAATATGTAATATATTGTCCTTGTCGATCACCCGCACAAATAGAAAAAGAAAAAAGTAGTAGTAACTTCCTAATATAACACAAGGAAGCAACTCCGGAATTATATAAGCTTCCCAATAAACAAAATACCCTCCCATACACACTTCCATTTCCGGCTTTGACTTTTTAGTTCTTCTAATCTTAATACCAATTTCCCTCCGCTTTTGGTGTTTTCCCTCTCTTTGTCACTAATAAAGACAACTATTTTAATCCAAACAGCAATACAAGTAAAGAATTTCAACATTTCAGAATTGATCAACATTCATCAACAAATAGTGTTTGCGGCCAGGCCAATCACGTTCTTTCTAAGACTGAAAAGTTAGTCAAACAAAATGGACAAATGTACAAATTAGATGTTCATATGCAACATTTGTGCTCTATTTAAGCCTCCTGATCCTTAGTGCAAACAAAACAAAAGGGTTTAACATAATATTATATCCTAACTACTAATATATTCTAAACATATTTATCATATCTTTAGTATCCTAATATATCTCTAATAAAACAAGCAGCGGATTTCTTATGTCTATTCAAATCTTGAACAATTTATTTCTCCATCTTGATTTTGCAATAGGTTAGGAAAATGAAGCTTAAAAGAGGTACTACTTGGAACAACTTATTTTTTCGCTGAAATAGTGTTTGGGTGTACAATTTTTTTGTTCAAATAGCCTTGGACGTGTCATACTCATGGTACACTCGATTGTATGATGCATGATCTCGATGTGGGGATATAAATTCTAATATACCCCCACTTCTCCTTAAAATTTGAGAGTGTCCTATGTACGGACGCTAATATACAATATGAGACTGTAGCATGCACATAAGGAATTACCGAGGACAGACATTCTAGAGGAATCTAAAATTATCTTAGACATAGTATAGATGGTAGATAGTTAAATGAACCATTTAAGCGGAAGGAAGTGAAACCAGTTATCTTTCTTAACCTTGTTCAGAATTATTATCAATTTAAAAGTATACTAGATGTTGAATGTCACTTTGTAATTCCCAAAATTAGGAACTTGCAAAATACAGGGAAAAAAGGTAGTTATTGGGATTAATATTATGTATATATACTTAGGCTTCGTAGTATATATTTTGGGCTAGCTTTAGTGTTAATATTAAGCCCATAATTAGGTTGTATATAATGTCAGTTTATTGTTTAATGAAACCTAAGGGATTATTATTTCCTTACATGGTATCAGGCTAGAGAATAGAAAAACGCTAGGGCTTCTTCTTCAACCTGGCGGACTGCCATAGCCTTGGCCGTTTCTTGACCTTGATACACCACCATGACTAGCGGTGATAAGACCACGAAAATGGATCATACCTCCCCGTACTATCTTGGGACGCAAGATAATCCGGGCAATATTATTACTAATGTCGTTTTTCAAGGAGACAACTATGAAGAGTGGTCAAGATCGATGCGCCTCTCTCTTAAGTCTCGCTGGAAATTTGGTTTCATTGAAGGCACCATTGACAAACCGAAAGACACCGCAAAGCTTGAAGATTGGTATTGTGCGCAATCAACTCTTGTTCAATGGATTCTCCATACAATTGATCCTTCTCTCCGTAAAACCATTCGTTCTTTGAAGAGGTGAAGCCCTTATGGGATGTTTTGCGTGCGAGATTTAATGTCGGCAATGGACCTCGGAAGCAACATATAAAGGCTTCTCTTGTTGCTTGTAAACAGTCCCAAACCATGTCCGTGGCCGAGTATTTTGGTCTTCTTCAACCATTATGGGACGAATTGGCTACCTATTACCCTATTCCGACATGTACTTGCGGGAGTTGCACTTGTGGTATTGGCAAGATGTTTCAACAGAGACTTGATGAAGATAGACTCCATGATTTCCTCTTTGGCATTAACCCAGAACTATATGGCCATGTACGTTCAAATTTGTTGGCTCAAGACCCTCTTCCAACGCTTGATAGGGCTTATCAAACCTTATTGCAAGAAGAAGCTCTTCGCTCTTCTTTGCGCCATGTTCCAGAGCCTTCGAAAGTAATGGCTTTTGCCTTTCAATCTCGGGGTAAGTCGCGTTCTGATTTTAGTTCCAAAACCGACACTATGCTCTTATTGTAACAAGGGGGGTCATGAGATTGCTAATTGCTTCGCCAAGCACGGTTATCCTGAGTGGTGGGAGACACGCAACCGCCGTGGGTCAGGCAGAATCCGCGGGCCTGCTGCTGTGGGTGGCGCGCCGACAGGTCTGCCCAACAGACGTGTGCCGTCTGTGGCTGATGTGGACAGCAAACCAGTGGCTGCTGCTGTTGCGAACGCTGCCTCGACATCGACTTCGTCCCCTCTAATGAACGCTGAGCAGTGGCAGCATCTTCTCTCCATGCTTGGCACCTCTACGGTAAAGTCTACAACAGATGAACGTATGGTTGGTGAGTGCCCCTTACATCCATGGCTTCTTGATTCGGGTTGTTCCCATCACGTAACCGGTGATATAAGTGTGATATCTAATGTGATTGATATGCCAAAATGCCCCATTGGTCTTCCTGATGGTAATACCACTTTTGCTTCAAAGTGTGGTGATGCAATTTTGGGTCGTGGTTTTGTTTTAACCAACGTTCTTCATGTACCCAAATTAAATTGCAATTTGATTTCTATCTCTCATCTTGTTGATGATTTAAATTGTGTTGTACAATTCGCTAAAAATTTGTGCATTATACAGGACCGCAACTCGAGGACGCTGATTGGAGTAGGTGAACAACAGGATGGACTTTACTATTTTCGCGGTGTTCCGAAGATTGCAACTATGGCTGTTGATAGTTCGAGTTCGTTTGAGTTGTGGCACAACCGTCTGGGACATCCTTCTGCACGAGTAGTTCACTCTCTTCCTTTTGTTAGCAAATCGAGTTTTGTTTTGAATAAGGCATGTACTATTTGCCCTCAGGCCAAACAAACTAGAGACACTTTCCCTGTTAGCGATAGTAAAGCTACTTGTTGTTTTGAATTGGTACATTGTGATCTTTGGGGACCTTACCATACTCCCTCTTCGTGTGGAGCACGTTATTTTTTTACTTTAGTAGACGATTTCTCTAGAGCTGTTTGGGTATTTTTGTTGATTGATAAAACTGAAGTTCGTGGAATGTTTTTGTCTTTTATTGCAATGATTGAACGCCAATTTAGTGCTAAAATCAAGATTGTTAGAAGTGATAATGGTACTGAATTTAATTACATGAAGCCATATTTTTTGGAGAATGGTATCCTGTTTCAGAGTTCTTGTGTAGGCACTCCTCAGCAAAATGGACGAGTGGAGCGTAAGCATCGTCACATTTTAAATGTAGGTCGTGCTTTACATTTTCAGGGTTGTTACCTCTCTCTTTTTGGGGTGAATGTATTTTAGGTGCTGGATATTTGATCAACCGTACACCTTCTGCTTTACTTGGCTTTAAAACTCCTTATGAGATTCTGTTTGGTAACCCTCCCCCTTTTGATCATATGCGTGTGTTTGGCTCATTATGCTTTGCTCACAACCAAAAGAGTAAAGGGGATAAGTTTGCTAGTCGTAGTCGACGTTGCGCTTTTGTTGGTTATCCTATTGATAAGAAGGGTTGGAAATTGTTTGATCTTGATACAAGAGAATATTTTGTCTCTAGGGATGTTAAGTTTCATGAGAATGAATTTCCTTTTGCGGAACCTTTAGTCGAAAGTGATGTTGTTCGAAGTCCTCTTTCCCCCACTTTTGTTGCTGGAGACGATGACTTTGTTTATGAGGTGTATGATGAAGTTGATGCTCCTTTGTCGTCTGCCATTGATATTGGATCCGCAAGGAGAGATGATGTGGTCCCTTTGGAGGTGGGTACTACGAATGCAGGTATTGATAGTGAGACTCGTGTTGGGTTGGAAGCCCCTGTGATTGATACCGTTGTGTCTTGTGAGGAGGTTACCACTGAGGTTCCTGAGTTAGGTCGTGGCAAGCGACCCAAGTTTCGTTCTGTGTTGTTGAAGAATTTTGTTACAAACACTGTGCAAAAGTTAAGTCCATCTCCTTCTCCTCGTTCATCTGCTCCACATCACTCCTCAGGTATGCCATATCCTATAGCACATTTCGTGAATTGTGACCATTTTTCTATGGGACATAGAAATTTTCTTGCAGGTATTGAACCTCGTTCCTTTAAGGAGGCTATGAAAGACCCGTGATGGCGGGATGCCATGCAAAAAGAAATAAAAGCTCTGGAAGATAATGGGACTTGGATCATGGAGGACCTTCCCCCTGGAAAGCGTGCCCTTGGTTGTCGTTGGGACTACAAGTTCAAGTATAATTCTGATGGGACTGTGGAGCGACTCAAAGCTCGTCTTGTTGTTTTTAGTAATCATTAGGTGGCTGGTATTGATTACACTGACACTTTTGCTCCTGTTGCCAAGATGACTACCGTTCGTGCTTTTCTAGCTGTTGCGGCCGCAAAGAATTGGGAACTTCATCAGATGGACGTGTATAATGCCTTCTTGCACGGGGATCTCTCAGAATAGGTGTACATGAAGTTACCTCCGGGATTTAGTGGCACTACTTCCAACCGAGTGTGTTGCCTGAAGAAGTCCTTATATGGGTTGAAACACGCTCCTCGGTGCTGGTTCGCAAAACTTGCTCATTCATTGAAGTTGTATGGCTTTCAATAATCCTACTCTGATTACTCTATGTTCACTCTCCATCAGGGTAAGGTTCAGATTAACGTGCTTGTTTATGTCGATGATCTGATTGTGTCTGGAAATGATTCCGCTGCTCTTCTTGTTTTCAAGAAATATTTGTGCTCTTGTTTTCATATGAAAGATCTCGGGGTCCTCAAGTATTTTCTGGGTATTGAGGTCGCTATTAGCTCAGAGGGTATTTTTCTTTGCCAACGCAAATATACTCTTGACATTATTTCTGAGGCAGGTCTTCTTGGTGCTAAGCTTGTTTCCTTTCCGATGGAGCAAAATCATCACCTCGGGAAATCTACGAGCCCTTTGTTCCAGAATGTGGAACGTTATTGACGTTTGGTTGGCCGCCTTATTTACTTGTCTTTCACCCGGCCAGATTTGGGCTATGCCGTGCATATCTTGTCACAATTTTTACATGCTCCTCGTTGTGATCATTGGGATGTTGCACTTCGCGTCGTCCGCTACTTGAAACACAGTCCTGGTCAAGGTGTTCTTCTTCATGCTGATTGTGACCTTCATTTGTCCGGATGGTGTGACTCTGATTGGGCTACTTGTCCTCTTACTCGTCGCTCTTTGTCTGGTTGGCTTGTTTTCCTTGGTCAATCTCCTATTTCTTGGAAAACCAAAAAGCAAGGGACTGTCTCGCGCTCTTCAGCAGAGGCTAAGTATCGTTCTATGGCGGCTTTGACTTGTGAACTTAAATGGCTAAAGGGGCTTCTTCGCAGTCTTGGTGTTCAACATCCCCGCGCTATGAACTTGTATTGTGATAGTCAATCTGCTCTTTATCTTGCTCAAAAACCTGTCTTTCATGAATGAACGAAGCATATAGAGGTTGACTGTCATTTCCAGCGTGATGCTGTCTTGGATGGTACAATCCATCCATCTCATGTTCCTACTCACGAGCAACTGGCATATATTTTTACTAAGGCATTAGGCAAACAACAGTTTGAGTACCTTCTCCACAAGTTGGGCATTTGTGATCTTCATGCTCCAACTTGAGGGGGGTATTGGGATTAATATTATGTATATATACTTAGGCTTTGTAGTATATATTTTGGGCTAGCTTTAGTGTTAATATTAAGCCCATAATTAGGTTGTATATAATGTCAGTTTATTGTTTAATGAAACGTAAGGGATTATTATTTCCTTACAGTAGTCAAGATTCAAGTATGAACATAGTCATGGGACGAACTACGATAAACATGCATGCATTCTCCACACATGGCAGAATCACAAGTGCATTGACCATTGTAAATTAAGATAAAATGCAGGATGGAAACTTCAGTCAGTTTCTATTTCCAAACCAAAGAAGCCATACTTGTGATTTTTTTTAGTCAAACAAGCAATTCAACACAGGAAAAGATAAATGGAACATATATGAAATGAGAAAGCTACTTGAGGGCCAAGTTAGGAGATTCCGAGGTTTGATGTCTCTAGGTATATATAGTTATCTGATTTATAAGCTGCAATGAAGAAGAAGGAGACTAACGTGTTACCTAGTATGAACAACAGTATAGGACATATGACCTCACAACGAATCTCAAGTTCAATAATTTAATAGTTATGAGAAACATATTGTATGACTTTCAAATACAAAAAACCAAAAAACTGAAAACTACAATGAGGACTTAATTGTTCACAATATCCAATAATACAAGTTATAGTTATATCGTCTGGTAATAGCAAGGGTCTCTTCACATAGTCTGCATAATTGCATAAAGCTACATACTACCAATTCACAATGGTCTGACATCTTTAAAAAGGGGTTGTTGTGTAGAAAAGTTTCCAAATCCATATATTTTTATGATAATGACAGGATCGATTTCATCAAGTACCTAGAGTTTCTTTCCCCAAAAGAAAACATACAATAGTTGTGTAGCCAGTGTATGGCCAATGACCATGCCGCTACCAGCCTTAGAAGCGAGTAAAGCATAATGTTGTAAAAATCTTTGCTGTAAGAATTGTCTTAACTACTAAACTCAACATGTTACAAGTGTTACACATTATTAACCTCATCAAGAGCAGGTTTCGATTCTTGAAGGAGTCTAGTAGTTTTTGCTTCCTATCGGTGGGTAGATTCATTTTCCTACCCACCGGCCGGATTGTTTTTTGTTATTTTGAGACTTTTTTTCCAAAGCTTTACGTGAGTGTTGGATTTCTAGTGGGTTAATTCATCTGGTGATTAAAAGAAGCCAGTGTTTTGGATCTTTGGTATATCATATTTGTTTAATGGTGTGATTGATCAAGTTTGATCAAGGTTGAGTACATTTTTATTAGTTCGTCTTCATCTTGGTGTTGCTATACTATGGTATGATGGTGTGTTTTTCCTGGCTATTAATTTCACGAAGTTGTTGTGTTTTCCGACTTGCTGAATGTCGGATGCTATTGTTTAAGTGTGATCTACTCGTTTAGTAGACCATATACAATTAAGATGTGATCTTGCTTGTGGTTATTTGTTCGTTTATGACCAAGATGTGATCTTTTGCTCGTGGTATAATGGATGGTTTTGATGTGGTTGTGCATCGTTTCTACAAAACCCTAGTTGGGTTTATTGGTGCATTTGAGCATTGACAGGCTAAAGTCGTATCACCTACTCAAAGATAAATCCTAAGTCATCTAACAATGATAGTCAAGGGGAGTAGGGTCGAATCCACAGAGAGACGGAGTTCTAAGTTAATATTCAGCTAAACAGCTACTTCAGACAAGATCAGACAAGAATCAGCTGAACTACTAATTAAACACTAGAAAGCAATATAAAGGGAGATTCTCATCTATGAAATAAAGGTCTAGGGAAGTAGTTCGGTCTACCATGCTTATACCAATCAAAGGATCAAACAAGTATCGGAACCTAGGTCAAGAATTGATAGATTAGAGCACGTGTCAAGCTATGGTTAAGTCTCAACGCCCATAATTCAACATATGCAGCATGTTCACTAACATAATCAGAATTACTGATGTGTACTAAGGCCTCTAAAAGTAGGACGGGTCTGTGCAAACAATTATTAACCACAAGCAATCAACGAAACTGCGTAATAACATCAATCACTCATCAAGAACAAATCACACCATAGTCAATCTAATCAAAACCTAGAAACTAATAGCAATTCAAATATGAATCATGGTGTAAACATGGTTTTCCTCCCTAAAACCCTAGAAATAAGACTACTCAGACATGATTGAATCAACAATAATAAACCTAATATAAAAACCTAAACTTTGCATAATGAATAAATTAAATAATAAACTAAGCAACTAAGAATTAAAGAAATGAATTATGAGTGAAGAATAATACTAATTGACGGAAAGCAATAGCTTTTATTGAAAATAATCCAAGGTTCAATCACCTTTGGAACTAATCTAAAGTGTTTACTCTAAGAAAGCAATTAAAACTAAACTAATGAAAGCTGAAACTAAAGTAGAATAAAAAGGTGTCTCTAAAAATAATGAACGATAGCTATTTATAATAGCCCCAAAATCTAATTAAAAATGAATAGAAAAAGATAGAATTTCGGAAAAAAGAGTTGTCCGTGCTTCAGGCCCGATCGGGTGGCTAAACTGCAATTCTGCATCAACTTGCGAAGGCCGTATCTCTCAAATCAGAAGTCCGATTGGGGCGTATCACCTATCATTGGAAAGCTCTTGAAGTCTAGAATCCAATTGTGTGTGACTGTTAAGAAAAGAAGGAAATTCCCGTCGTTAGTATGCTTTTGATTTATAAGAATTGTACTCAATTTCTGATTTAGTAAATAAAGCAACACGTGATCTTGTTCATAAAGAATTGAATAATGCAAGATATTCATCCCTTGAGAATCCAGCGCAAAACAACCACTCGATGGCTCAGACAATAATATTTTAACGAGAGGAAAGAAGCATTGCAATATGTAGAGGACTCACTCCATTAACCTCATTCATAAAAGTGATATATTTGTCAATTGTAATCAAGACTTTAACTATGTTTTCTAGCTCCTCACTAGTTACATAATGAATAGCACTCATCCTTGATCATCCTTAGCTAGCTCTTTATTACAAGACAACATAATAGACATTATCTTGTCAAAGTAAAAACAAGCCGCAACATGAAATGCATTTGCATCCCTTGGGTGATAATAAATTATATGAATGCTCCATAAATGCTTCACAATCTTATCATTACCCCTCCTAGCGGCAAAAAACAGAGGTTTCTCCCCCATATATAACGTTGGTTCGTTGATGCATGTTCATACACATATTAGAATAATATTATTATTTGTTTTAGGTCTAGCCCGCACGACTTTGTTTTTAGATTAAAAAAAATTTAAATATATTGAATTAGTTTAATTATAGATTATGAACCAATAAGACCCATTTTAAGTATCCTTATCCCAAAGTTGGAGTTGTTGTAATAATTTCAAAATGTGGTAGTATTTAAGTTAACCGACCAAATTAAATTGGAAAAATTAACGTGAATAATCTAAACTATTACCCATATTTCATAATTAATCTCACCTTTTATAAATTCCAAAATAATCCCAACTATTAACTACTCTTCCCGAGACAGTGCCACTTGATGGTTATTGGTGCTATTTTGGGACTGTTTTGAAAAGAGTAGACAATGATTCGTATGGGTGTTCAAAAAAATCCGATCCGATTGATCCGATCCGCGATCCGATCCGAAATATTTAGTGTTTCTGATAATTCGAATCGGATTCGGATCACTCTTTTGGTATTTTCGGATATTCGAAAATTCCGAAATATGTTGAAAAACGGATATTTTTCGGATATCTTAAACTTTTTTATCCGATTTATGGGATTCGGATCACACTTCTCCCGATCCGAAATGAACACCCCTTATTGGTTTGAACTCTTTCGAAAATTGTTAAAGTTTAGATTAATTTTGGAAGATGGGCAATAGTTAATATTATTCACGTTAATTTTTTCAATTAAATGTTATTTAATTCGATTAAGTTTAGTTCAATTCAATCCAAAAGAACAATGTCTTAACCAAGTTGAGATAGAACTCCAAAGTCAACTTCAGTGAAGTGAATTTTTTTTTCTTCCCTCCATACTTTAACAAAAAAGACGTTCTGGAAGATGTTACCAAATACCAACTAATAATTTCCTCATCTGTGTGCATTACCATTACAAGAAAAAGTCCAAACGAGGAAGAATGCAAGAAGAACACACCACAACTTGTACTTTTGTACAAGGTTAATTTTTCAAACCCATTTTAAAACAAAGCAAATAGCGTAAAGAAACAATAAACAAGAATAACAACATTAATAAAAATGAAGACTTTTCATTCGAATCAAACGCAAAACATCTCTCTCTCCTTCTCTTCTCCTCCCCTGTCTCTTTCCACCTTCATCAAACAATAATCTCTGCTACAAATTTAATCTTAAAGAATGAAACTTTTCACTATATACATATCCAATTTCACAAAAAGCCCAGAACTTTAGCTTGTGAAGCTATTCAAATATTCTGAGGTAATTCTGTTCTTCTATATCAATGACATGATCATTTCTTCAACTTAATTGGGGTTTCCAACCGACTTTAGCACTTTATTTAGAATTTTCTTGTTAAAACCCAACAAAATCTGATGAACAGAATTAGGAGAATAATGTTTCTTTTGTATGATCTGTTTGTTGTATAATCCGAACACATTTTGTATGAATTCTGGGTTTTTCAGCTTCTAATTTTTGTGTATATGTATACCTAATTTGATTCATATTGATTGCAATATAGAAAACTTTGAATACCCAGTTGATTGATCAATTGATGATGGATAGATATGGCTCTGTACCTCCATACCCTTATGCTTATCCACCTCCAACTCAACCGTACCCGCCGCCCCCGAATCCTGAGGCATACCCACCACCCTCAGCTCCTGAGGCATACCCACCACCCTCAGGTCAGCCGTACCCACCACCCACAAGTCAGCCGTACCCGCCACCCCCAACTACCGAGGCGTACCCACCATCCCCACATTCCCCATATCCATACCCATATGCTTCCCCTTACCCGTATCCATATTCACAACCGGCTTACCCGTATCCACCAAACCCGTATCCCCAACCAAGTTACTCAAATCCACCTCCTAGACATTACTCATATTCTGGCCCTCTTCCACAAAGTAGTGCACCTTCACCAAGTTTACAACATAGTAGTAGTTTTCAGTATGATTCATCTCATTACCATTATTCGGATTCAAGTCCATACCCGCCCCCTAATTCCCTTTCCCAGCGACCTTCACGGAGCAGTAGCTTCAACAGTACTCAAGGACATGATAATTTAGTGAGTGAATTGCCAGCATATAGTGGGATTGGTGCTGGTAGTAGGCCCTTGAATCCTTCGATATACCCTTCCTTGGATGACCTTATGTCGGAAATGCGATTATCTGATTGTCGCCCATCTGCTCCTGCCTCACCTCCCGCACCTTCTGTGCCTTCTATGGAAAGCTTAGCCTTGGGAAATCCCGTAAGTGTTAGTGGAGAGTTAGGTCCTCATGACAACTTGTATGGGACACATTCTAGGAGTCCTAGTTGGGATAGTTGTTTCTCTTATATGGGTAGTTGTGGTGCTTCTCCACGTTCGCCGCATTTTGGGAGTGAAGGCATGCAGGTTGTGCCCTATCAGAAAGGGTCCTTGAAGGTTTTGCTTTTGCACGGAAATTTGGACATTTGGGTTTATGAAGCAAAGAACCTTCCAAACATGGACATGTTTCATAGAACGCTGGGTGATATGTTTGGAAGAATACCAGGGAATCTAGGTAACAAAATCGAGGGTCATGTGTCCCGTAAGATCACTAGTGATCCATATGTGTCAATAACATTCTCCAATGCCGTAATTGGTAGGACTTATGTGATCAGTAATGAAGAGAATCCCGTTTGGATGCAGCACTTTACTGTCCCGGTGGCACATAACGCTCCAGAAGTGCACTTCTTGGTCAAAGATAGTGATATCGTTGGATCACAGCTCATAGGAAGTGTGTCGATTCCTGTGGAACAACTATATTTAGGGGCAAAGGTTGAGGGCACATATCCTATCCTAAATGGTAGTGGGAGGCAGTGTAAGGCTGGGGCTGTTTTGAGCATTTCAATTCAATATACACCCATCAAGAATCTATGTATCTATCACCATGGGGTTGGTGCTGGTCCTGATTATCAAGGGGTTCCCGACACATATTTTCCTCTTAGGAAAGGAGGAAAAGTTACTCTTTATCAGGATGCTCATGTTCCTGATGGTTGCCTTCCCGAGTTTATGCTTGATCGAGGAATGAAATATGTGCATGGAAAGTGTTGGCAAGATATTTTTGATGCGATACGACAAGCAAGACGGCTTGTATATATCACTGGGTGGTCAGTTTGGCATAAGGTTAGATTAGTTCGTGATAGTGGCAATCATGCATCAGACTGTAGCCTGGGAGAGCTTCTTAGATCTAAGTCAGCAGAAGGAGTGAGAATTCTTCTTCTAGTGTGGGATGATCCTACTTCAAGAAGCATCTTGGGCTATAAAACGGTCAGTGGCTTCTCGCATATCTATTCTGCAATCATTTAAACCTTCTACTTCAATTTCAATCTTCTAAAACATGGGTAAAGTTGGCTACAAGTAGATTCGTGATTAAACTATTACTCCATAGACACACCACCAACGATATCTTACTGCGTCCGTTCTTGGACTGTTATGCTTATGTATGTGGTTCCGACATGTTATTTCCATATCTTATTTGTCTCGGGTAGTACAGGATGGAATCATGGCAACCCATGATGAGGAGACTCGTCGTTTCTTTAAGCATTCTTCAGTCCAAGTACTACTTTGTCCTCGCATTGCTGGAAAAAGGCACAGCTGGGTTAAACAAAGGGTATGTGCTATTTTTCCTGGTTCTGTGCTTCATGATGTTTGAATGTAGTATGGTTAGGGTGTATGGACAATCCATGTTTTTTTTGTAAATTCTTTGGCTTGCTGTTGTTTCAACAACAATATGCACCCTAACAAAGGCTTTTTGTTGCTTATTATATCCCTGTTTTTATGTTAATCTTTAGACGCACAATGTTAGATTTGTTAAACCCCCAAGAGCATGTGAGCATCTTATAGCAGAGAATATAAACTAATCAATGTAATTTCGACTTTAAGCACCTGTGTAAGATTAACAAGCAAACAGTGTCAATCAAATATATATTATCACCAAACATGGAAATATTGTATATATCTATATATTTGAATATGATGACAACACAAGATAGTTTTCCATTTCAAAATAATGGACTTACAGCATTTGTATATTTGTGGCATTCTTAGTTTTGAAATACGAAGGATGGCTGATTCAATGGCCTACTAGTTGGCTTTGTTGAAATACGTGGTTAATCCTTTGGGTTTGAATATTGTAGAGTTGGAATTGGTTCTTATAGTCTAGCTGTCGTACATCAAGGTTTAGCTATGTGCCATAGTACATGTTATGTGGGATCTTTATCCACCTCCAAACAGCATAAGGATGTTGAGAGTGCATCTAAGAAGAGACAAAAGAAGAAAAAAGGATTCCGGAAATGGCATCTCTCTTGCCACTAGGGGAAAATATACTGATATGCTGTATCCTGCCTCTGTTAACATAAGTGAACCAACAATGACAGCCTTTAAGTCCAAGTAACAGAACCAGTGTGTAGGCTAACTCTCCTTTCTTTATGGGCTCTTGCGATATTAGTTATTCAACTGTAAAATTTTGACTTAACCAAGGTATCAGTCTGGCCTAAAGAACAGGACCCGCCAATCGGCAGATGTGCCAAACACCCCTGCTGCTCCAATAGGAGCCCTCTATCCCATTCAATGTCTCATCTTGTTTCTCGCTCTCTTGTAATTTTGCCACCTCACCCACTTAGATTATTTAAGGTGGTATATCTTAGAATAATCAGGTGGCATAATTTAAATAGAGTGGGACACTAGATGGGACTTTATATGGGACTCATGATCTCAATCTGGTCGCCTCTATCATTTTGTACGTGAAGACTCTAGATTCTCAACTTGGTGCTGCTTGCCAACTAAGAGTGTGTTTGGTAATTTTTTAGTAAAGGAAAGGAAAGGAAAGGAAAAGAAAGGAAGAGAAGGGAAGGGAAAGGAAGGGAAAAGGAGGGAACTAACCTTTCTAATGTTTGGTTGATAGGAAGGAAGGGAAAAGAAAGGAAAAGAAAATCTACAGCAAGTTTAAGAAAAGAGGAGATTTTTCTCTTTCCTCCCAAATTCCCCCAATTTTGGGAGGAAAGGAAAGAAGATATTTTTTAAGTTTTCTTTCCAGCCATTTCCTTTCTTTTCCTATCAAATCCTTTATATTTTATTTTATCAAACAAGGGAAAACCTCTTTTTTCCTTTCCCTTCTCCATCCAATTCCTCCCTAACAAACACACTGTAAAGGTCAGGCTCATTATCTTATGTGACTTAGTTTGTTAATAAATGGATTATTAATTCGAGTCGAAACAAATGTCAGTACCGGAAACTAGTATCTTCTGTGCTTCTGTGGCAGGAACTTTTGTTAGTGCTAAATAGGCTAGTGTAATGTGTGGGATTATGATCTGGCTTCTAATATGATTTTTGTGGTTTTTCTATCTAATATATTCTGTTTCAAATCTCTAAATAGTTTGCTCATATTCCATATTTCTGTCTCAATATGCTGTTTCATATTTCCTTTTAGGAAGTTTCAACAATTTACACCCATCACCAAAAAACTGTGATAGTTGATGCTGATGCTGGCAATAATAGACGAAAGATCGTGGCTTTTGTTGGCGGGCTTGACTTGTGTGATGGTAGATATGATTCTCCAGGCCATCCTCTATTCAGATCGCTGCAAACAGTGCATAAAGATGACTATCACAACCCTTCTTTCCAAGTAATTGTTTTTACTTTTCTCCATATTCTGTTGTTATAGTTATGGTCACTAGTCAGTGATTAAGCAGAAGACATTAATACTCTATTTGGATAGCAATGATGGAAGGAAAGGAAGGGGAGATAAAAGAGGGAAGGGAAAGGAAGTGTAGGGTTGCATTTTCCTTTCAAACTTTTCCAACATTGGAACTTGGAAGGGTTTGATTTATTAAGAGGGGACGGAAAATGAATCCTTCCAATCCCCTTCCTTTCCCTTCTCCCATTTTGTATCTAAAATCAACGGAAAATGAATCCCTTTTATGATATGCTAAATTGCTAAAACAAAAGAAATCAATCACAAAAGGAGATGAGAAATACAGGATTTTGAACTTGCTGCTTTGGAAAGCAATCATTTGAGTAAAGAAAACTACGAGAAAAGAACAAAAGATCAACATCTTGTATTTTTTTTTTCACCTTTAATTTCGTATACTATTGCTGTATTTATATTTTCTATTTTATGAAACTTTTGGACAGGGAAATACCACAGGTTGCCCAAGAGAACCATGGCATGACTTGCATTGTAAAATTGATGGGCCTGCAGCATATGATGTTCTTACCAATTTTGAGCAACGATGGTTAAGGGCTTCGAAGGCACATGGGATTAAAAAGTTAAAAATGCCTAGGGATGATGCTTTATTGATAATAGACCGCTTGCCTGACATTGTTGGTATATCTGATGTTCCTTGCCTGAGTGAGAATGATCCTGAATCTTGGCATGTACAGGTATGTTTACACTAGTGTATTTCTGCTTCTGCATTTTCCACCTGTGTTTAAAGGAAACTAAAGCTTCTGCTCTACCAGGTTTTCCGGTCTATCGATTCCAGTTCTGTGAAAAATTTCCCCAAAAACCCGAAGGAAGCTACTAGAATGGTGAAGTGTTCCTGCCAACTTTTTTTTTGCTGCTTGCTTTTATTTTTCTTCTTTTCCTTTGCCTTTTAGGCGTTACCAAAGTTGTTTGGTCACTTTGATTGTGTAGAATTTAGTCTGCGGGAAGAATGTGTTGATTGACATGAGCATACATACAGCGTATGTGAAAGCTATTCGAGCAGCCCAACACTATATTTATATAGAGAATCAGTATTTCATTGGCTCTTCATATAACTGGAGTCAATACAGAGACTTGGGTGAGAATTATTCTTATATAAATTAAGAAAGATTTATATCTTTGATATCTTCTTGTGTATGTGTGTGTTTTGCTTCTGCTCCCTTACACTTAGTTGGTGGTTCCTCCGCTCTTATTTACTTGTTGTATTTTATAGCTATCTTTATTGATTTATAGTACTTTCTGTTTATGTCTAGCTACTACTGCTTGTGCTCCTTCACAAATCCCATCTGAAAAAATGTTCTTCGCTGCAGTTAATTTTCATGACAGCCCATATCCAGCAACTGGCCTAACTGAGCGTTGCTGATGTTTTTTGTGTATGATTTTATGGGTATACTTGCTGATATGACGAGTATTAGTGATTCAGAGGCCTAAGTTGATGGATGTTGTGTGATGTGGAACTTACAGCTTGTTTTGGTCTATGCTTATGTGCGGTTTGGGCAGAATTAGTCTATCATACATGAAACAATTAGAAAACTGTTTGTCATGCTTAATTTGACAATTTCGATCTGGCTGTCTTTTCTTCACACATAAGCTAGCAAATAGACAACTTTTCCATTCCCCTGTCTCTCTCTCTCTCTCTTCCTTTTCTTTTTTTAGGGTTCGGTGAATGGTAAGATAGTGTCTGAGAGAAGACCGGAGAGGCTTTTGGAAAAATATAGCTCTGTGAGTAAAATGTTTCTTCATACTGGTTTTGTTTTTCTATTTTTGGCTACAGGTGCTGACAATTTGATTCCCATGGAAATTGCTCTCAAAATTGCTGAGAAGATCAAAGCTCACGAGAGATTTGCTGCATACATTGTTGTTCCAATGTGGCCAGAAGGCATTCCGACTGGTGCTGCTACTCAAAGGATTCTCTTTTGGCAGGTGAATTTTAGTTGTAGAATAAGATAAGCAGCTTCAATTAACATAAATAGAAAGGATTTTGCCAAGATTACCCTTTTTTATAAGAAAAGTACAAGTCTAGGAGCTTCACATTTCCAAATTTGTAACTACTCCAGAACTTTAGAAGATGAAGTTGAAAATATCTAATAATAACCCACACAGGCTAGACAACTCTGCTTAGCCAAAATAACAATAGATCCTCGATAACATAACCCACAGGGGCTAGATCTTAAAAGCCGTACCAGTGAATGGATTTGCAGCTTATAGAGCAAACAATATTACCCAACGCCTCCAAAGAACCTTCTGCCAAGACCTGGGTAGGGGGACTAGATGTGCAAGCAATAACAGGCAGATAACTTTATCCAGTTTAATCGTTAGACTGATATGCACAGACTACTGTTGCTTAACAATAAATAAGCAGTGCAAATACTGATATCTGATATGCATGTCAGCTCGTACTATTCCAAGGAGTTCTAATCAGTCATACAAAACTTCAAATTCTCATTTGGAATTAACAGATAGAGAAGACTAGTAGCCATAAACGCTCACCGCTAACAGCTTTTTATCCTTTTCATTCGATGATGAGTATGGTCCCACAATGACCATGGTCGGAAATGTATGACGGAAAAGTAGGGGATCATTTTTTTGGAAATTTCGTTGAAGTTGGGTGTTGGACTGTCTTATCTGTCTGCTTCATTTTGGTAGAGATAGAATCATAGAAATGAAAAGATTCGTTAACGTTTTTTAAATTTTTTTAACCTTTCCTAGTGTTCCTCTGGTTTATACATTTACTTATTTCCCTTTGATGTTTAGATTATATGTTAGAGTGAGAATGGAAGGATAAATATGAACTGTTGAGTACATTGAGCAACAATAAGCATCATCTCTGAGACGGAATCTTCCAGTTACCTTAAGTAATAGCGGTTATCCCTGTTGTGTTTAAGAATGTTTTGTTATGATACATATGAATTTCGCCTTCGCTGCAAAATGTTCATACAACCATCTGTCAGATTTCATGCAAAGGAAAGTAATGGACCGCTTAGGAGTCCTGAACGTCGGTGATTTGGCTTAAACGTTGTAGTATGGGTTTATAATAGATGCACTTTTGTCCTCTGTACCTGAATTCTAGAATTGTTAATTTGGAGTAGTAAAAATCTTGATGCAGAACAAAACAATGCAAATGATGTATGAAACCATCTACAAGGCTTTAGTAGAGGTTGGGCTCGAGGAAGCTTATACACCCCAAGATTACTTAAACTTCTTCTGCCTTGGCAACCGTGAAGGTCCAGATGGAAGTCCTGTATCAGCTGGAGGCCCCCACCCGCCTAACAGTCCGCAGGTGGGTTATCATTTCTCCTCTAAGACTACAACTTCTGTCTAGATTATTAAACGCTTCCTTGAAATATAAGAAATGTCATTACCTTGTAATCCTTTCTTATCATTCTTTCAAGTTTCAATGTAGTTCTGCATTTATTCTTATTTTCTCCCCCTGATAGTTTATCTCTCATCATTCGTTGTTGCTATATAGGCTATGTGTCAAAAGAGCCGAAGATTCATGATCTATGTTCATTCTAAAGGCATGATAGTGGACGATGAATATGTGATTTTGGGTTCTGCAAACATCAACCAGAGGTCAATGGAGGGAACTAGGGATACTGAGATTGCAATGGGAGCCTATCAACCTCACTACACCTGGGCCAAAAAAACAGCTCATCCTTTTGGACAGGTATAAAAATTGACAACTGAAAATCTACTTATGGTCCTGTTTTGTGCCATACCATGCCATACCATCCTAAGTGAAGGGTAATTATTGAGTCTTTTGATTGAACTTTATTAACCAAAGAATTTTATTATTTCTAAATCACGCCCTGGTTTTAAGATAAATCTTAAGCTTATCATTTAAAAACTTATGAAGTGAATATTTGTAGTATACCCTGTAAAAAAATGTTTCTAAATGATCCATTATTAACATGGAAACTACGTGTTGTGCAGATATATGGGTATCGAATGTCCCTTTGGGCTGAGCATCTTGGACTCGTTGATGACTGCTTTGTTGAAGCAGAAACTATTGAATGTGTAAGAAAAGTTAGGGGTCTGGCAGAACTGAACTGGAAACAATTTGCAGCTCCAGAGGCCACAGAAATGACAGGCCATCTCCTTAAGTACCCTGTTGAAGTTGATCGAAGGGGTAAGGTAAAACCGCTTCCGGGATGTGAAAATTTTCCTGACCTCGGCGGTAACATATGCGGTTCCTTCCTGGCAATTCAGGAGAATCTCACCATCTGATGAACTTATTGCCACCACCTTGTTGTCAACGGATGCAGTAAAATTTTGAGACTGAGTTGGAAATTAGCTTAGAGGCAAGAGCTCAATTTTGATAAGTATTGATAGCTCTTCTTTTTTTTTTTTACTGTTGTATGTATTTCAGAGGATGTAAACTGTTCACTGTACAGTAAGTCATGAAATTTTAAGACCATATACAGGTAGAGTTGTCTGGATTTATAAAACCATATACAGGTAGAGTTGTCTGGATTTATAAAACCATATACAGTAAGTCATGGATTTGGTAATGCACTCATTCCATCATGTAAACATATCAACATCTATTATTTCATTTGACTAGAAGTATTTTTAGATACAAATATAATAAACTTTCAAATTTTGCAATGAAGTTGAATTAACAAGGTAACATGCTACTTGATATGAAATATTAAGTTACAGATGAAAAGAATTTCGAAAGTTGCCATTTCAAAAATTCACTTCCATAAACTCGTCAATTATCTAGAATGATTAAATTCACGTAGCAATGAGACTACTAACTAGACAGGATTGATCATGTTGCAAATTGACGTGATCACTGTTGTATTTATAGCATGTTGCTGAAGATGATCAGATATTGATATAATCTAGTAACTCAAGGTATTGACGTAGTTTTAACTATAATTTAGAACAAGTAGCTTGGCTCAGGTGATATTCACAAGCTTAGCATGTTTAGTATTTGGGTCTACTTCCACCCTGAGGCCAAGTTTAGCTAATTCAGGAACCTCTACAGTTCCTTGCATCTCCAAATCAATAACTATCTGCTTGTTTTCAGGATTACCTAGCAACAAATTGCTTGCACACCAAATCCCCCATTCCCTTAAGAAGGGATTGTCATCATCAAGAACACATTGCTGTAGAAGTAGAAGAATTGTCATCATCAAGAACAAAATTATTTACTTAGTATATTTTTAATTTTCACGTGAAAGAAAGATAATTTCATTAATTGAAAGTCATACGACACTTACAATAGATATCAAATAATAAAGGAATACTTTGAATCTAACAAAACCTAACAATAATGTTTTTCTTCAAAACTAATGATCCTAAACCAAAGGAAAACTGACTGAATATAAAACATACTAACTATAAAAAAAAAGAACTTGTAAAACAAACTTGAATTCTAATAGATAGGTACTAATAAATACATGACTCAAACAACTTGTAGGATTTGTGGAACAATCTGTTGCAGTAGACGTTGAGCCATGCGCATGTAAGCCCTTTGCGTAAGGTGGATTCCGTCCCAGCTAACGAGTCGAGTTGGGTTAGCACAAACCGAAGCTCCCTTGCTTCCACACATGTTTGCAAGATCAAAATTATATGCGTTTTTATCACTGGATCCACAACATGCTTTGTGTACTTCATCTTTCTTGAACCTGAAAGCTTCTGCATTGTAAAGAATCCGCCTTAAACCTGAATAATAGTCTCCATAAACCACAGCAATATCCTCGCCAGCATAATCTGCTCGAACCTCTGTAATAGCTTGTTTAAGGATATCATTATGAAACTTGGCAAACTCGTTAAGTCCCTTCAAACACTTCAAATCATCATATTGATTTGGGTCCTTTGTTTCGAATGCAGCGAGATAAATAGGAAGACAACCGATAGGAAAGTTTCCAGGAACGACTACACGAGTAGCACCAAGACTGATAACTTCTATGACAGCTTCTTTGATGGCTGCAACAACCTGAGGCACCATAGCTTCCACTTCCTTGATAGACTTACCTTGAAGCAAAGCATAATTGTAATCATTACCACCAGTCTCTATAAAGAACACTGATCTCCTGAGTTTGTTTCGGCATTCTGCAGGACTACCACAGGTAGAGTTGAGATGAGTATTGAACCAGTTAAGCTGAACAGACAAAGAAGAGTTGGTAACAGGTGAAAGTACGCCCTTAGATGCTAGTGTAGCGGTGTCTAGAGCAGTGGAACCGGCCACGGCAAAGTTAAGACCGTGAGTATAGTTGGCTTCTTTGTCGAGGAAAGGGCCAAGGAGAGGTAAATGGAAGAAGTTGGCGAAGTAATCGATCATAAGGAGGCCGTCGGAGCAACGACCGGTAGGACGATGGATGGTAGAACCGTAAGGGAAGTTGGCAAAGAAATAACCACCAACAGGATTTTCAAGAACAAGGTTACCGGTATCGCTAAGGGAGTCACCAAACTGGTAGATACTATCAAAAGATAGCTTTTCAGAATCAGGACTGAAGTTAATATTATGTGAAGCAACACTTGCAATAGCAGGAGAGAAAAGAAGAGATGAAAGGAAGAGAAAGAGAACAAGGACGTTGCATAATGACTTAGCCATGCTTATGGATGTAAAAGTTAATAAAGAGTTTGATGTGATGAAATTAGGGGAGGGTAAGGGGCTATTTATATTGATTTGGGATGCGTTGATATTAGGACGGTTTATGCCTTAATTATTCCATCTTCTGATAGGATTGGTAATCTTAATTCTAATAGGATAGATTAATCCATCTTCCAATAGGATTAGTAGTACGTAGTAATTTACTCATGGAAAGTGCAATTCCGTAAATCTAGGCTTTTCTTATAATCAGTTATTATCCTTGGAGTGATATACATACTATGGCACTTTTTTTTTTTATTTCATGTTATTAGTTTTATGATAGAAAATTTGCAAAACCAACACCTTGAAAATACACTTATTGTAAAAAAAAAGTAAAAGCAATCTAGTCTTCCGATTCATATTGGTCAAAATCTAACTCGTATATAATTTCTTCATCCAAATCAAAAGTATTTGGGTTCTCACTATTTGAATATATCTTTATAATTTTTTTATTAAGCAATAATCCATCTTAAGTTATCTAATTGTTCGAAATAATTGATTAGTCTTTTTATTTAGCAAAAGTTATTAAAAGAGGCGGTCTAACTTTATATTAATACTTTTATTTAGTTATAATTTTCATTATATGTAAATTTCAGTGTTAAACACTTTAAGATTAACAAAATATTATAAACTAATTAATGAACTAAGAGATATTATATTTTGATAGTTATTTACATATAATTCTCATTCGATTAACGTAAAAATTATTTAATGTTTAAACGATTCTTATATTAAGAGCTAATAATTTTCTTTATCTCGAACTTAAAATTACTTTCTTTTATAGGTATAG
This sequence comes from Patellifolia procumbens, assembly GCA_947645195.1. Lineage (NCBI taxonomy): Eukaryota > Viridiplantae > Streptophyta > Magnoliopsida > Caryophyllales > Amaranthaceae > Patellifolia > Patellifolia procumbens. The sequence goes on along the minus strand of CANSGD010000435.1, from coordinate 75,840 downwards.
TAGTGTCTTTCTAAACATAGTCATTATATGCTTTGGTGATTTGAAAAATAAAATAAATTGAAGATAAAGTTGTCATAATACACAAATATTAATTTGGTAAAGTTAACTCTCAAAATAAAATAAAATAAAACACAACAAACATGTTTCCTCTAGACTATTATTGATATTGTCGACACTATAGAGTCACATAATTACTCTTTTTCACTTTCATTTCTTCTATAATAAATTCATCAATTCACTTGAAGAACTTGTGTTACAATAATTATACTATGATTGATTATTCTCATCAGATCAACATGGATTGAGACGTCCAAATGATCAATAATGAGCAAAAAAAATAGCCTTCAGTGTACCATGCTCATGATACACACGGGCGTATAATAAAACTTGTCTGAAATGAGGTGTGTCTGAATGATTTCGAACGAATTTATGAAGAAAAATCATGATTCATCTAGTTAAGAAATTATTGTTTCTCATCCATGGTGATTATTTAGTTTGAGATTATAATGCATGGTTTCCTTTTAGGTCTGATTTGCATACCAATTTCGAGATGTATAAATCTAAATTCCCAACTTAAATTGTATGTTTAAATATATTTACATTATTTTTGGGTTTGTGTTTGTCAATAATCTGCATTGGTTTGATATTACATGTATCATCAAGATTCATTATGTTGCACACGTTTACTTGATATTCTCTTATCGGGGACTGTTTTTGAGTAGTACGTACTTGCGTCGCCTAGTTGATAGTTGACCAAATAGGAATATCTTGAAAAAGATGTAAGGTGTATATCGAAATATATATTTTTGAGAAATCAACTTAACTTTTTGAAAATATTTTATTAATTAATGAGTGACCAAAAAGATTTTTGGAAACTCCGATATGGTGAACATGGTGGAAACAAAATATTTTGACTTTCTAAAATGTCACTATGGTTTTGTATATGTAACTATAGTGAACCTATGGAATTGTTTTTTCCATATGATAAAAACAAAATATCTAGATTTTCTAAAATGACCTTCAAATTTTGTATATTTTGTGTTATGGTGCACCAACTATAATTTAACAACTAAAACAACATTTTAAATGACCTAACCCTAATTGATGCACCCAAATAAAAATCACCTTTTACCCCCATGTATTTCGTAGGATATGCAGGTTCTTCAATTCTAAAACATCATTTGGCATTTCCTTTCAAACAGAAAATGCCCTTGTGCCGCCTCTGTGCATGATTACCATCACAATTAATATGAGTGATACTATCCATCACTGCGCAATTTGGATCAAAGACATACATATTTAAACATTTTTTTTTCTTACCTTTGAGATGATATTTATCTTTTATGATTACATGTCTTCAATCTTTTAAAAACTTGTTTTATTAATTAATGAGTGGTTTAGTTGATACCTTCAATAAAATATAAGTTGTTTTTTTTGCAATTCCAGAAAACATATCATAAGTGGATCTTGATTCAAAGTATTTTTCGAGATAAATCTAACGGTGCAAAACTTAAAATTTATGAGATTTGAACTGAAAGTTATGACTTATTTTATAATTTTATATCAATTGTATTTAGATAAGGATCAGTTGTAGCATTAGATAAGAAATGTAATTTTTATTTACGATATAATCATTTTTTAAATTATTTTCTATTGAAAATTTAATTAATTAATTATTTAGGTATAATAAAACATATCATAAGTGGATCTTGATTCAAAGTATTTTTCGAGACGAACCTAACTGTGCAAAAAATAAATTTTCTTAGATTTAAAACGAAAATTATGGCTTATTTTATAATTTTATAATTTTATATCAGTTGTAGATTTAGATAAGGAATTTAATTTTTATCTACGATATAACTATTTTTTTAATTATTGTCTATTGAAAATTAATTGATTAATTAATTAAGTAGAATAAAAATACCATAAGTGAATCTTGATTCAAAGCATTTTTCGAGACCAATTTAACGGTGAAAAAATGAAAATTATTTGAAATTTGAAATGAAAGTTATGGTTTATTTTATAATTTTATATTGGTTGTAGTTTTAGCTTTAGATAAGGAATGTAAATATAATTATTTTTTAATTATTATCTATTGAAAATTAAATTAAATAATTAATTATGTATAATAAAATATATCGTCAGTGGATCTTGATTCAAAGTATTTTTCAAGATGAATCTAACGGTGCAAAAATTAAAATTTTATGAGATTCGAAATGAAAGTTATGACTTATTTTATAATTTTATATCAATTGTAGTTTTAAATAAGGATTAGTGGTAGCTTTAGATAAGGATTTTTAATTATTGTCTATTGAAAATTAAATTAATTAAAATTATGTATAATAAAACATATCATAAGTGGATCTTGATTCAAAGTATTTTCCGAGATGAATCTAACGGTGAAAAAAAAAATTCTGAGATTTGAAATGAAGTTATGGCTTATTTTTTAATTTTATATCAGTTGTAGTTTAGATAAGGATTAGTTGTAGTTTTAGATAAGGATTGTAACTTTTATTTACGATATAATTAATTTTTTTAATTATTGTCTATTGAAAATTAAATAAATAAATTAATTATGTATAATAAAACATATCATAAGTGGATCTTGATTCAAAGTATTTTCCGAGATTAAACTAATGGTGCAAAAATTAAAATTTTATGAGATTTGAAATGAAAGTTATGACTTATTTTATATTTATATCAGGTGTAGTTTTAGATAAGGATTAGTTGTAACTTTAGATAAGGAATGTAACTTTTATTTACTATATAATCATTTTTTAATTATTGTCTATTGAAAATTAAATTAATTAATTATGTATAATGACGTGGATCGATGTGGTAGCTCCTTTCGTGACGGCTTTATTATCTAGTATAGATACTAGCTTCTAATCCGGGCAATGCCCGGAAGATGTCTCGTTATTTTTATACAATGTTTTCAACTATCTTGCATTACTTAAAAGGGATCAAACTCAATCGAACATAATGTGTATCGTAATATAGACTCGACGTAACACCCCAACCCCTACAGGCCGTTGAGAGTCACCAAATAAGCATCTCAGACCAATAACTGGCCCCACAAACCAACACAAGTCCTTTTGGCGCACTTTGTCCTCAATGATGCACACCCTGAGAAACTTCCCAGGAGGTTACCCATCCCAAGACTACTCCCAGCCAAGCACGCTTAACTGAGAATATCTTAGCAATATGATCTCCCTGAAAAGAAGATGCACCTTGTTGGTATGGGTAGTACAACTAAATCCTTTAAAGCAATCATGGGGAGTTATACACCTCCCACTTGAGAACAACAACACCCTCGTTGCGCGCTTAACTGAGAATATCTTTGCAATATGAGTTCCCTGAAAAGAAGATGCACCTTGTTGGTATGGGTAGTACAACTAAATCCTTTAAAGCAATCATGGGGAGTAGTAATCCTAGTTACAAGACTACACATTTCCCGTGGAATATGTAGCAACTCAATGAGAGTTTTTGGAACGTTTGGCTCTGATACCAACTGTAACATCCCGTCAAAAATTGACTCAAATAAATAAATAAATAGATATATATAAAAGAGCAAGTCAGTGGTAGCGGAAATACCACCAAGACGGAAATGCTACTCTAAGGGTAAAACAACTATTATAATAACGTCAAATTCATACTGTAGATAAAAACTCCGAAAAGTATCAAGGGATGAGGTCACATACCCTCATCTTTATTATCTCAAAACTAATCGTAACTCCATAACACAATATCTAAAATGAATAACCACTATCCGTAACAACGGTAAAAGTAATATCTAAAAGACACGACTACTGTTTAGGAACTATAAAGTGGGAGAATCTAATGCCTATATCATAATGCTCGTCCACTATGACAAGCACTACATTGAAGCTCACAAGGCCGGATCGCACAACCCCAGTCCAAACGGTAAGTACTCTAAACTCCAACATCTTCAAAATGTTCGACAAATATCCACAATCAGTGGGGAGTAACTAACAGGTCTCCCAGCCCAATATAGGATTACAAATAGCAACTTAAAATAGAGTTAAAATAATTGTCAGCCCACTCTATCACATGCAAACAACATACATATATAAAAATTGTTCAAATAACAGAAACAACATGTCATGAACCACATACCTGACTACATTACTCATATTCAAACTAAACAAACATCAACAAAAAGGTAAAAATGTATAATTTACTTCAAAACCACATAATATGTATTGAGTGAGAGAACGCTAGTGAATCCGCAGCCCACTCCCTAAGAATATGTCAGATCGCAACCTCCAGAACGGCCTACAGGCATACGTTCCCTACCGTCTGTGTCTAAGAATGGCCAATCTCCCGATGCAGGATAATACCCTGCTCAGTATCTCCCGACCCCTCGGACGACAACATAATCCTAAGATTCTCCAATGCAGGGTAACACCCTGCTCAGTGTCCCCTGACCCCTCGGAGTGCATGTTCGTTACCTTTGGGACACCGTCCCTTAGGCTACTCAACTCGAATACGACTAACACATCAATAACTTCAACAAAATAATACTCTTTTAAACTTCAAACATCAAACTCCAAAATACTTAAAAACATACAATTTAAAATATAATATTTTCTAGTCCTCAAACCAACAAAAGCATACGCTTAAAAATACTTCAAATTACAACAGTAATATAAATTAATAATAATATATCGTTAAATATCAAACACTAAAATTCACAAGCCTTCAAACCACACAATATATGCTTCAAAGATACTTCAAAATGCAACTATACAACATACAACATTATACTCATCAAGGGCGTTATCTGAGTTTGGGTACGAAGGTAATTACAGCTAAGTTATAATACCCTCCGTACATAACTCTTGGCAAAATAGTGCTAAGGGCGGTATTATTCTCCCCCGAGCATTACGACGTCGACAACTCAAGTATTTATCCCAATAACATGATAAATAAAATATAACATGCAACAAATCTTCAAAAAGAGTTCCATTTATCAAGATTTCACCTCACAACAAGTCTTAACATGCTTTACTAAAACAAAGTAAGGCTTTGTAATGGTTTTAAACATATGCAGCAACTTCAAATAGACATAACTTCCAGACTACAAAATATTTTTAAGAAATTCCAATTGCATGTTAAAGATTATCTCAATAGCTTTCCAACAAGTGGTCATAAACTTAATTCCGATGTAAAACAAGTGAGATATGACACTTTGAACATACACTATTCAAACTGGTCGCGGGCCGCGAAGGGCCGTGAAAGACCTTCTGTTTCATTTTCTTGTGCAAGCAGCACACATGTTATTTCACCCAAATTCTACCCTCATGTATTCATACATAAAACCAATGGAAACTAGCTCACAACATGATTCTTATAACATAAAGTAATTGACCTTAACATGATTATCATACAATACATAAATCATAGCCCAAAGTATGAACATTGAATTTAAATTTGATAACTCTACATGAATATTAACATGATAACAATTGCATAAACTTAAATAATAAGGAATTTTCAGATTAAGAACGTTCTACAAAGTACTACCAAAACTCCCCTTAACATGAACAATAACCATTCAAATCATAACCAAACACAACTCTAAATTTCATGCCACAAAAATTATAAATTCTAGTACTATCATGCTATCAATGTACATAAAAAACCAAGCATAAGTTTCGACATGAAAACATATGTAAAAGCATCCTTAACATGATTCTAACATGTAATAAAATAAAACAAATAATTCTATCAAAACTAATATAACTAAGCCTAAAAACATGATTTCTTCCCTAATAACAAAATTCTAACACTACCAAAATTACTACTCTAATCCTAACATGCTAAGAGAGATGCTAATTACCTTGAATTTAGGTAAGAAAGAATTTTATAACGGCATTGAAAGAAGATAATAACATTGCTCACGAAAACCTCCAAGAACCGGATGTGTCGTCTGTTTGAAATGCAAACTGAAGCTACGTCTTTAACTTTCTTCAAAAACAAATTATACCACAAGCAAGATCCTTCCGAGTAGATGAATTTTCACTACTCACACGTCCAAATCCGATAAGAAACGAAGGAGATATGAAGCAAACAAAATAGGTGTGCTGAAATGGCCGAACATGGCGTGGGAGAAGAGAAGGGGAAAGAAAGAGCAGAATTTCTAGCTTGTTTTACTAGAACAATAAGGAGGTTTAATGGAGAGTTTAAGGTGACTTAATGTTGTATTGATGGGGGAGAATGAAGGGTTTGACCCTTAGTCTTTTAACGTTACAAAGTCATAGAAAACACTAGAAGCTCCTAGAAGTTCATAAAATAAAATAAGTTCGTCCCCGTATGCCAAAGTGGCGGACTTAAGATTTGTTACGTTGCCGGTCCAAAATAAACTTAACGCTAAAAAAATAAAAGCATACACTACTTAAATTTATATAAAATTACTAACCACATGTTATAAAAAAAATACGAACATTATAAACATATACATTTTCCAAATTGATCACATTAATATACCACAATATACACTTTCATATTTTTGAAATATACTTAAGCTATTGAAATTAGATTTTCAAGTATAAATTTATTTATGAAAAAAAAGTATATTTTAAATTTTTAACAAATAATTTAACTAGATTAACACGCGAAATTTTAGTGAAATTTCGGGGTGTTACACTCGAGCATGCATTTATTTTACCTAAACTTGATTGAATTTAAATTAGTGTGGATGATTTTTGGTATTTTATTAATTCGAGCCGACTTTAATGTATTTCTATCTAATAATTTTTCGTTGTATCTAAATTGAATTATATGTTTTTTTTACATGTCTCACTTGAGTGGGACTAGTGATAAGTAATATTATTTTCTTAATTAATTCTATTAGTATAAAAGTGATCAAATCCAATTGACCTCGCATGTGACTTAGGGCCTGTTCTATTCAGCTTATTTTCAGTTCAGTTCAGCTCTAATAAGTTTAGTTCAGTTCAGTTCAGTTTAGTTCAGCTCCAATAAATTCAGTTTAGTTCAGTTCAGCTCTAATAAGTTCAGTTCAGCTCCAATAAGTTCAGTTCAGCTCCAATAAGTTCAGTTCAGTCCAGCTCCAATAAGTTCAGTTCAGTTCAGCTCCATTCATTATTTAACCATTTTGTTTAATATTATTATTGTTGGTCTAATTTATTCTATTTATCATTATTATTATATTTTAATATACTTCCTCCGTTTTAATATAAGTGATACAGTTTCCATAATTGGGTGTTTTCACATAAGTGAAACACTTTATAAAGTTTCTATATGTGGTAAACTTTTGCTTGTAAATTGACACAAATACCCCTACTTAAATTTATAACCACACCTTAATTTCATTTAACAAATCTAAGGGTAGTGGGGGGTGGGGACAACACATACTAACATCACAATTAAAAACCCCATAAACATACTTAGAATCTTTTGCCTCAAAATACGTTAAAGGCACAATGTATCACTTATATTAAAACAGAGGAAGTATATAGTATTATTTTTGTTATTATATCTTTACTCATTATTATTACTATTATTATTATTGCTGAGCAAGGTTTGGGTTGGTGCGCGATTTAACCAAATTTCATGTTAATACGAGTATTCTAATTGCAATTGTTGTTTTATTTTACCAACTAAATATTCACTATTACACCATACAAATAAGCTACAAAAATCTAGAAATTATGAAAAAATTACAAAGTTGCTAATAATACTGCAGTATTATTTAAGGTACAACATTATCGTTATGTCGCATATTAAAAAATATTTTGGCGGTTTGTGGTGCGGTTTGATGTATCTCTATTATAGAACAATCCACCACAAACCGTGGTTTGGTTAGCAACACACTTCAACCCATGTTTTAAGCTAATTATTATTATAATGGTAATATTAATTTACTTCTTAAACATTATTGTTATTATAATATCATCATCAAATATTAATATATTAATACTAATAATAGTAATTACTCGTTATTAATTATTATTATTATCAGTAATTATTATTTTTAAAATTAATTTATCATATTTATTTATTTATAACTATTATTTAATAACATCAAAAATAATATTATATTATTCTAAATTACTAATTTAATTATTATTACTTAGACTTATACTTACTTATTATTTAATATTCATAATAATTGTTATTTACTTATAATTTATATATATTATAAATCAATTCAATTCACTTTAGTTCAGTTCAGTTTCGCTCCAATAAGTCCAGTTCAGTTCAGTTCAGTTTAGCTCTAATAAGTTCGGTTCAGTTCAGCTCTAATAAATTCAGTTCAGTTCAGCTAGAAATTAGACGAAGAGAACAAGCCCTTAGTATTAGATTTACTTAGGACATGTTCTCCCCAGCTTATTTTCAGTTCGATTCAATTCAGCTCTGGACAACACTTTTTACTCTCACATATCACTATTCATTTCAATTCAGTTCAATTCAATTTAATTCAGTTCAGTCCCGTTCAACTATTTTATGCCGAAGAGAACATGCCCTTAAGCCTGGCCTCATTGGATCTAAAGTAAATTATTCAATTAAATTCAAATTATTTTATTCCAATTCAATTTAGTTCAGTTCAGTGCATCTATGCCAAATAAAACATACCCTGAATAGGTAAAATATACGATTTTTTACAATTCCAGAAAAATGTATCACAAGTGGATCTTGATTCAAAGTATTTTTCGAGATGAATGTGACGGTGCAAAAATCATGATTTTAGGAGATTTCAAGTGAAAGTTATGACTAATTTTATAATTTCATATCAACAGTATTCTTAGATAAGGAATTTTATCTTTTACTTAAGATATAATTATTCCTTTTACTTATTGTTTATTAAAAATTATATTATTAATTTTATATACATAGTATTTTTATTACTAATCTTATATTAATCAATCAGTCGCACAAATATCAAAAGCAAAAGGTAATCCTTATAGCGTCCAAAGCGTAATCATTCAAGGAATTAATTAAATATTTTTGTTAATAAATTGTTTTTGTTAACTTATTTTATTAATTACTTATTTTTTATTTAATGACGTGGAGAGATGTGGTAGCTCCTTTGGGCACAGCTTTATTATCTAGTATAGATTAGACTGACTTAAACCCATTACTTTGTTCAAAAAGCCCATAACTTTATTTAAAAAACGCTTTATTCTCTTTTTTCTATTGGGTTTAGGCTATTGCCTAATTTTGAATTAAAATTAGGAGGTCTCGACCAACTCTTTATTTAGTTGGAATATCTTTTTTTCAAGAAAAATTAATTAAGGAAAACTCTGGTAACCATTCAAAGAGTCAAAATTAGCAAAATCAAGCTCAACTTTTCAAAAATATAAAAAATAAATTAGGCCCTAATATCATGCAAGCATATCGATATACTATATGCTCTATTTGGTGCTTAGTGGATAGCAGTTAGCAGATAGGTGATTCTAGTAACCGGTTTGACTAGCTGATTGTATTAGTTGTTTTGACTATTAGCTGATTATATTTCAATGTATTTATTAAATTAACTGATAGCTGGTAGCTGTTTGATTTTTTGAACCACAAAATTGACTCTATAGGTTGATGTTTAGTCTTTTGTTTGAAAATGCTCCTATTAGAAGTTTTTTTTTAAAAAAAATTTAGCTTATTTTACCCAATCTGCTAGTTTTCAAACAATAAAATCAGTTTTTGGAAGATCAAACCTCTAATGTGCTCCAAATCCACTAAATGCTCGTAACCAAACAATGCCTATATTTCATTCCTTTCTCATTTGTGTTCTTTTTTGGAATTAGTCATAAATAGAATGCGCTTTGGAACATGGAACATTGGTTCTTTGACGGGAAGGTCGCGGAGGTGGTGGAGGTTATGTGGAGGCGAAAGATTCACATAATGTGCCTTCAAGAGACTAAGTGGATTGGTGGAAAAGCAAGAGAACTAGCCCCATGGGGTTATAAGCTTTGGTACTCCGGAAAGGATAAGAGTAGGAATGGAGTAGGCATCATTATTGATAAGGAATATATTGATGATGTGGTGGAAGTTTCGAGGAAGAGTGACCTCATTATGAGTATCAGGCTAGTATTAGGGAGTGAGGCGGTGACTATCATAAGCGCATATGCGCCCCAAGTGGGATTGGAAGCATCTATTAAACAACAATATTGGGAAGATTTAGAGGAGGTTGTGCAACAAGTGCCTATTAGTGAAAAATTGATTATTGGTGGGGATCTTAACGGACATGTGGGCACTAGTCGAGTTGGCTTTGAGAGCATTCATGGAGGTTTTGGGTATGGGGAGAGAAATGAAGCTGGGTATCTTGGATTTCGCATTAGCATATGATCTTAGTATTATGAACACTTGGTTTGAGAAAAGAGAATCTCTTGTGACGTATAGGATTTGAAGTAACGCTAGTCAGATTAACCTCTTTTTAGTAAGGAATGTTTGGCGGAAGAGTTATACAAACTGCAAGGTGATACCGGGTGAGAGCGCAGCCACCCAACATAGACTAGTCGTGCTTGATTTCTGGGGTAGGGATTCTTTAAGAAAGCGAGGACCCAATGTGGAGCCGTAAATCAAGTGGCGGAAGCTCCAAGGGGGACACAAAGAGAACTTCTTAGCTAAGATGGCTAGTAAAGATATTTGGTCTTGTAACACGGAAATGGATGTAGATTTGACATGGACAACGATAGAATAAGTATAAAGGAAGTGGAGAAAGAGGTCCTTGGATAATTTAAAGGAACTGTACCATCGAGTAAGGACACATATTGGTGGAAAGAGGAGGTGAGACAAGAGATAAAAAACAAACGAGAAGGTTATAAGCTTTTGGGAAAAGATAGAAGCGATGTGAACTATGAGAAGTACAAAGAGGCTCGAAAAGAAGCAAAGGCGGCAGTACGGGAAGCTAAAGCAAAGGTAAACCAAGAGCTTTATGCAAGATTGGATACGAAAGAAGGGGAAAAAGACATTTATAGAATTGCGCGTATGAGGGACAGGAAGACAAGAGACATAAGAAAGGTAAAATGCGTGAAGGGTGTCGGCCAAAGAATGCTTGTGGAGGATGAGGAAATAAAGGATAGATGGAGGTCGTACTTTGATACCTTGTTCAATGGTGATAAAGCACAAGACATCGGGGATGTACACATCCCGCCAAGTATGTTAAATCGAGAGTTTATGAGGAGGATTCAAAAGGGAAAAGTCGTTGCAGCATTGAAAAAGATGGGATTGAAGAAAGCTACAGTGCTAGATGGCATACCTATCGAAGTTTGGAGGTGTTTAGGGGGAGAGGAATCGAATGGCTGACAACATTCTTCAACAAGATTTGGAGACACAACAAAATGCCATTAATTAGACTGGAGGAAGAGTACTTTGATTCCTTTGTATAAGAACAAAGGCGATGTACAGGATTGTACCAACTACCGAGGAATCAAACTAATGAGTCATACGATGAAACTCTGGGAACGAGTAATTGAGCAAAGACTTAGGAAACATGTGAAGATATCGAAGAACCAATTTGGATTTATGCCGGGAAGATCGATTATTGAGGCCATCCACCTCATGAGACAGACAATGTAACATTACCGAGATAGGAAGAAGGATCTACATATGATTTTCATTGATTTGGAGAAGGTATATGATAGAGTACCAAGAGAAATACTTTGATGGCGTTGACAAAGAAAGGTGTTTCACAAAAATATATAGATATCATCAAGGATATGTATGAGGGGGCAACTACGAGTGTGTGGACTACGATGGGGATGACTGAAGAGTTCCCTATTACGATCGGAGTGCATCAAGGTTCTGCACTTAGCCCCTTTCTCTTTGCGCTAGTCATGGATGAACTAACGAGGTCAATTCAAGATGATATACCGTTAGTGTAACGCCCCGGAAATGGGGGTCCTTAATGAAACACCATTAGCCTTAATTAACTCATAATTGAATAACAATCAGCGGAAGCAATCCTTAAATCTGTGAGTTACGGCCCACCAATAAAGTTCCCTCAAAATACAACTTGATAACTACATCTCCTTAATAGAAGAATTACCTTTCATTAAATCAATTGATGTCACCCTTACAACATATCGTAATACTAAACTCCTTAAACGAGTCGTTAGGAAACTTGTTCATATAACATCTTCATTGATTACTATCAGAACTCTCCTTAAGCTTGTGTCTTGTGACATTTCCAATAATACCTAAAACAGAAAAGCAAAACGTCATGAGCCGAGGCTCAGTAACATACTACTCTAACGTCGTAAATACATTTCAATTCATTTTAATTGCAAACAGAAAGGAGAGAAGTATGGTAAAACCATTTTGTAAACACATGCTTACATAAGTTCATCCAAACAGTCTTTTCGTTGTATAAATCACCATTATCATTAGCAGAAAACATCATAGGGTTCATTGGCAAGTATAACAGAAAGAATGTCATCATTAGCGCCGTAGCCGCCAGGGACGTTGTCCCTAACCAGAAGGTGGCATAAGCCATACATAAGTGCTCTACCACCAGAGGCAATGACCTCTAACCAGAAGGTGGCATGCAATGCCATACATAAGTGCTCTACCACCAGAGGCAATGACCTCTAACCAGAAGGTGGCATGCAATGCCATAATGCGGGTGCCACCAGGAACGATGTTCCTAACCAGAAGGTGGCGTTTCCGCCATATATCATCATCGTCATCATAGGGCATTAGCCACCAGGGACATTGTCCCTACACAGAAGGTGGCATAAAGCCAAGCTTAATACTGCCAAAATCGTCTTTCACTTTCATTTATCATGTTTGATATCATTTACTTTCTTTTCATAAATCATGACATAATCATCGAATAAATCGTATTTCTTTCATAACATCGAAACATACTTCATAAATCATACTTTTCATAACATCAGTCATTCGTAAACATCATTTCATAAAGCATTTCATATCCCACAAGCCATAAGATAACATTTGCATAAACATCATATTTAAAACAACATGAAACATATTGTAAGGGGCTTGTGGGTGTTAGCAGTAGACGTTACCTCAAACACTTCCCTTTTACTCTTAGTTACCAGATAAGCACTCGAGTATTAGTTCCTTTGATGCCCGAAGCTACCATCATGACCTTTGACTCCATATCCCTTGCCGAACTTCAATCTCTATAACCTCCAATAGTGGTAGCATATATTAACGAATGATTTATCACACTATATAACAACCTTGAGTTAATTATTTTCCCCGCTTCCTCAAAAGCCTTGTCATTAACCTATAGTTCTTATTTTCCCAAAATATTTACTCACAACTATCTTGCTTTCTTTGACATAGTTTAACTTGGTAGACGGGGAAGGTTGTATATCTTTTCCCTTTTTGCTTAGGCGATAAATAAAGCATTAAAGTTCTTAGTATTAAACCTTTAGCTATTCTTCTTAAGTTGTTAAGATTCTTGGATCGTGAAACGAGTTCTTAATGGGACTTCATACATCTTACTTAATAACTTCTTAGTTTAGTTGGAGAAAGATTTTGTACTTAATAAGCCATAATGACCTTTAGGAATTATGCGATTTATCATACCATGATGATATATCTTAAAGCTTTTTAAGAAACATAATAATATAATTTGCATCTAAAGTTTTATATAGTCATAACATGACTTAAAACTTTAATACATAGTTTTCCATCAATTGGAAGTTATCGTTAATAGTAAAGTAACTTGTTTAATATAAATTTTATAATAATAATATCACTCGTTTGAAAAATCACATAATATTATAAATAAACATTTATTAGTAACCTAAAAGAAATTCTTTCTTTAGAACAAGCTTTACTTAAACTTTTATGCGAAATTAACATTATCTACTTTATTATAAATTAAGCGAACTATTTATCAAAGCCATATAAAACTGTAAATTGAGTTTCTAAATAATATACCATCAAAATTGGAAATGTAGAATAACCATTTTATAAGAAACCTTTAGCTTGTGATAATAATTACATATTTCATTTAAACAAAACATAATAACTTGTTTTATAAAATATAAGAGATTCTAAAGTTATATTTGAAATTACTATAACATGATTCATTAATTGATAAAACTCAAATGAAAATATGTATGCTTATCATTTCGATTTAGAATCAATGTTAACTAAAAATGAGAAATAATAATAATAGAGATTTTTCATTAAAGTAGGTCCACAATATTATAAATAAATATGTATTATGAAATCATTATGAGTTACCAAAACATTAGGATTTGTTAAATAAAAGTTTAGCATTATAACAACAAATGAAACTAAAACATAAATAATTGAATATAAAAGTGAGTTCTAAGAAATACTTAAAATATTAAAACTATAAATTAGTCATTGAATATATGTCTTTTAGCTTGTAGTAAACCATTTGAACAAGACGAAATAACTTAACTATTTTCTTTTCATCAAAGTTATAACATTAATTTCATATATTATGCTAGTAGAGTCATGTTAGTAGTCCAAGAGTCCAAAATTAGTATAACATTGTCATATAGTTGTTCAAAATTTAAAGTTATAATTAGTCATATTAAAGTTAATGTTATAAACATTTCACTTTCATGTTAACATTAGTTATATAGTTGTACTTAGTCCAAAAGTGATATTAGAAGTGGGTTGTTAAATCAGTCCAAAGTCTTTTGGTTGCCAAATGGGTCTATTGATATTCTTAGTAAAGGCCCAAAAATTAAACATTACCAACTCAATATAATTTCAGAAATTTAAAATGAAGTTATACCTCTCTAACTTATGGAACAACAATGGGGGAAAGAAGAGAAAGAGGGTGACGTGGCTGCATGGCGGACTGGCGGCAAGGACGGAGGCGGAGCTCCGGTGGCTGAGCGGCGGCAGCAACCGCTGCTGGTGGTCGCAGCAGCTGCGGACGCAGCAGCGAAGGGGGGGGGACAGCAGGGCAGCGAGAGAGGAAGAGGAAGAGAGGGGGGCGGTGGTCTGCGTGGGGCTGCGACCTGGCCGGAGTGGGCTGGGTTGTTGGCGCCTGGTGGCTGCCGGAGCTGGCAGACGAGGGGGGGGACAGAAGAGGAATGGAAGGAAGAAGAGAAGGAAAGAGAAGAAGATGATGGTGATGGTGTGAGTTCTTGAGTCAATTTGGGGTTGATATTTATAGTCAAATTGCTAAGACACAACTATTAAAATAATCAATCATCATTTAATCTGGGTTGTTGCATATCAGAATTTCTGATTTTGCTTGCAAATTTGGATCACCATTGAAGAGGGGAGTTAGGGAGAAGGAGGAAGATGAAGTATTGACCATTGACCATTGACCCCCCTTTTATTTTCTTTTTCCCCTTTTTCTTTTACTTCTGAAAATATCCACTTGTTCCTTGTCTTGTATGGCAACTTGCCAACTTGCACTTTTCCATTTTCTTTTACCCTTATTTTCATTTACATAGATTTTATAATTTAGTGAGTACTAATCTTTTTGTTCCTCATTTAGAAAAATATTAATGCATATAATTTAGGAAAAATTGCCTAGAATAATGCAACCTTTTGACGATTCGCAAATAATAAAGCAACCTTTAGATTATTCTGGAATAATGCAACCTTTATACCCCATTTATTTTGAGTAAGTCAAACAGGTTATGGAACCTAAAATAGGAGGTCACCTCCCATGTGTCACTCTCCTATTCGTCTCTATTTATTAAAAAAAATAAAAATAACAACCCACACTCCTCTCTACCTTCTCCTCTCACCTCCACCCATCCAAACTGCCACCTTGTCCACCCCACCACCATAACCACCCCCTGTCTACCTTCTCCTCTCTTTACGGCTTTCCCCTCTATTTGCTGCTGCCAAACGCTACACCACCACTGTAGGACGCGATGCCCCTTCATCTCCGCCTGCATCCACACCTACGCCCCGCCGTTGTCGCAAGACTCGCAACCTCATCTCCTCTGTTCTACTAACCAGAAAACACCCCATGCCTTCCCAATCTCGATGTTGCAGCTGCTCTCCCTCTCCTCCCTCACCGGTCGCCGCGTATTTCGTGCGGGTGGTAGTTGATTCATGGCTGCGAAGAGAGCAGCGGCTGCGGCCTGCGAGGGGATGCTTTTAATGGTGGTTGGAAAGGCGGTTTAGATGGTGTTTTCCGGCGAGTATGAAGGGCGGTTGGGGATGGGTGGGTTTTTGGGTGGGTGGGTTTCTGGGTTTTTTGGGTGGGTGAGTTGGTAGCAGTGTTTGGTTAGCAGAGGGAGGGGTGGCAGTGGGTGGGTGGGTTTAGTTTAGCTTAATTTAATTAGTTTATTTGATATTAATAATTAGAATTTAAAGTTTTAATTATAAATTTACCATTTGTTCAGGTAACAGGTCATTTAACTCATTTAAAATAAATGGGGTATAAAGGTTGCATTATTCCAGAATAATCGAAAGGTTGCTTTATTATTTGCGAATCGCAAAAAGGTTGCACTATTCTAGGCAATTTTTCCTATAATTTAAAGTAGAACTTTCAAATTTCTTTTCATAAAATTTATTAAGCGCAAATACTTGCGGATCTTAAATCCATAATACCGTTAAACGTATTTTTGGAAAATTTAGGACGTACTTAAGCTAACAATTATATTTAATAGCTAATTAAACGAGATTAAAATACGGGGTATTACAGTTGGTGTATGATGTTTGCAGATGATATTGTGTTGATTGATGAGACAAAGTAAGGTCTTTAGAGTAAGTGGGAATTGTGAGCCATACATTAGAAGCCCGTGGTTTTAGATTGAGCAAAAGTAAGACGGAGTATATGGAGTGCAAATGGGGTTACAAGCAGCGAGGCAGGGGCGGTCACTTTGGATAGCAAAGTGGTTCAAGGATCGAACGTCTTCTGTTACCGTGGCTCATAAAATTAACGTGGGTTGGTTAAAGTGGAAAAGCGCCACCGGGTTCCTTTGTGATTCCGGCATCCCCCAAAGATTGAAGGGAAAGTTCTATCGTACGACAATTAGGCCTGCTTTGTTATATGGCACCGAATGTTGGGCGGTGAAACAATGCCACGTTGTTGGAAATTAATGTGCGTATGTTGCGGTGGATGTGTGGCCACACAAGGAAGGACCGATTAAGAAATGAAGTGATACGGGAAAAAGTTGGAGTTGCATCCATTAAAGAAAAGATGAGGGAGAATCAGTTAAGATGGTTTGGTCATGTGAAAAGGAGATCAGGTGATGCAC
Source organism: Patellifolia procumbens (assembly GCA_947645195.1). Taxonomy (NCBI): domain Eukaryota; kingdom Viridiplantae; phylum Streptophyta; class Magnoliopsida; order Caryophyllales; family Amaranthaceae; genus Patellifolia; species Patellifolia procumbens. The sequence goes on along the minus strand of CANSGD010000435.1, from coordinate 58,672 downwards.
CGGTGAGAAGAATTGAATAGTGGAGGAGTAATCAAATTGTAAGGGGTAGGGGAAGACCTAAGATGACTTGGATGAAGGTAATTGAAAGTGATATGAGGCTACTTGGGATTGAGGAGAGCATGACGTTGGATAAAAGTGGGTGGAGGGACAATATCCATGTGGAGGAAGGGGTGTGATTACTGCATTTATTTGTTTTTCTCAATTGTGTTGGTATTAAAACATTTTGTTGAAAACCTCTTTTAAAACTTTTTGGTGTAAACCTTGTTTTCAAAAACTTATTTAAAAATTCTTAAAACTTAAACCCTTTCAAAAACTTTTTATCACTCTTGTCGATGTCATCTCCTTTGGCAACGGTTTCAGTTGACGATTCATGTTAGCCGACCCCAAATCACTTTGGGAGTAAGGCTTAGTTGTTGTTGTTGTTGTTAGTCATAAATAGAATTGCATCCTGATACATTGATAGTGTTAGATTTGTTAGAAGCTAATAGTTTTTCCTTGCTAATATGATGTTCCACTTTGATATTTATGGTCAAACATTGACCTTCATTATCTTAAGAATTAAAATAAATAATAATATAACACTACTCACTAAATCGTTTACATGAGTATTTCAGTAATCTGCTACACATCATACCCAACATCCAATAAGAAAAAGCTGTCAATGATTCGTATTGTAAACTATGAAAAACATAGCATTAAACAGTACTGTATAATCGTCTCAAGATACAAGTGCAACCTCTAGAAAAGTTGGAATTCTCCTTGTCTCTTTGATCTAAAGTCTGTCTTACTTTGCATGTTAGATATTGCACCAACTGTATGACATTCAACTCAAACACCAATTAAGTTGTATGTTTTTTTAGTTTAATAAAAAAAATTTAAAACTAATTCTCGTAAAATTTAATTATAAGATTATATTATAAAAAGAAAAAATTCCTCTAAACTACCTTTACACAAGGCACAAGCCCCCACCTAGATGCCTTTTAGTTCAACAATCAAACAACCAAGAATCATAACAAATTTAAAATCTTTATATCCAGCTGCGACATAAAACTAATTGCAAAGGGCAATAACTGAAAAACAATGAAGAGCCTTAAATCTCCAAATATTTTTTTTAAAAAGCACTTGTTATCCGTAATCATACCGGTATAAGCACTTGAATATTTGTCGTATGCCACTTTATATCACAAAAACAACATACAAGTGAAGGATGAACTTCGTGGACCTGGTCCACCATACCTTTAGTGTGGACCGGCCACTTGCACTCGCCGGAAACTCCATTAAAGCGTCGAAAATCGGAACCTCCCTTCTCTCTCAAACGCCACCACTCTCACTCTCACTCAAACCCTAATTTACCACCATCATCATCAACCCCATCTCTTCAACAACCCAAGCTCATCAATGACGGAAACGGCGGCAACAGCGGAAACGGCGGCAACAGCGGCAACGGAGGAGGAGAAACCAAATTTCGCATCCTTTGCCCAGCCGAAAAAGTAGTCGGAGTCATCGGAAAAGGCGGCGCAATAATCCGACAACTCCGCGAAGAGGATGTTGAAGGTTGATGAAGAGAGGAGTGAGAAGAATGAGGAGCAAAAGAGTGATGAAGAAAAGAGAGAAATGTTAATGTTAATGGTAATGGTAATTTAAACCGTCACCGTCGCCGGAAAACGAGCAAATAATAGGTGAATTCAAGCATTAAATCCCTTTTTTTATGTTTCAATTTCATGAATTCAAATGTTTTTTTACGAATTGTAATGTTAAATCACCATTTAAGACCCAATCAAATCGAATGGGGAAAAATCTAGGTTTTATCTATATATATCATTAAAGCAAAATGATGTTTGCCACATGTCGCAAGCAGGTTAATTGGTGTGCCATGTGTATGAATGAAGCAACTCTATGGCCACGTGGCTTATTCACATCAATTGAGCATAATTAAATTGGCTTAGGCCTTAATTAGAGGGAATAAAACCGGCTTAGGCAAATATCATGGTGAAAAAATCCCTTAAATAGCGGTTTGACATCTTTTAAATAGGGAATTTTTTTGCCATTAAACTAGGTATAATATTGCCATAACAACTATTGTCATTTTTAAAACCAAATCTACGATTTGACATCTTTTAAATAGGGAATATTTTTTTGCCATTAAAATAGATATAATAATGCCATAAGAACTATGCCATTTATAAAACCAAATCTAGCTAAAATGAAGGAAACTATTTTTTAATTCCTTACGGTTGCTGATATTTTAAATATTGAAAACCGATTTAATTTTAAAAAAAAACATAACTGCCGAAAATAAAAATCTAATTAAGCAATAATTTATGTGAATCTTCTAACTTGCCTGGTATTGTAATTAATTAATTGCCTAAGTTAGGAAAAATTATATGGACCACCACTAATTATAAATAGGAGCACATTTTCATTCATTAGCCTTCACATTCAACCCTAATTCAAGATTCACCCATCTTTCTCTCCTCTCTAATTCATGTGAAGGTTATTCTCTCCTTCCTTGCTTCTCAAATTGCCATGCATTTTTTTTAATACTTTGATATTAATTTCTCTCCTATCTTCCTTCTCAAATTGCCAAGCAAATTCTACAATTGGGGTATGTCAAGTTTGCAAGAATTATCCAAGCAATATAATTTTCGATTTCTTTCATAAACTTGAAATACCAAGCATTGTTCTTGATCTAGTTGATATGAAGGCTCGTGTGAGAGTCTTAATCATTACAATTATCTAATGATGGAAAGGTTATTAGTATTTTTAAGGATTGTATTTGACTTTTAGTTGTTGTTGTACTTCGCAAATTATAAATATCATCTTAGATTATTTATTAATATGAATTATCACACATTTTGTTGTTCTTCCTATTCCAATTGAGTATATATTTGATGGATTGTTTATGTTCTAATGTTTAATATAATGTTCTTCTTCTATTTTAATTGAGAAAATTTTAGTCTTCTTCTTATATTTTGATTATACTTTAGTCTTATTCTTCTCTTTCATAATAAAATATTTTTATTTCGAGTTGTTTATAGCCTAATTTACAATATCCTAACCTTTCAATATATATTTATCATTTACAATATTTAAATCAAAATTAGTAAATATTATACATATATTCGTTATTAATTCTAGACTAATTGATAAAAAGATTATACGTTAATTAATTATTATACGTATATTAGTTATTAAGTTTTTCTAGACTAATTTTTTTTTAGCATTTAGAATTTAGAATATAAAGATAATTTAGACCATACAAATCTAAAAATATAAATTCAAATAGTGATATATCATACTTTTGAGAAATGGTAATTCAAAGTTTAGTATGTCATATTTTTTAGGAATTGTAATTCTAATATCAAATTGCCTTGATTAGCTTATGATACTATTATGTTACCTTGAGTAGCTTATGATAGTTAAGTACTTACCAAAAATATAAAACTATAAAAATTTTAAATAAAACTAAAGTATTAATTTATTACCATCTTTTTATAATTATTAAAGTTCAAATACTACTAAAAAATATTTAATACCAAAAATATGTTAAACTATAATTATCATAAATCTACTAAAATCTTAAAATTAATTATGAAATTTTGATATAGATTTGCCTTGATTAGGTTATGATATCAATCACATTGATTAGCTAAACGGTAAATATTCTATTATGTTACCTTGATTAGCTTTTGATACTTAGTACTTACCAAAATTATTTTAAATTAAAATTGCATTATTTGATACGATTTATTAATTGTAATTATAATATTCTGTTACCTTTATTATCTAATGATATTAATCACATTGATTATATAATCACAAGCAATCAATTATTATATACTTCCTCTGTTTTTTTATAAGTGCTACATTTCACTTTAGCACGCTTGTCGATGCATGTTTTATATCATTTTTATCTTTAATAATGCATTTGTAAAAATTATGACAATTAGATATTAAAAATATATATATCGAGACGAATCAAATGAGATCCAACATGACTATATTTTTCCTTATGCCTATATCATAAAAGCCGGTCAAATTATAATGAATGAATAGTGTTATAAGTCAAAATGTAGCACTTAAAAAGAAACGGAGGTAGTAAATGGTAATTATTAATCAGGTTATATTTATCATATTGGTTAGCTTATCTTAAACAATCAATCAGTTAATCAATCAATTATTATAAAATTTACTCTTAATTATTGAAAAAACAAACCATTTTTGAAGATAATAATATGCTACATAAAGTTACATTCCTAAAAATATTATATTTTGTTTCCTTATTTTTATTTATCCTCACCTTGAATATAAAACAAAATATCAATATAGTATAGAATTTGAAGTATAATCAATCAACCATGATTTTATTTCGTATATTAACTAAGAAACTTACCATTTTTAACCCTATTATAATCCAAAATTTATATTGATTTATTGCCTTAGATTTAGTTATTCTCGGCCTTAACTATGGTACAAATTATTTTAAGATTATAGAATCTTAATTGTCATCAATCCACCCTAAATTGTTTCAAAAATTAATAATAATATTTGCCTATTTTTATAGAACAAAGTTTCTTTTAATATTTGTTGATAAAGTTAAGAAATTTATTTCCCAGATTTTTAGTTATCATGAGCCTTATTATGGAATAAATTCTCTAAAATATTTATAATTAATATATAATATAGATTATAGTATAGAGATATTAAAATAATAAAGAATCTTAATTATCATCAATCAAACCTAATATATTTCAAAAAATAATGAAGATTATTTTCCTTTTTTGAAAACCATTAAAATTTGAAATATATTAGGTTTTTTAGGAGAATTAAATTTACTCTTAAATAATGAAGATACTTTCCATTTGTAATCAATAATAATAATCTAAATATACTTATATTTCCAAAACTATAATATCTTTTGAATTCTTTTCCATATTGTATGTTGAAAAATTTTTAAATTCAGTTATTCGGTTATTCCTCAAATTATGCATACTTTTATAAGTTTAAGATACGGCTTGCATAATAATGGCCTTTTTTTCTAAAAAATCTTTTAAATTTGGTTATTCCTTAAATTCTGTAGATTGTCTTTTTTTAAAAATGTTTTGACCAATCTTTGTGATAATATGTTTTTTATAGTAATTTTTGTAAATGATTCAATAATGCTTATGTTTGACAAACATTTCCTAAGTTAAGTAGATATTTTTGTTTTAACTGATTTCATTTATTCTATTTGCCTAACTTTATAATTTTTCAGTTTTAGAGTGAAGGTAATTAACAAATGACGTAAATAATAAGCTTAATTTAAAAATATTTCCTATTGTTAAGACTTAAAAGGAGTAATAATTTTATTTGTTATCATTTCAAAATTATTGCATAATAATAAAATTATTGTGATTTTCTTCTTTTAAATTAGGTTATTCCTTGATTTCAGTAGATTTTCTTCTTTTAAAAAGATTTTGATTACTAAATTCTACTTAATCTTAATTTTCATTACTACAGATTTTCTTCTTTTGAAATAGGAATTAATTTTTTAAAATATAGATTCTAATTACCTATATAATACTTACACTGATAACTTTTAAATTTCTTGCTACATTCTACTAATTTGGATGATCACTCACCATAATTAAACCAAAGATAATAAATATAAGAGTAACATTAATTTAAATTTCATTTTTAAAGTCCGAATTTTTATAGTCATTTTTTTTCCGGAAATTTTAAGATAATACACATTTATGTCAAATTTAGTTTCCTAAGTTGTCATCCTTGATTAATTTCTATTTATTTTAATCTGAAGAATATTAGTGTAAATAAAGCCCTTCAAGTCTTCATTTCCATTTATAAATTAATTCCTAAAATGTATGGAAGCCCTTAAAATATTAGAAGTTTTTGGCGGATTTTTAATACGCTATTTAGCTGATTGTTTGGGATATCATACATTTTAGGGAGATTTTTTAGCATAATAGTCGCTAAATGACATGATTTAAAGTGATATCAAATGGTTTTAGGCAATATTATTATACATGTAATTTAGCTGACTTTTAGGAGGTTATTTAATAGCATATCAGGCAAAATCTGCAAATTTTGCTAAACACCGAAAAATACATAGGAAACTATCTAACCTTCCCTAAAAATCTTTCGGTTAGGAATTTCACTCTTGAAGATTTCAGCAATGTGTAATCTTACATAATAAATCTTCTTAATAAATATAGTTTGTCTATAATATAATAACATATCAAGCAGAATTTTATCTTTATTACTTGCAAATTTTTTAAAATGCTAAAAATGAGCATAATTTGCTAAAGATTATCATGACTTGAACAGAATAAAAAAGATAATGATTGACTTTAAATTGCTATAAAAAACGTGTCAATTGATTCTTTACTAAAAATCATCATGTGATATGCTAAAAAATCACCAAAATTTCCTTCATATAACATGATAAAAAAGATAGAATTCTAAGATTTTTTGTGTTTTCTATAAAAAAAAGTTCTTAAAGAAGAATGAGATTATTTTATTTGCTAAAATAGCATGATTTGCAAAAAAATTAGAATTGATCGAAAATATGAGAAGATAAAGTCAATTGATTCTAAATCGTAAAAGAAGGCTATTTTGTGCTTGCTTAATTTTGCTTGACTGATTTGGCTCTAAATAATACTTCCTCTGTTTCTTTTTGTTTGTCCTACTTTCCGTTTTTGTCCGTTTCTTTTTGTTTTTCCTACCTTTTCATCTTTCCCTATATGGCAATATTATATTACACATATACCCCTACTTTGTCATTTTTTGGTCCTACCTGTACCTTATAATCTTCTTTCACCTACTTTAATCACCACATTTACTATAAAATAAGTGTAATCCTTAACTATTGTCCCCACCACATGCTTATGACATCATCTTCCTTGGCATTTGGAGTTATAGTAAATGGGACAAATAAAATGAAACGGAGGGAGTACATCTTGACTGATCTTGATCTAAAAACATAGCATATAAATAATCTGACTTTGGGATATTTGAGGATTTAGGCAAAAAATTTAGCATATTAGTCATTATTATAGGCAAATAAGATAATTTGATTTTTTAAATAATATTTTTAAATTGGCGTATATGTTTCTAAAAAATAATATTTCAAAATAATGTAACAAAAATTCCCATTGTTGTCAAAATATATTTGAAATGTAGAATATACAATTTAATTGGTAATTGAAATAGGATATATAGATTTTTTATTAGTTTATTTTAGGATATTTAGCTATTTTTTAGGAGACTAACTGATATGATTTTTTAAAGTTATCCAATGGCTCTACGCAAATCATACAATATTTACTTATTTAGGAAATTGTTTAAAATAACTTCACTTTATATATATTTTTAAACACGGTTTTTAAACTCACGCTTCAGGATATTATAGCGTATCAGTTGTATTATAGGCAAATAAGATACTCTCACTTTTTCTATTAGGATATAAAGATAAAATCTCATTTTCCTATAGAACATTTAGCTGATTTTTAGGAAGCTATCTAAGTTTATTTTTCAGGACATCAAACGTTTTTAGGCAATTTGTATTATAAATAACATAAAATTCAGCTAAATGACATAATTTTCAGGATGTCAAATAGTTTTAGGCAATATCGTTATATAGATAATTTAACTTATTTTTAGGAGGTTATATTATATCATATTAGACGAAATCTGCAATTATTTTTAAATATCGAAAATTGTTAGCGAAAAATATCTAACCTTCCACGATTAATCTTCCCTAAACATCTCTAATACCTTTTTTTCCCTAAATAATTACTAACCTTTTGAGATCATTTATAAATATTTGATAATAACATTTTATTAGGTTTTAAAAAAAGATGAGCTAATAAATAATCATCAATATGCATATGAATTATAAGGTTCTCTTGAAAACTTTGAATTCGAATATATATAATAAAGATAAGAATATCATTAACATTATTTGATTTTTTTTAATTCGAATTTTTCAGTCAAACTTTCTTTTCGATTTTTTTGGCATTTAAGTTATATCTTGGGAATCTTGCAAATTATGACTATATAGTCATCATCATGGCTAGACCAATACATATATATATATATTGTTCTCCGTACTATTTTGAACTTACATACACTTCTCATCCCACTATGACCTTCTCCAACGTCCGAGTCATTGATTTAACTACCGAATCCAATTCGTGTGTCATTCAAGTACCAATCATCATAGTGAAATCTTGCAATTTCCAATATGGATATGAATTCGTGCCATATGCTTGCAATAAAACAAGCTGGTGTATACTATATAGGTATAAAGCCATCAACATTTGGTAGTAATACTATATTTTACTACGTCAACGAATCTCAAGATGTCACGTGTAATATTTTCGATTTTTCTTCTGAGATGTCATTAGAGTATTCACTGGATATAGTGGTGTAGAATCAATCACATCATCTAAGATACTCAAACGATAAGGAACATACAAATATCCCAATTCTGTAAGATCTTTACTTCTTTTATTTTTAGCTTGGTCTTATAAATTGTTGAATTTATACATTGATATATAATTATTTTTTGCAACCAAGCAATCAAACGATAAGGAAAATACAAATATCCCACATCTGGTTGTCATTCAATCTGGAAAAAGAATATTATACCATTGTACTAAAGTATGTGTATATGATGTGTACCTTTTTGTAAGAGAAATTCATGTATCTAATTTCTGTTATGCTACAAAACAGTTTGTAAGCTCTAATATCTCTTAAATCGATGAACTTAAGGCAAGTACATTTGTCTAAATATTTGGTTGTGCATTATTCACGATGTAGATTCTCATTTTTTTCATTTCACAACAACATTTTACATCCAATTTAATATTATTTTTCATTTCAAGTGAATTTATTATAAAGAAAGAAAGAGGGAAGAGTTGTAGAAAAGTGTGAGGGAAGGATAGGATCTTTCGAATGACAAACATAGAGTAATGAGAGCTAAGAGAGACAAAGAGAGGGAGGGAGAATCGATGAAATGAGGATTTCTGAAATGGTCTAGAAGCAAAAGGAACGGAATTTGGTGAAGGTGAGAATGAGAAAAGGAGACATGTAATACTAAAGTTAGACTTAGGACTAATGAAAATAGTACTTATGAATATATAAATTGTATGTTAAATTTCGAATATGTGCGTATTATGGTATAATCTTATCCTAATTTTTATTTGTTATGTTGATGTTTCATCACTATTGATATACAATTTATTCGAACTTATTCCTACTTTTCTATAAAAGCAAAGTATGTGTATCTTTTTTTTATATGTTAAATGTGTGTGTTTGATACTATTCATATATATTTTGTGGCAACTTTTGTTTTATTATTGTATAAAAGACAATGTTAAAGTATTATAGAAATTTTCTTTTACATACATAAAATATAGGTATTTGATAAATTACTTTATGTTAAAGTACTATCGGACTATTATTATGTTTATTTGGCTTTTTTTTGTATACATATTGTTGGTATAATATATTTAGATAAAATTAACAATTATTTTAAATAATATTATATTCTTAGTTAAAAAAGTATAACCTTATATTTATATTTTAGTGTTTGGTATATATATTTGTTTGATTGATATCTATCTAATTATGTGTGCATGTTATGTATATCCTCCGAAATTTTAATGTCCTTTTCATATTGTAGATTAATAAAATCCAAAATAGTACGGATATAACTTAAATAATATTGATATATGATAATAATGCATCCGTAAAATTGTTCACATAAAATATTTTTATTATGTAGTTTAATTTTTAAAAATTATATAAACCAACAAAAAATTCTGTGCATTCTTGCACGGGCCTAAAAACTAGTTTTGATAATAAAACCTTAACTTTTCATTCATAACACTTAACTTTTGATTATAAAACTTTAACTTTTGATTACAAAACCTTAACTTTTGATTGTTAAACCTTAACTTTTGATTGTTAAACCTTAACTTTTGCTAAAAAAACCTTAACTTTTCATTCATAACACTTAACTTTTGACTATAAAAACTTAACTTTTAATTAAAAAATCTTAACTTTTGGTAAAGAGACCTTAACTTTTGGTGAGCAAAAATTTAACTTTTGCTAAAAAAAACCTTAACTTTTGAGACCTATCCCTTGTCTACAATAAGTTTAGTGTATACCGGATCCATATTAGACTTTCTAATCTTTATGTCCAGCTGCGACATAAAACTAATTGCAAAGGGCGATAACTGAAAAACAATGAAGAGCCTTAAATCTCCAAATATTTTTTTAAAAAGCACTCGTTATCCGTAATCATACCGGTATAAGCACTTGAATATTTGTCATATGCCACTTTATATCACAAAAACAACATACAAGTGAAGGATGAACTTCGTTACAAGGAACAAAGAAACAATTGATACAAAGACTAGAATGTTGTGGTTATTGACTTCTTGGAGCAAAAGCAGCAGCCTTATTATCTTCAGCCCTAAGACCCTGACGTGTAAGTATATCGCGTCTGGGCTCCCATAATAAGCTCCACTAATTTTTCTGCATCAAGTTGAAAATTTACAGCCCGTATTCAGGAATTGTTTACGACACGAATTACATACAATGAAAAAGTTGGAAGTGATAAAACTAAATTTCATAAGAGGGTGAAACAAATGGTGAGCAAATTAACATCGCACATGGATCTCTCATAATATACAGTGCCCACAACACTTTCCGCGTTTTAAACTGCAATTGAGAATGCACCACAAGTCCACAATTATCAAAACTAAGATATGAAATGTCGTGTTTAAGAGCTTTGCTGAGAATGTATTAATTTCATCACTGATTATAGATACGTAATTGAAAGCATAAGTTATGACCTCATCTTTTTCAGCAAAAGAAGGATGAATTTCTTTTTGTGCATCTGTCCCTTCCTTTGACTTTGTTGCTTGTGAGGTAGCGCTCACACCAACCAGATCCACTGCTAGTGAAACGAACCACGGTATCTACGAACGTGTTCCATACTTTTTGATACAAAATATATAAACGAGCGGCCTCAAGATAGTCTCTCCAATCAAAAACAACCCTCCACGAAGACCCTTCTCAGACAAAATTGAAGAAAGTGTGCATTTCTATGGCATAAGCAGTAAAAACATAACGGCGAAATGACTGCTCAGTTTCCCTGAAATAAAATGATGACTCAACTTAAAATTCCTAACAGATAAATACTTGGAGCATCTGTGATTGTTTCAGGCTGTTGGGTCCTTCTTAGCCATGTTGGATCATAAACCATCCTTGCGTTTTCTCCGAAGTGCCTTCCCTTCCCGGTTCCATGAGTTCTGTACATTATTGTTCTTGAGGTATACTGGCCTCTGATCTCCACCAGGTTTTTTGCCAAATCTCCAAGATTATTAAGGGGATAAGAGGGATCATCGATGTTTGGTGTTTCACCGCCGTGTAAAAGCATCTTGTAACCATTATCTCGGAACAATGCTAACCTCAGCAAAGCCTTGAAATAAGTTGCACACAAAATAGTAACCATATATTACAAATCAATAGTCCATATATAAGAACCGAAGAGGAGGAGCAGCATTTAAAGCTTACTTAGAGGCCTCTGTGATCAAGATAAAATTCCACCTTTTTGTCATTTCCATACAGCTGCTCCGCAGCAACTTCATCCAATGGCTCTACTTCCTTCTAAGCAGATACACACAATGAAAAAGGAAATGACGATGATGACTTGGGCACTCGCCATTGGGTTGGTGTCGGCGTTGTCTCGAAGATTGCTGTAATTAAGCCTACTATCGAAGTGATGAGGATGGCGTCAAGATGCAGGGGAGCCCTGTTTCAGGCGAACATTATAAGTCCACATTCCTTTTAAAACCAAAAAGATAAAAAGGATGACTAACTTCAGATGTGTTTCATACTCGAAACAATAAGCAACAGGCACTTAAGGGAAAAAAAAGAGGCTTTCTTCACATATGGTACAGGCACAATGGCTGCCAGGGTTTAGTATTAAAATCACATCCTAGCATTCCCAAGTGTTCCTTCATAAAGAGCCACAAAGATTCAAATATCCTATAAGGCTATAGCACATGAAACACACGATTTTCAGCTGCATACAGTTTGCATCCATAGGAACTATTTGGAAACGAGAGCACAAGAGGAACGCGAGAGATTTTACAGAAATGAAACTTTTTCACCGGTCTATACATGAACCATGAAGTAAAGGAATTCTGCGCAACATATGCAAAAATTTCCCAATCATTTTATATGCAACCATCTCCTTTTTCAACGGTTTTAGATGACCATTTAGTTTGCCGACCCCAAATCATTTTGGGAATAAGGCTTAGTTGTTGTTGTTGTATTTTATGTGTAGAAATAAAAATAAAAATGAACACCACCTGCAACGAGATATTAGAAATTAAATGATCCAAGAGAACTCCAATGATTTGGGTCCTTTGTGTTTCTAGTTCATTTGTGAATTGATTATAAGAAGATAATAGGTTGAGACAAAAGGCAAACAAGGAATTATTCATTTTGAGACGGACTAAACACGTTTTCTAGTTCTTTTCAGTTCTCTATCAAGACTATAATGATCGGCCCTAGAGCCATCAAATCTTTCCTATGCTCCTGTTTTAGTACTCACTTCAACGCCATCACCCTAGTCCAACAATTAGCATTCCGCTCCAGACTTATCTACCATGTTTGTTGTGTCTATGATCGGGTGTCACTCATCAACGCCAACAAGGACTATTGACATGTGGTGTTTAAACTCGGTCTGTTTTAATTTGTTTAACACGGTCCAGCATTGCACCAGTAGTCAGACTAGTCACTACACTTCACAAATTAGCATCAGTTTGCAACTCAGCACCACAAGTCATACCAAGCGCCAAGTTCATAAACACCATACAGAAATTCAATAGACATATGATCATACAGAAGTTAATCTTTCACCGCAATTTCATAGTAGTGAAAAAACTAATTACTACTCCAACTACGAAAATAGGCAAGCACCCAAATTTCTTATTAACTTGGAAAATCCACCTATGATAAATTGATGACATATAAAGGGCTCAGACATGAAGAGCACCCAATAATGCCTAAAAACTAATTTTTACTCTAATAAGACTTCCATATCGAAGAATACACACGATACTTCTTACTGCATAATGCATTCCTAATCGATTTTATAACCTCATCAACCACAACAATTTAATTTAAAATACCCGAACGATCTAATTAATAAGTGCTACAAAGTGGGAAAGGCCTCCAATCAGAGCAACCTACACCAGAAGAAAGAAACAGACTACCTAGGGGCTCTTAAGTCTTTTAGCTTTTATGTTTCAAAGCTTTTCTATTTGTGTTATTTCCTTATTGGTTGCTGTCATCTTTCTGTTATATGAGTCATCATTCTCTCAACAGATTCTGTTAATATGTGGCAGAGAGAATCTCTCAGGAATGTGTATAAATAATAGGGTTGTAAGAGGAGTTGATCATCAATGAAAAAGTAAGAGAGAACTCTTGGCAGAATCCTCATATTCTCGAATGAATGAGGGATATTAGCTAGAATTCTAGTAGTTTTAGCTAACTATCATTGTGTGTGTGTGAAAGTAAGGGTTACCTACCTTGTGAGCACTGGTCTATACCAAATTGGTATCAGAGCGAGCTCAAGCTTGGGGCAAAAATGGTGACAGGAGCAACCAACTCACAAAAAATCGACCAACTAGAGAGACAACTCTAGAAGGAGAGGAGCAGAGAATCACCACGGTGGTGGAGAAAGTGAACCAACCTCTAAACGAGGCGTTGGCCCAAATGGCAGCAGCTATCACCAAACTCACCGGAGAATTTGGCACCCACACTACCCGAATGGAGGGAAGAATAGACCGCTCACGAGAAGCTCAAGAAGGAATACTTGCTCAGATGAGACGCAGATTAGGGCTCAAATCGAGTTGATTAGGAAGGAGGAAGAGCCGCAATCGCAAGAGAGAGCTGAACAGGAGGAGATCAACGAGGTAATGGGGGAAAGAAGGATCGAGAATCTTGAAAACGAACGTCACACTTTACACTCCGAAACCGCAGTGGGTGGAGGTGGTGGTGGTGGGTGGCGATTCAAAAAACTCGATCTACCCCTTTTCGACGGAAAAAACCCGGATGGGTGGATCATAAGAGCGAAAAGGTTTTTCCACTTTTATCGGCTGAGCGAAGAAGATAAGGTAGAGGCGTCAGTGGTGGCGCTTGAAGGCGACGCGCTCTTTTGGTACCAATGGGAGAATCGTCGGCAACCTATAAGGAGGTGGGAGGAGTTTAAAGGGCTGTTAGTCAAGAAATTTCGATCCACCGCCACCGGAACACTCCACGAACACGAACAGTGGCTCAAACACCGGCAGCAAGGAGGTGTGGTGGAATACACCAAAGAGGTTTGTCGAGCTTTTAGCTCCGTTGAAGGAAGTACCTGAAAAGCTAGCTAAAAGCCAATTTATAAATGTGCTAAAAGAACCAATACGAGATGATGTTAGAGTATTGGGCCCTGAAGATCTGTGGACCATGCTATGGACTTGGCCCAAAAACTTGAAATTAAACACAAAAATGCAAAGCCTAGGAGATGGGTTAATAGAGTTGGGCCTAGCTACGGACCCATTAGGAGTTTTAATTCAACTACGAGTTTCTTTAACCCAACAATACCAACCAAAACCTACCAAACCCAAAACTCATACCAACCCAGCCATTCCAACTCAAACACACCCAACTCCACAAAATCCAACCTCATCTACTAGCTCCCTTCAATCCACCGCATCCAACACACCCAAAACCACTTTCAACCCGACCCATTCTAGAACCCGTGGATCTTTTCGAAGGCCGAGTGAAGCTGAAATGCAACAGAAAAGAGAAAGGGGATTATGCTTCAAGTGTGATGAGAAGTGGAGCATAAATCATAAATGTAGAGGAAAAGAGCTTAGCATGATGATAACTATTGGTGAAGAAGATGAGGAAGAGGAAGATTTTGAGTCAACTGAGGAAGGGTTGGACTTGGAAAGTCAACCTGAAATCTCTCTCAACCCAAAACTCTCAAATTGAGAGGAATCATCCAAGGAGAAACTGTGGTGGTGATGATTGATCCAGGAGCAACCCATAATTTCATATCAACCCAACTCACACATAAAATGAACCTTCCAATCTATAACACTTTTGAAATTGCATTGGGAACTGGTGAAGCAGTCCAAGGTGAAGGGGAGTGCAAGGCAGTGAAGATTGAGCTCCAAGAAGCTGTGGTATTTGAAGATTTCTTGCCTCTACAATTAGGAGGATCAGATGTTATCCTAGGAATACAATGATTGGAGAAGCTAGGTACAATGAGCACCAATTGAAAAACTCAGCGTATTAAATTCCAATTGGATGGTAGAAAAGTTACTCTAAAGGGGGATCCTTCATTGGGCAAAACTGGGATATCTCTCGAAGCTATGTTGAAGACAATCAGAAAAGAAAGAGGAGGGTGTTTGGTGGAGCTGAGGCTGCTGCAAAGCAAAGAGAAAGGACCTCCATAATTGCAAGAGGAAGGACCTCCAGAATTGCAACAGTTGTTGTACTTATGATAAGGTATTTAACATGCCTAATGGTTTGCCCCTAATAGGAATCATGAACATGCTATTACTCTTAAGTAGGGAAGAGATCCTATTAGTGTGAGACCTTATAGGTACCCTCAATTTCAAAAAGATGAATTTGAAAAACTCATCAAAGAAATGTTAATGGCTGGAATTATACAAGTATCTACTAGTGCTTACTCTAGCCCTGCTTTATTGGTGAAAAAGAAAGATGGATCCCAAGATTTTGTGTAGATTATAGAGCACTTAACAAAGCAACTGTGCCCGACAAATTTCTCATTCCCATAATAAATGAATTGTTGGATAAGTTACATGGAACTACTATATTTTCTAAGCTTGATCTGAAATCTGGATATCATCAGATAAGAATGAAGAAAGAAGATATTCCTAAAGCAGCCTTTAGAACACATGAAGGACACTATGAGTTTCTAGTGATGCCCTTTGGCCTAACCAATGCTCCAGCTACTTTTCAATCCTTAATAAATGAGGTATTTAAACCTTATTTGAGAAAGTTTGTGCTAGTGTTTTTTGATGACATCTTGGTGTATAGTAAATCTCCAAGAGAGCACCTTGAGCACTTGGAAACAGTGTTGAGAGTATTGCAACAAAATGAACTATATGCCAATATGAAGAAATGTGAGATGTGGAGGTATGAGGTGGCTTATTTAGGGCATATCATATCATAAAAGGGAGTGGCAGTAGACCCCTCTAAAATACAAGCTAGCTATGCAGCCATAGCACAACCTCTAGCACACCAACTCAAAAAAGACTGTTTTGGTTGGACCACACAAGCCACATAAGCCTTTTTACAACTCAAAATTGCCCAAGCTAGTGCACCTGGCTATGCCCAACTTCACCTTACCTTTCGTGTTAGAAGCTGATAAATAGGGCAATGTTGCTACAACAGAAGCACCACATAGCTTATTTCAGCAAGGTTTTGAGACCTAGAGCCAGAGCTAAGTCCATCTATGAAAAGGAGTTGATGGTAGTAGTGCAGTACAGAAGTGGAAACATTTTTTGCTTGGAAGACACTTCATTATCCACTCAAATCAACAGAGCCTGAGGTATTTGATGGAGCAAAGAGAAGTTGGTACAGAGCACCAAAGATGGATGAGCAAGCTGCTCGGTTATGATTTTGAAATTGCATACAAACCTGGAGCCTCAAATAAAGTGGTTGATGCTCTATCTAGAAGCAGACCCCATAACAGACTCACCAGTTTGCTAACTACTTATACCTTAAAATGGGATGACATAAAAAAGGAGATACAGGAGGATGAGCTACTACAACTTCCTTAATCAGTAGAAGTTCGAGAATTACATCCTAATGGGTTTACAGTTAGAGGTGTGTTAAAGCACAAGGGCAGGGTGGTGCTACCAACACACTCCACTTTCATTCCTCAAATTCTGACCACTTATCATAATTCTCCAATGGGAGGACATTCTGGAGATTACAAAACTTATCAAAGAATTGCAGCAGTATGGTATTGGCAAGGAATGAGGAAAAGTGTTACCAAACATGTTCAAGCATGTGAAGTTTGTCAACAACAGAAATCTTCTCATTTGAAACCCGTTGTACTCTTGCACCTCTACCTATTCCTTCTAAGTATGGGAAGATATCACTATGGATTTCATAGAAGGACTTCCCAAGTCTAGAGGGTTTGACACCTTGCTAGTGGTTGTGGACAGACCGACTAAATACAGCCATTTTATCTTGCTCAAACACCCCTTCACAGCTAGTAGAGTGGCTGAAATCTTTCTAGTGAAGTTGCATGGGTTTCCCAACTCAATTGTGTTAGACAGAGATAGAGTCTTTATCTTTATGAGCACCTTTTGGAAGGAACTCTTCAAACTGCATGGTGTTGTTCTCAAAAGAAGCACAACCTATCACCCACAAACTGATGGGCAGAGTGAAGTGGTCAACAAAAGCCTAAAAAGCTACTTAAGGTGCTTCATCAATAGACAACCAAAATCTTGGGCAAGGTGGATTCTTTGGGCTGCATATTGGTACAACCCTTCTTGGCATACTTCGACTCATTGCAATCCATTCAAAGCTTTGTATGGTAGAGACCCTCCCCACATACTCAATATGAAGCACGAACTACTAAAGTTGCTACACTAGAAGAACAGCTCATAGAAAGAGATGCAATACTAGATGAGTTGAAATTTCAGGTGCTCAAAGCTCAAAATCACATGAAGGAACAAGCTGATGCTCACATGAGGGATGTGCACTTTGAGGTGGGAGACCTAGTCTACCTCAAACTAAGACCTTACACACAGAAATCTCTTGCTAAAAGGCCTTTTGAGAAGCTAGCAGCTAAGTTCTATGGACCTTACACAGTTCTCCAAAAAAAAGGGCAGGTTGCCTATAAGCTAGCTCTACCTGAGCAAGCTCAGATTCACCCGGTGTTTCATGTGTCTCAACTAAAGAAAGTTGTTGGGATAGTTTCAATTCAACCTACCCTACCGGTTACCACCTGATTTATCTATCAGCTCAGCTTGTCTTGGATGTCATTCCTCATGAGGTGTTAGGAGTAAGGCAAGTGCAAAAGGGTGGTGCTAATGCAACTGAGGTGCTTATTTCAGTGACAGAATCTTCCAACTCAAGAAGCTACTTGGGAGGAATTTGCTATCATTGACTCCAAGTTTCCATCTTTTCACCTTGCCTCAAGGTGAAAGTTTGGGTGGGGGTAATGCTACAAAGTGGGAAAGGCCTCCAATCAGAGCAACCTACACCAAAAGAAAGAAACAGACTACCAAGGGGCTCTTAAGTCTTTTAACTTCTATGTTTTAAAGCTTTTCTATTTGTGTTATTTCCTTATTGGTTGCTGTCATCTTTCTGTTATATGAGTCATCATTCTCTCAACAGATTCTGTTAATATGTGGCAGAGAGATTCTGTTAATATGTGGCAGAGAGATTCTCTCAGGAATGTGTATAAATAATAGGGTTGTAAGAGGAGTAGATCATCAATGAAAAAGTAAGAGAAACTCATTCTCGGATGAATGAGGGATATTAGCTAGAATTCTAGTAGTTTTAGCTAACAACTATCATTGTGTGTGTGAGAGAGTAAGGGTTCACACCTTGTGAGCACTGATCCATACAAATCAGTCAATAAAAATTTATGCAACAATTAACATAATTCGCACAATTTACAGATGGGTCAGTCAGCTATGTTGCCTCGACACCCTCGAACACTGGAGTATCGCGTGTCGACTCGACACGACGTGCGACACGACGCTCGACACGCCTGGAAAAGGTGTCGAGTCGCGTACCGGAATAAGTGTCGGATCTATTTTTCAAGTGTCGTCGTCTAATGACACAAGAGGACCGAAAACCCTAGATCTGAAAATTGACAAGGAAATGATTAAAACTAGCATTAATTACCATGGGGCTTTTGTTCTACGAGAAATTACGAGCCGGGTGGTGGCTTCATCTCCGATGATGACGTTCACTGGAGCTCCGGCTGCCGTTTGGAGTTCGTTGTTCTCTTTCCCTCTCTCTTCCCGTCTCTGTTTCTCTTAACCGACTGATGTGGCTCCCCCTTCACTGTTTTTCTTTCTCTTTTTTCTTTTTGACTTTTTTTTCCCCTAAAAGGTTATTAACATGGGCTGATATTGTAAAGATGTTGGACTTCTCTTTGAAAAGAAGCGGCCATTATGTAAAAATAAGCCACTTTGACACATTTATATAATAAGAATATACTTACTAAACAACAATTTATTACTCTTTATTATTTATTTTAATTTTTTATTTCAAAGTACATGTATCATTAGCACCACATCCCTAAGTATCGAATTTTTTTCCGACACTTATCAGATACCCGTGTCTAAATAATTAGTCAAGACACTCTTTTGACCGTATCGCCGTATCCTTAAAATTTTAGGTCTCGAGTGTCGGATCCTCGGATCCTTACTCGGATACGACAACATAGTCAGCCAGTAAAACTAGCTTGTGCCAATCATCCCAGAAAAGCTAACTTCTCATCTACCCGCTACTAGTACATGTTAACAACTACCTCGACAGCTAAAAACTACTTAAACCACTAAGGCCGTGTTCTTTTGGCCTGCAATCAACTAAAATTAAGTTCAGTTCAGTTCACCTCCGCTCCACTGCGTCAAGAATTGCAGTAGATGCAGTTCTTAGGCCTAACTGTTGCCGAACAAGCCGTTTTAGATCAACGCACAAAACTATATAATAATCATGAAAAAATTCATTCTTTTCTGGTATACTATGCTAAAAGTTGCAAAAGCTACCATCGCAGAAGTTGCTAATTGGTTGAATATTCAATAAATTAGCACAAAGACTAAAACAGTGAAAAAAGAAAGAAAGAACAACAGCTAGAATTTGAAACAAACTTACGTTAGCAAGAGAAGCCAAGGAGTGAACATAGTCCGTTGTCATATTTATAGCATGTTTGCTGAAGACAATCAGATATTGAAATAATCTAGTTCAAAACACTACAATTTAGAACAAGTAGCTTGGCTCAGGTGATATTCACAAGCTTAGCATGTTTAGTATTTGTGTCTACTTCCACCCTGAGGCCAAGTTTAGCTAGTTCAGGAACCTCTACAGTTCCTTGCATCTCCAAATCAATAACTATCTGCTTGTTTTCAGGATTACCTTGCAACAAATTGCTTGCACACCAAATTCCCCATTCCCTTAAGAAGGGATTGTCATCATCAAGAACACATTGTTGTAGAAGTAGAAGAATCCCATTCTTTTCTCTTACTTTATCTTGTACATACTTTCTTCCACATGAGCAATTTGCAATAACCCCAACAATGTCTCTCCGAAAGCCCTTGTAAGGACACACCTTTGATGCAGCAGAAGTTAACCCTTGATTGTCACTTGGCTTCATGGTTTTCCTGATTGATGATGGTACCTCAAGTTCACGGAGGAGAGATAAAAGTGTTTCCAATAGGCCCTTTGATATTAATGAATTTACAACATCCTCGGCAACTGCAGAGCTCCCTTGTGCACATAGATCTCTCAATATGGTTAATGAATATCCGAGTATGTCAACAGAAGGAAGGCCAGTGGGTAGACCAGAATTTCCCCTGATGTAAAAATCAACAGTTTTGACAGCATCCTCGAATATGCCAAGAATATATAACGCAAACTTGGAACCGATCTGGATCTCCTTAAGACGCTCATTCAGAATTTCAGAGAGGACGCCCATAAGAAAAGATTGCTCTTTAGTAAAGTAAATCTCTCTTTGACCATTTAGACTCGTGAACAATGCAGGGAAATGAGGTTCCTCTAAACAAATTCTTGAAAGAAGCAACTTTAGCCAATCTTCTCCAAAGCCAACTGGTAGATATATTGAAAGAGAACACAAATCAGACTTTACATTAAAAAAAATTTAAAAAAAGGAAGTTTGAATAATACTATTAAGTACCTTCAGTGGCTGTCCGAACAATTTCAGCTATGATAGCCAATCCCAGGTTTCCACAAAGCTCAGCAAACAATTCCATGCTTCCACTGCTACAAGTGTAAATAATCATACACAAAGGATCACAAGTTTCTCTTTTTCGAATCTTTGCAATTTTGAGAAATAAATCAGGGAAAAATTGGCCCCATATCACAGATTGGTGCTTCTCCCCAGTCAGTGAAACATTCGCTATCACCTGTAAGGCTGCACGTATAATCGCACAAACCGAATCACTGAAATCAAACCCTACAGAATTGATTGCCCTTGAAATTACTTGAGCACCTAAATGTTTAATAAACAAGTTCTGGTTTGCTTCCTCTCCTGCACAAAGATTTCTGAGGAGTCTAAGAGGTAACAACAGAAAATGGTGTGAAGGTGGCTGAGAGAGAAACTGCACTAACTGGAGTACAGCTGGCAGTATATGCTTCGCTGCAAGATCTGATCGGCCAGTCTCAGTTCTTGAAACTCCAGTGAGAGTTTGGAGGGCTTCATTCAATGTTGATGAATTTGAGGCCTTTAACAAAGGATGCAGGATATCTTCTGGAATGTGCAGTTCCCCAGACAATGCAGCATCCATTTTGCTGCAAAAAAATTCAAAATAAAAATACAATTTAATCACCTAAAACCCCAAGTCGTGACTTGATCAAACTATGCGGCAAATAAACTAAGGGAGGCTCCAAACGTTTCCGATATACACATAACAAAAACTCCCTTTGATTCAAATTTTAGCAATTTTTATGCTACTTCTGAAATAACCAAGTGTTTGAGAGAATTTAGTATCACACAAGATGATACTCAAACTCATGATTATCAAAATGTTGCTGCTGTGTTGTCAGAGATTAACAGTAGCACATAATAGATTTCTGGCCTAACTTGCAGCGACGTAAATATCGTAGCTCATAAGAGACTGAGTGTGTTGTAAGTGAATTCAAGGTTGATAAATGTAGACCATCTTTGCAGCCACTATTCGAGTGATTGGCCTAAAAGGCTAAAACTAAGTTACTAGCACCAAATCAGTGAATTGACAACTAACACCTAAAGTCCTAATTCATAATTCAAAAATGAATCACCCAATATACATAGTAACACCGATTAAATAAAAAATAAAGTTAGTAACACCAATTCAAAGTTGAAACAATAACCTAAAACAGTGAATTGAACAACTAACAAGTTAACATTTTATAAAATTAAGTAATCAAACAAGTAAATAACCTAAATAAGTGGAATAAATTTAACTTTGAAGAGGGAGAGAAAGGGACGAGTGGGGACAAACCTTAACGCAGCAGCAGCGGCGGCGATTCAGAACGAGAGCAACACCGTCGACGTTTGCAGATTGAAACACGCAGCAGCAGCAAAAATTCACGTTTTAATTAGCTTATTAGGATTGAGAACGGCCAACTGAAGTGAAGTTATTTGGAGGGCTGCCTAGTACATACGAAGTATAAGATAGGGGTAGCTAGGCACATATCAAACTATTTTTAAAAAAGTGTAGTATATTTATATATTTATGTAGTATATTTTTCACGTAATATAGTATATTTATATATAGTTTAGAATAGTATAGTTTCTGAAAATTGTAGTACAAAAAGAAATTGTAGTATATTTTTTTAAAAATGTAGTACAGACCTATCTGATAGATGTTACTGTTCACATCTATCAGATAGGTCTTTGGCTTTGGTTATTGAAAAAAGCGCACCATTCACCAGGTAATTCGTTATTTTTGTCAAAAATTCACGTCTTAAACATTTTATACGGTTAGGTGTCGTTTTTAAAAAGGTTATACAGTTATACTACATAACCCGAAGGTCCCGAACACTTGTGTTAATCATGACTCAAAATAATGTAGTATGACAATAGTAGAAACTTAATTTTTTAGCAACAATGCTTAAAACTTAACCCAAAACCAAATTATAACTAGGAAATATGACACTCATCATGACTACAACAATTCAGACCATAAATCGACTAATTAATCAAACTATGAGACTAATGTCAATCTAAGGTAACAACTTACTAAGAATAAATTTTGAAAGTATTAGTTTTGTAAATCAAACTCGAAAATATTTTAACTTAGGCAAATTAAACATCAGACATGAATCAGTTTACTCTAATTTTAAACACTAAAAATTTACCCAATTCAATTTTGGTATGAACCCTTATTTAATAAAACGCCCAATTTGAAAATCAACACATAACTGAAATTAAAACATGAGAATAAATCTTACTTGGTTAATAGAGTAATTAGAATGTAAAAGAATGAAAAAAAGACCTGAAATCCATCACCTTCGATCCAGATTGCGATCCAAAACGCAAGTCAAAACCCTTTTTTCCCCTCTTCCAATTGTCCAAAAACAATGCTACAGGATGATAATGATGATTAATGGTTCAGAGTGATGATGGGTGAACAAAGATATATTGTTTGACTGCAAGCTTGTTTTATGGAGTATGAGTCTTAGGGTCTGTTTGGCAATACAAGTTGTCGTTGTGAGCTGTTAGCTTTTAAGTAGTTATGAGCTGTCAGAGTAGTTGTGTGCTGTCACGTGCAGCTTTCAGAAGTCAGCTGTCAAGATAGCTGACAAAAAGGAGTGTTTGGTAAAACAAACTGTTAAAGGTACCTGTTAAAATACAAAGTTTAATATAATCAATTATATCTTTACAAAATAACATTTATTTATTTTTAATAGCTTATTCATATACTAAAAAGCGGTACATGACAAAATTATGATTGTAACACCCCGTATTTTTATATATTGTTAGTAAATATTTATATTACATTATTTTACGAAAATAATCTAAATTAGTTTTTATTAAATTATTTTTCTTCCATACTTTGACTTTATCCAAGAAATAGCCCAAAACCTATTCCTAGTTGGATTAGATTAAATACCCATACCCATTAGGTTTAGTTAAACTAAACTATAAAGGAGGAAAAGAAGAAAAATAAAGGAAAATAAAACATTAAACTTACCTCACGATTCAGGGACCTCGACGCCATCCACCTTCTCCCTGCATCTCCTTTATTCCTTTCCCTCCATCACCTTTACAACTTTTTTGGATAGCCAAAATAGGAGGGAAGGGGAGGGGATGGGAAGGGAGATGGCAAAATTCCCTTGTTTGGATACCAAGCGATGGGGTGAGGGATTTGGAGGGGAGGGAAATGGAATGATCAATTTGTGAGAAATTCCTCCCTCCAACATTGGAGAGATTTGGAAAGAAAACTCACTTTTATTCCCTCCCCTCCAGTTCTCTTCCCATCCCTTCCCTTCTCTCCCCTTCTTTTCCTTCCCCTTTTTTATCCAAACACACTGTTACTCTTTTCTTTTCCATAAACTTCAATTTCCCTATAATTCAAGGTTATATATAGCTAAATCATACTTGCTGGGCTATCACGTACAAACGTCCAACATCATAACCTCTCAGTTTTTGCCAATTTCAAAGAAGTAGAAAGGGGTTTTGTTGCTTGCGTTTTCGGGTTGAATTCCGGGTTAAATGAGGCCAAATTCAAGTCTTTTTACACTTTTCTTCATCCTAATTACTCTATTTATCAAGTAAGATTTATTCTCATATTTTAATTTCAGTTTTTGGCTTAGTTTTCAAATTGGGGTTTTTGTTAAATGAGGTTTCTTGAGAAAATTGATTGGGGAAAAGAGAATGTATTGGGTCAGACGCGTCCGACCATAATATTTGGTCGGACGACTTTCAGTTGGTTTCATTTTTGTTTCATTTGGTTTCAATTTTTGTTCAGTTGGTGTCAATTTTTGTTCAATTGGTGTCAAATTTTTGTTCAATTGGTTTCAAATTTTGTTCAGTTGGTTTCAAATTTTGTTCTTTTGATCTTTTTATTTCAGTTGGATGTCTTTTAAGTTCAGTTACTTATTTTATTGTTTCATTTACGTGTTTTAGTCTAACTGAAAACAAAAATTAAGTAAATGAAACAAGATAACTTCTAAATGAAAGCAACTTAGTTTTCAGTTACTTATATTTTTCTTTCAGTTGGTTTTATTTTTCTTTCATTTAACAACTAACTATAATTTAAAAAATAAAAAACACTAACCTCTGCTTTCCTCTCACTTTCTCCTTCTTCTTCATCAATGGCATCAATGGTAGAAGTTGAAGTATTGTTCATTAAATTAGCATTGTACTCCTTCTTCTTCTTTGTCTGCGTTTCTTACAGTGAATGATGAAGCAATCACCCTTTAGTACCTTTGAAGATGATGATGGACAATCTTGATTCTTGGATTTTGATGATGCCAGCGAAAGCCATCAAATTAGCACTGTACTTCATGATGGAAATGCCAGGGATGAAAGTAGAAGATGGTGGGATCCGTGGTGTCGGCGGAGAGGAAGGAGGAAGGAGCGGCGGCGGCGGCACTCCGTCTGACAGTAATATTAGGTCAGACGGTCTGACCCAATAGTTTCACTTGGGAAGGGAAAATTTATGTCATGTAAAGTTTGTTTAATTGGTTATTGTATGATGTTTAATTCGAATTGTCTAGCATAATTTCGAATTTAGATTGAAAATTTTATTACTTTCAAATTTTATATTAGATTCCTATGGGTTTCTTAGTTGAGTTATTCGACTAGCAGGTCTAATTGGGGTTTGACTACATCTACCCAGTGGGTAAGTTACCCACTACTAATAGAGCCATTAAAATATTATTATTTAGTTTGGTGGGGATTCTACCATTACTACTTTTTACTCTCACAATTAAAGGTGGGTAGTTTATCCAGTGGGTAAACAAAGTTTTTCCCATCTAATTGTAGTCTACCATTATAGCTATTTGATTAGTGAAGAATACTAGCATGAGTGTATGACACCGGCAGAGCTGATTGCAGTGTTTAATAGCCTTAAAGGCATGTCCGTGCATTCCTTAGAGTACTAGTAATGCATTGTATTGTGGGTTACATGAATAGAGTTTAATATTGATGAAGTCTAGTTTGGTTGTTATTCTATTTCTCCCAAACTTTGATTTCAATGAGAGCCACGTAAATACTAGTGTCATGGTTGCTAGTTGTTGATTGGATTTATTTTAATATACTTCCTCCGGTTCAAAAAAATAGTTATACTTTCCATTTAAAAAAGTTTCAAATTAATGATTACGCTTCTCCTTTTTCCTTTTTTTGGTAACTTTTCTCTCTATCTCTCTCCTACCACATATCTTACTCCACAATCTCTCACACAAACAAAAAGTGCCTAGAGTCCGCAAAAAAAAAGTGTAGCTATTTTTTTGAAACGGAGGAAGTATATAGGAAGTGTTTGATACAAAATCTTATTACTATAGGACACTACGACTACTTTGTATTATTCTTATTTCTAGTATGGATATGTAGTAAATTCTTTTACGAGTAGTTTTTGTGGTGGACTATGTTAGTGTAGAGTTGAGGTTTTTTTAAAACTAGTAGAAGCTCATTAACTAGGCTAGGTTATTTATATGTGAATTATGTGAAGTATAGTCAAGTGACTTATACTATACTATATTATTTTGTAGATTGCGAGTTCATAAAAGAACCTTATTGACTTGAGTTTGGATTAGTTGATTGTGGTTGCTGACAAGGTAAGGTTTCTTACTAAGACTTGTACGGATAATTTTAGAAAATGGTTTATATTGGTTTGAAAGCGATATTGATATTTAAAAAGGTTTTATGTGGTTTATATCTTGAGATTTTAAAAAGGGTTTTACATTGTTTATATATTAATAAGATTTAAATCGTTTTGACGATATTTATTGTGAAAGAAATTATGAGATTCAAAAGGGAGGAAGTTCCTCATATGCCAAGTTGAGATTTAAAAGGAGGATGTTCCTCATTGCTACAGGTTTTGAGTAAACTAGAATGTTTCTATGTTTACTTAATAATGATTTATCATGTTTTATAAGAATGTTTTTGTGGGGTTGCCGGTAAGCGGTATTCCTCGGGTTTGGAAGTAGGTTGAGTTTTGTCTCAACCATTATTTAGTAGTTGGGTGTATGTGGATCAATACACTTGCCATTTGTCTTTCTTCTTGGTTCGTTATCAAGTTAGGGGTATGCAAACTAGGGGCTTTGGTATTTACCGTCTCGTGAGCCTAGCTAGCTCATTGGACTTTAATACTTACTACTCACAGGTTTCGAAACAGTTACATTTTAAATGTATTTACTGAATTGTTTTAGAAAGACCAAAAGTTTGAAAGTTGAGATTGTTGGAAATTTATTTTATCTTATATATTTGATCTGTACAGGTTTGAAATGAATTTGTAAGATATTCCTATATATCTACCTGCACATTGGACAGTTTCGTTTTAATACAATATGAAATCTTGTTCAGCCTTTGGCTGATACTATAGTGTTCAACGTGCAGGGACTTGAAGGTGGTTAGCTCAAGGTTGGGTTAAAGAGTGCGATGGTTTTAGTTATGCTTTAGTATGTTTAATAAGACTTTCACTGTTATCTATTTGACTTTAAAATTTATTTCAGTATGTAATTGTTATTTGACTTATAGCTAGTTTTCATTATTTAAAACTCGTTGACTATTTATTTTCAGTTAGAACATTTTGCCTTGCGGTGATTATAATTAATTATCGCGGTGTAGCACTTTTGAAATTTCCTTAAATTATCTATCTATCTATATATATATATATATATATATATAAAGCAAAATAAATATGCACATGTGTCACAAGCATATTAAATTTGCCACATGTCATAAGAAGAATAAAAGAGTGACACATGCCAATATAGGAAAGAATTGCTTGCACTTAAAATTCATGTCATATATTAGCAATCAAGCTACATATGTGTAGATATTTTATTACTAAAAATTTTACCATCAATCATGGTAAATTTACCTTAAAATTTTGATACTCTATACATTATTATGTTCAGATTTTGATGATAGCAAGTTGCCACCGATTAAGTAGGCTAGAAAACTAAACCTTACATTTTGGTACAAGTGAATTATCTCATTTTGTTTTTTAACTTAAATACTACTTTCATACTCTAAGCAATATAATAAGAAATAAATAAATTAGCATGTAGAAAATCTATGTAATAATGGCATAAATGAATAAGATGTAACAAAGTATTTTAACATATTTCCTATGTTTCACTATACTAGCAACATTTCTTGCCTACACACTACCTAAATCTTTCAAATTATTGATAAGTAAAAATTCTAAAAAGTTGATATATAATATGTATTAAAAAAATCAAATTAAGACCGCACTTGGCTATAACTTTTCTTATACACTTGAGATATAATATGATATAAGATTGATAGATGAATAGTGGTGACTATACTAAGGTTGCAAGTATTGAGAAAAGGATAAAGTATACACTAATCCAGGCAGAAGCATACCAAATTCAGGAACAATAGTAATTAACATGCTAGAAACTAATTAGCTATAAAAAGTCATTGAGAGTGTTTTTGCTCAGAATTAGAACCAGACACTTTTTTTTGTTAGTAGAGAATTATACCAACGAACATATCCATGCAAATTATAAAAAGATTTGAAAGTTGTAAAGGAAAAAGTATTAAAAAACTAGAGGTGCAACTCTTTAGATTAAATTTCAAAAGTTGTGAATGTTATAAATAATCTTATTTTCTATCTATGGTTCTATTTTCTAAAAGATAGTGATGTTTAAGATATTGAGAACATGTACTCTTATATTAATTTTTTCTACGGGATTTGATGTTAACCTTTTCTAAAGGTATGTGGAGTAACTTTTGGAAAAGTCAATTGTATATCTGTATTTCCTTCATTGTTTCATTGTTTTATGATAGTCACAATTACAATAGATATACATATATTAAGGTAAATTTGATCGAGAAATTAGTAACTTAGGGCATGTTTTTTCCGGTTTATTCAGTTCATTTAGTTATTTGCAGTTAAATTCAGTGTAACTCATAGTTTTCCGCTGAATATCGTGATTTTTGCCAAATATATGAATATACATCAGATCATGTTTAGAGGAAAATTTTGCAAAAAAAATAATTACCTTAAACGATTCATGATTTACTTCATTTTCGCTGATTTACTAAATTTCATAATAATTTCTAAAATATTATCTACAAGAAAGGAGACAGTATACTATTCTTCGCCATTAGTTGAATTTTATAATAATTTGAATACATTTGGAAATATAAAATTACAATTTCAAAAAAATTAGATTATAGTGGAAGTTTTGATTTTTTTCTCAAAACAAATTAAATCTACATTTACTGAGTTTGATTTCATTGAAATCCTATACGGGGATGCCGCAGATAGACAATAATATCTACATGAAAAGGAATAGAAGAATTTTTTTTCCAAAATTTGAATATCAATAATGAACTTAAATTTCACGAGTTAGAACAAATAGACATGTAGGGAGTATTGCTATAATATTTATGAAAGCAAATAATACGGCCACCAATTTTATGAAACTTCTACAAAGTGAGTTATCTTGAATCATTGTGACAAGAAATATTCTCTTATAATTATGTTATTTTTATTTTTATTTTTATTACTTTTCCTTATAATTTTGATTTAAGAATGGACTTCTTACGAAAATGCAATTTACAAGTTAGAACAATATTCTGTTGAGGGGTAATAGTCATCATGTACGATTGGGTAAAAATTTGGGTTAAATTTAATTTTTATTAAATAAATGGGTTAAAACAATAAATATGTAACGGGGTAGAACAATATGCTTGAAATTCACGAGTTAAAATAATAAAATATCATGGTATTAATCTAATAAGTGTATATTAAGCACATACATAGGTTATAAGCTAATGAAACGTTTACGTAGTGGACTTACCTTTAATCTTGACTAACAAACTAAATTTATACTCCATCCGTCTCAGAATACTTTATACACTTGATCGGGCACGTAGTTTTAAATGATAAGTTGTTGTTTGATTGTCAAATGTATTTTATTAAAAAAGAATATGTGATAGGAGTTAGTGCAGTATTATTTTATTTGGATGTGAGAGAATAGAGTAATGATTGTTGAAAAGTCAAAATAATAAATTAGTAGTGGGCCATATCCAAAAATAGAAATGTATAGAGCTTTTGGGGACGGATGAAAAAGGAAAATGTATGTAACTTTCTGGGTCAGAGGTTTTTAAGACAATATCATTAGCTTTTTTTTGCAGGATTCCACATGAGTCGAGTATTTTTAAAGGTTGGATTATTTATGATAAACTTTAAATATACAATTAGGGTGAGTAGAACTAGCACAAATAACTATATGAAAGTGTTATTTTTTTAGATAGATATATTTATTTTTATAACAA
The DNA here is from genome assembly GCA_947645195.1 of Patellifolia procumbens. Lineage (NCBI taxonomy): Eukaryota > Viridiplantae > Streptophyta > Magnoliopsida > Caryophyllales > Amaranthaceae > Patellifolia > Patellifolia procumbens. The sequence goes on along the minus strand of CANSGD010000435.1, from coordinate 28,404 downwards.
AAATATTTCCCGTGTTTTACACGGGCCATGACTCTAGTTTATAATATTACATTTTCTAAATAGCGCAATTTCAGGGGTGTTACAATGATTCTAATGAAATTTAATAAATAAATCCAATCCTTCATACATGAAAAATATTGTGCTGCTTAAAATGGAAAAGGCCAAATCTTTCATACCATAATCTAATTGCGTCGTCTATTTGCCCACAAAGAATTAGCTATTTGGTTAAGTATCACCTTCATTTTTGTACACCTTTCTGATGCAACTTCAGCTTGTGAAGCAGCATGAATATCAGGAAGTTCAGATGAAGGTATAAAATTAGGATACTCTTCTAACACTCAAAAAAGGGGATCATCTGGTGAACTTATTCTAATATAGTTATGAAGCGCGAATGTAGCAAGTTAGCAACTATAAATTGTATCTGTGTCTCAATACTAAATAGTGGCATCTTTATAAGTATCTTCCAACTCTGCTTCAAAACTCCAAAAGATCACTCCATACAGCTTCGAAGAGATGAGTGCCAACAATTAAAAGTTTCTTTTTCATTTTGCGGAGGTGTATGTTGAAATTGCGACTTGTGATACCTAAACTGTGGATATGGTACCAAATAACCGTTTCGATCTGGATACCCCTTATCAGCCAAGAAATATTTACCTACGTAAGTATTCAATTTAGAATGTAAAATTTATAATCATAATAACATTTTATCATCATTCAAATCATAAGGTATATATAAATTATACACACCTTCTGGCGGCTAAGGAAATTTCAGTTCTGGAGTTTCAATTGCATGAAGAAAAACACGAGTGTCATGTGCTTAGCCTTCCTAACCTCCTGATATAAATGTAAAACACATATCAAAATCATATGCAACCATAACATTGAAAAAAACGCACCATTCACTATGGGTGTTAATCGAGCGAGACAGCTCGTGAGCTTCTCGAGTTTGACTTGGTCAATACTCAGTCAAAACTAGACTCGAGTTAGTTCGGATCGAACTTGAGCTCGACTCGAGACATTAATGAGACCGAGTCGAGATACACAAAACTAGACTCGAAGACTCGCGAGAAACTCGAATGACATAATATAGGGTAAAAATTATTCAATTTTTATATACAATCAATCTTATGGGTGTAAAACCGACTACAAGACTCGCTAAGAGATCGAGATTGACTCGAGTCAAACTCGACTCGAGCTCGTTCAAATTGGTCAAAACTCGATCGACTCGATTGTCACAGACTCGAATCGAGTTCGACTCGAGATCTTAGTTATACAAAGCTCAATCCGACTCGACTCGTTACCACCCTACCATTCATCAGGTAATTAGCTTAGGGTTTTTCTTTCATTGTTTTAAAAAAACGTTATTTTTGTCAAAAATTCACGTTTTAAACATTTTATACGGTTAGGTGATGTTTTTCCGTTTTAAAAAGAATTGGGGGCAAAAAAATATTTTTTACCCTTTTTTGTCAATAAAAAAAAGGAAGTTGTGTTTTTCGCGAATTAACTAAGGTCCGAATTACGGATGTATTGTTTTGGTGTTTGGATATTGAATAATAGTCTCTATACAATGGGTGAGCACCACCAGCTAGCCGCTCAAATTAGCAAGAATATGACCTGGAACCGGTTACAATTGGTTCCTAAATTTGGAACCGAAATTGGTTGATCGGGTCCTCATTATTGAAAGTAGTTTTTGGAACCAGTTGTGGAGTCTTGGGAACAATTCCGACACTGAGTACTAGTTCTTTGTTGGTGCATTATTGTTTTTGAATGATTCTGACTGTTAGAATTGGTCTAAGAATCGGTTGTCAGTTCCAGTATTGGGTATTTGATATCTGTAACACCTCTGAAATTGCACTACTTCTAAAATATAATATAAAAATAATTTAAGAAAACTCGAAAGATGCTACTACGCGACAATTAATAATAATCACCGCAAGACTAAAGGTTCTAACTGAAATAAATAGTGAACAAAGTTTAAATGATTAAAACTAGCTAGGTACTTAATAATTATTACAGACTGAAATAAAATTCAAAAGTCAAATGAATAACAGCGGAAATCTTATTAATCCTACTAAAGCACTAGATTCATCGCACTCTTTAACCCCACAATGTACCCAAAGACTCAACAACAACAGCCTTTGACAAAGGTTATACTACATAACTCCAACACTAATGTTAATCATGATCATGACTCCAAATAATATATGATAATAGTAGAAACTTAAATTCTTAGCAATGATCTTAAAACTTAACCCAAAACCAAATTATAACTAGGAAACATGACACTCATCATGGCTACAACAATTCAGACCATAAATCGACTAATTAATCGAACGAGGAGACTAATGTCAATCTAAGGTAACAACTTACTAAGAATAAATATTAATTTTGTAAATCAAACTCGAAAACATTCTAATTTAGGCAAATTAAATATCAGACATGAATCAGTTTACTCCAATTTCAAACACCAAAAATTTACCTAATTCAGTTTTATGAAGCCTAATTTAACAAAACGACCAATTTGAAAATCAACACATAAATTGAAATTCAAACATAGAAATAAATCTTGCTTGGTTAATAGAGTAACTAGAATAAAGAAGAATGAAAAAAGACCCGAAATCCACCAGCCTTTGAAAATCCAGATTGTAATCCAAAACGCAAGTCAAAACCCTTTTTTACCCTATTCGAATTTTGATAGTTTAGTTTTTCCTTTTTTATCCCTCTCTCTTCTTTATTTTTATAGTTTAGTTAAGACTAAACCAAATGAGTTTTAACCTAATCAAACTAGGAGTAGGTTCTTAGCTATTTCTTACATAACGTCAAAGTATGGAAGATAATAATTTAATAACAAGATAATTTAAATTATTTTTATAAAATAATTTAATATAAATATTTATTAACAATATATAAAAACACGGGATGTTACAATATCAGATAGGGGGTGCTAATCGAGCGAAACAACTCGTGAGCTAATCGTGTGAGATAGTTTATGAACTACTCGACTCGAGAAGCTAAGAGATCGGGTCAAGATACAAAAAACTCGACTCGAATACTCGGAGGAAATTGGAATGATATAATAAATGGTGAAAATAGTAAATTTCTATCTTATGGGTGTAAAGGCAACTGAAAAACTCGCAAATAGCTTGAAATTGACTTGAGTGAAACTCGACTCGAGCTCATTTAAGTTGGTCAAGACTCAATCAAAACTCAACTCAATTGTGACCGACTCGGGATCTTAATGAGTCGAGTCGGACCCAACTCGACATCACCCCTAATACAAGATGACATTCAAAAACTAAATTTGTTTATCGTTAAACCATAATAAAACAAAATTCACCGCAACATATACTTATTATCATCATTTGATTTATTTTTGCGCAAACTTCCTTTGACGAGATCTTAGTCTTTTAAGACAACAATGTTTCATCATACATAGTCAATAAAACTTTTCTTGCTAGTTTGGTAGTTAGTTTTCATAACTGATAGGATTAATTTCGTAGATTGGCAATGCTTGCAACAACGGACTTCAATTTTTTGTTGGCCTATAACACTTCTGTTCTGTAATTTTTGGTGATAGCCAGAGCAATGGACTGATGGTCTTGAACCCTACGATGGAAGTTTCACCGGGATGCTTTTAGCTCCATGTAATGGGAGATTGTTAGTAAGTATCATTGTCCCAAAAGAAAGCACTAATTCAGTCATGACATCAGTGTATATGAATACTGAATAGAATCATCTTACAAGCACGATTTCTTGCCTGTAATTCTTTGTGATTTGAGTTTGACCCGTAAAAAAAATTTGTGAATTTTCTTAACACTTGTTGAAGCAATTTTGCTGATCACTTCAGAAAACAAAATTTTACTCAAATATTTCTAATTTTCCTTGAAGAAAGATAATTTCATTAATAGAAGGCCATACGACACTTACAATAGATATCAAATAATAACCATTGATTTTTTTTTTAATGTTTTCAATTTGTAGTTTTTCAGATATTTTAGTTTGAAGCTTTAAACATTTTTTTCTAAAGATCTGATGGTAAAGATTGGAAATAAACCTTAATTCATTTAATTTCCTTGATTTATTTAATTTTTTTTTCCTTTTCTTATTTTTGGTGTCCATCCCCCTCTTCCCTTAGTATAGTCTTTATATAATGGGTGAGCACCACCAGATAGACGCTCAAATTAGCAAGAATAGGACCTGAAACCAGTTACAATTAGTTCCTAAATTTGGAACCGAAATCGGTTGATCGGGTCCTCATTTTTGGAAGTGGTTTTTGGAACCAATTGTGGAATCCTGGGAACAATTCCAACACTGAGTACTAGTTCTGTGTGAGAAGGTGCAATATTGTTTTTGAATGAGTCTGACTTGTTAGAATTGGTCCTAGAATCGGTTGTCGGTGCCAATATTGGGTACTTGATATCTGTAACACCCCTGAAATTCCGCTACTTCTAAAATATAATATAATAAATAATTTAAGGATATTCCAAAGGTGCTACTCCGCGATAATTAATGATAATCACGCAATGATAAAAGGTTCTAACTGAAATAAGTAGTCAACAAAGTTTAAATGATTAAAACTAGTAGTTAGGTACTGAAGCTCAGAGCATATGAATACTGAATAAAACTATCTTACACGCACAATTTCTTGCCTAAAATTCATTGTGATTTGAGATTGACCTATAATAAATTTGTGTCAATTTTCTTAACATGCTTCGAAGCAATTTTGCTGATCTCTTGAAATTGAAGTCTATTTATCACAGTTCGTGTAAAAAATACAGTAGATTGTCGTGACATTTGTATAAACTTCCTATCTGAAATTCTGAATCAGAGAGCTTTATGAACTTGTAATTAGATTGGAGTATTTGTTATCTGAAATTCATAATCAAACACACAATGATCTTTAGTATTGTTCAGTACCCTATTTGTGGCGACAACAGTAGAAAATTGCCGAAGAATTGCACATTATGTGGTCTAAACTCTAAACAAATTAAATAGCCATATTCCTATATACAGACAGACATAATAAATTTTCATACTTCATTACTGGCAATTCGACAAACAATTACAACTTTAGAAAACAAAATTATTTACTTAGTATATATTTTTTTTCTTGAAAGAAAGATAATTTCATTAATTGAACGCCATACGGCACTTATAATAGATATCAAATTATAAACTAATACTTTCAATCTAACAAAACCAAACAATAATGTTTTTCTTGGAAACTAATGATCCTAAGCAAAAAACAACTGACAGAATAAAAAAAACGGTATAAAAAAGAACTAAGGTATACTTAAATTCTAGCAGATAGGTATTAAATTACATTACATGACTCAAACAACTTGTAGGATTTGTGGAACAATCTGTTGTAGTAGACGTTGAGCCATGCGCATGTAAGCCCTTTGCGTGAGGTGGATTCCGTCCCAACTCACAAGTCGAGTTGGGTTAGCACAAACAGAAGCTCCCTTGCTTCCACACATATTTGCGAGATCAAAATTGTATGCGTTTTTATCACTGGATCCACAACATGCTTTGTGTACTTCATCTTTCTTGAATCCGAATGCTTCTGCATTGTAAAGAATCTGCCTTAAACTCGAATAATAGTCTCCATAAACCACAGCAATATCCTCGCCAGCATACTCTGCTCGAACTTCTGTAATAGCTTGTTTAAGGATATCATTATGAAACCTGGCAAACTCGTTAAGTCCCTTCAAACACTTTAGGTCATCATATTGATTCGGGTCCTTTGTTTCGAATGCAGCGAGATAAATAGGAAGACAACCGATAGGAAAGTTTCCAGGTACGACAACACGAGTAGCACCAAGACTGATAACTTCTCTGACAGCTTCTTTGATGGCTCCAACAACCTGAGGCACCATAGCTTCTACTTCCTTGATAGACTTACCTTGAAGCAAAGCATAATTGTAATCATTACCACCAGTCTCTATAAAAAACACTGATCTCCTGAGTTTGTTTCGGCATTCTGCAGGACTACCACAGGTAGAGTTGAGATGAGTATTGAACCAGTTAAGCTGAACAGACAAAGAAGAGTTGGTAACAGGTGAAAGTACGCCTTTAGATGCTAGTGTAGCGGTGTCTAGAGCAGTGGAACCGGCTACGGCAAAGTTAAGACCATGAGTATAGTTGGCTTCTTTGTCGAGGAAAGGGCTAAGGAGAGGTAAATGGAAGAAGTTGGCGAAGTAATCGATCATAAGGAGGCCGTCGGAGCAACGACCGGTAGGACGATGGATGGTAGAACCGTAAGGGAAGTTGGCAAAGAAATAACCACCAACAGGATTTTCAAGAACAAGGTTACCGGTATCGCTAAGGGAGTCACCAAACTGGTAGATACTATTAAAAGATAGCTTTTCAGAATCAGGACTGAAGTTAATATTATGTACAGCTGCAATAGCAATAGCAGGAGAGAAAAGAAGAGATGAAAGGAAGAGAAACAGAACAAGGAGGTTGCATGATGACGACTTAGCCATGCTTATGATGGAAAGAGTAATTAGGAAAAAAGTTAATAATAAATTTTGATGGTTTGATGTGAAGAAATTTGAGGAGGGGAAGGGGGTATTTATATTGATTTAGGATGCGTTGATATGACGGTTCATGGCTTAATTAATCCATCTTTTGATAGGATTGGTAATCTTAATTCTAATAGGATAAATTAATCCATCTTCTAATAGGATTATATTAGAGATATATTAGGATACTAAAGATATAGTGAATATCTTTAGGATATATTAGTAGTTAGGATATAATATTTCCTCTAAGATAATATTATATCCTAACTACTAATATATCCTAAAGATATTCACTGTATCTTTAGTATGCTAATATATCTCTAATAGATTAGTAGTACGTAGTAATTTACTCATGGAAGGGTAATTTCGTAAATCTAGGCTTTTCTTATAATCTGTTATTATCCTTGGACTCTATACTATCGCACTTTTTTTATAGACAATTTGCAAAACAAACACCTTGAAAATGCACTTCTGTAAAAAAAAAAGTAAAAAAGCAATCTAGTCTTCCGATTTCATATGGGTCAAAATCCAACTCGTATATAATATCTTCATCCAAATCAAAAGTATTTGGGTTCTCACTATTTGAATATATCTTTCATATTTTTTTTATTAAGCAACAATCCATCTTAAGTTATCTAATTGTTCGAAATAATTGATTAGTCCTTTTATTTAGCAAAAGTTATTAAAAGAGATGGTCTAACTTTATATACGTGCGAAAGAATAATATGTAAGGATTTGGGAGAAATTACATTGTAATTTCTCTATTGAAGTGTATATTTTTTCTTGTGTTTTTAAAGATAATCATTATGTTTTATTTATTTATTTTTTAGAAGGTATTAATTGTAATCTAAAAATAATTTAGATAGTTCGATCAAAAAAAAATTAGATAGTTAAAACAATATAAAAGTACAAAAACATGAGTATTCGTTATTAGCTAATAAATTAGCAATAGTGATCTAGGAATAAAATGACAAAAAAGAAAAAAAAAATATTACCAAAATTTAATGAAAGATGTTTGTAATAAAAACCTTAATTCCTTAATTAGAGGAGATTGATATTTCTTGATTTATTTTTATTTTTTCTTATTTTTGGTGTCCACCCCACCTCATCACTTTGTTAAAAAAGTCCATAACTTTATTTAAAAAAGGGCTTTATTCTCTTTTTTCTATTGGGTTTGGGCTAATGTCTAATTTTGAGTTAAAATTAGACGGTGTCTTGCAAGACCAACTCTTTATTAGTAGGAATATGAAATAATCATCTTGTCAATTTGCGCCATGTTTAATTAACCTCAAAAAATATTATTCAACAGAAAAGTTCAGTTCAGCTACAATAAGTTGATAAATGAATTAGTGATATTCACCCCCAATCGAAAACTTAGATACCAAGTAAAGAAAGATTAAATAAAAACAAGAATTTAGGAGCAGTGGTAATTAGTATACATACGGAAGTTAGGCAAACGAGGCGGAGTTTAGGAGATGGTGAATAAACAAAATTTTGGAAAATAAAAATATTTATCTAACGATAATTGATAATTGAAAAATAAATTACTAATCATTATTGTTAATCACTGTTATCATATTAATATTAGTCATAGATGAATAAAGAACAGCAGAAAATCACAATAAAGGGGAAAAAAAAAATACATCGAGTGAAATAATATTACAAAGTTGGCGTGTGTAGTTTCATAATGGGTGAAGAAGAAAATCAAGATTTGCAAAATCAAAGGAGGAAACGGAGTGCTAAGAAAAGACGTCAAGGAAATCACTGACTCCTGAGCAAAGAGGACGTGAAAATGCGGACAGACGAACCAAATATGCCCTTACACATCCAGAAAATGCGATCCCTTATCAAGACGATCAACCTCTATCATTCCCCTGTACACAGTCATTGCATGAGTTCAAATTGTGATGAACCCTCCAACTCATCACAACTTAGAAGGCCCATGACGGACATTACCAACACTGATCATAGTGTTCGGGATGGAAACGAAGGACTTGAATATAAGAATTTTCAACTTAATTAGCATAGTATAGAGATGCACAAACAATCATTTAGTTTACTTATCAACATGAAACACCTTTTCAATCATGCAGTACACCCCATTAGTGAACTTCGCTCACTCGATACACGGGCAAACTTTCAAAATCACATTCAAATGTTCAATGAAAGTTATGGGGACTTAGCAAATGATGAAAACAACTTGCCTAACCGATTCTTTTGTGTTGGAGAAAGTAGTACAACCAATGAAAATTTATTGGACCAAAGCAACTTGGCCAATCGTTTCTTTTGTGTTGGAGAAAGAAGTAGAGTTAATGCAAACACATCACACCCTACATCAGGCATCACACACATTTCAATTGGTGCTCGCGTGGAAAATCAAAGTTCCTTACCCGATCAATTTCTTGATATTGGTGACAACAATACTTTTGACGCCAATAACGACATATCAAATCTCATCACCGATGATATAAGAGTTGGGAAAGTGGGACGACGTGGTTATCGAAATTGTGCAAGAAATTACCATGAGTCCCAAGGGGTGCCCATTTTTAATTTGCCTTCAATGACGACGTGTCCACATTGTCAAGCAAGACTTTTCCATTGCGAATCTTCTGAACTTTGTTGCTTAAGTGGGAAGGTCAATCTACCTCATACTCCTTTGTCCTCTGATTTACTTGGCTTATTTTCAGATCATTCGGAAAGGGGCAATCATTTTAGACAAAACATCCGCAAGTACAACCATGTCTTCGCGTTCACTTCAATGGGGGTACATATAGACGATGAATTAGCCAATGCACGTCAAGGTGTGTACACATTTCGTGCTCAAGGTTCAATTTATCATCGTATTGGTGGTTTTTTACCTTTGAACACAAATGATCGTCCTCGGTTTCTCCAACTCTACATTTATGATACAAATCATGAAAATGAAAACCGTGTAGCTGAAAACTCTTCATTTCCGATCGATATTATTGACAAAATTAAGCATGTTTTAAATGCTCATAATCCTTTTGTCCATAAACTTCGTCATCTTGCTCAACGTAGTGACTTACAAGACTGCAAATTTGTCATCAAAGAACAACCTCCTAATAATCACCAATATTCAATGCCGCCAGCTTCCCAAGTGGCGGCCATTGTAGTTGGAGGAGATGATGTTGCTAACTTGAAAGAGCGAGATATTATAATAGAGTCTGTCAATGGACATCTGATGACAATCAAAGATACCGCGGGTTATTACGACCCATTGCAATATCCTCTATTATTTCCATACGGCTCCTGTGGTTGGGATTCAAACAGTCGCACTGCAACTGGTAGAAAGTTGACATGCCGAGAATTCTACGCATATATGTTTCAGGTGCACATTTCCTTATGACTATTATAAGTACGTTTATTATCCCTACAACTTTATATTAATATATCATTGTAACAAAACAATTTCTATGTTCCTTAGATGCGAGAAAATTTTGATTCTCTGATCTTAAGAGGCGGGCGTTTACTTCAACAATTTGTTGTTGATAATTGTGTCAAAATACAAGCATCCAATTTGAGATGGATTGCACTCAATCAAGACAAGATACGTGATGATTTGTACAAGGGTCTAGAGGATTCTCTAAATATTGGAGAGTATAATACAGGTTCATATTCATTTAGCTTAACCACGTGTATACTGAAATTAATCAACTCCTAAATTAAACATAATTTTTATATCACGGTTTTCCTATATCCAGAGAATGTGGGACGAAGAATTATTCTACCGTCTTCATTTGTTGGCAGTCCTCGAGATATGCATCAGACGTATCAAGATGCAATGGCCTTGGTGCAAAAGTTTAGCAAGCCATATATATTTTTGACAATGACATGCAATCCATCTTGGTCAGAAATACAATCCCAATTATTTCCTGGTCAAGTGCCAAACGATCGTCCATACCTACTGACAAGTGTGTTTCATGCTAAATTTGAAGAGTTAAAAAAAGATGTTCACGAAAGGGGAATCCTCGGAAAGGGGTAGCTTATGTATATGTAGTGGAATTCCAAAAGAGGGGACTTCCACATGTTCATATGCTACTGATCCTCGATCAAAATGACAAGTTAACCACTCCCGATGATTATGACAAGATTGTGAGAGCTGAAATTCCTAATGAGCAACAAGAGCTAGAATTGTGCAAAAGAGTTCTTAAACACATGATTCATAGTCCATGTGGTGTTCACAATAGAAATTCCCCGTGCATGAAACAAGGGAATTGTAAGAAAGGATTCCCGAAGTCATAGAATACATTGCAAGGAAATGACTCATACCCTGTATATCGCCGTCGACAAGATCGTCCGCCTGTACCATTACGTTAGAATTCTCGGATACATGTAGATAATAGGTGGGTCGTTCCGTACAATCTAGTTTTGCTCCTAAAGTATGATCGCCATATCAACATAGAGATATGCAGCAACATTAAGGCGGTCAAATATCTCTATAAGTTTATACAAAAGGGTTCCGATAGAGTGTCCATGGAAGTTCAAAATGGTGATGAAATCGCACAATATGTCGACGCGAGATGGATTTATGCACCTGAAGCTTTTTGGAAATTTTACAAATTTCCTTTGACTCGAATGTGTCCATCTGTAGATCGTTCGCAAGTCCACTTGCCAAACATGCATCAGGTGAGGTTCGAAGGAAACCAACACATCTCAAGTGTATTAGCAAACCCGAGAAACTCCCAAACGATGTTGACTCAGTTTTTCAAGATGAATGCAAGTGAAAATAATGCGAGACAATATCTTTGTAGAGAATTCCCAAAGCATTATAGATGGATAACAACTACGCGCGAATGGCAGCAAAGGAGAAGCAAGCAACGAGTAATGGGTCGAATGTATGTAGCATCTCCATTAGAAGGGGAAAGATTTTACTTGAGATTGATGCTCAATCATGTAAGGGGTCCTCAATTGTTTGAACATTTAAGAACGGTTAATGGTGTCACGCACCCAACATTTCGTGCTGCTGCAGAGGCCCTTGGTCTAATTAAGTCAGACGAAAGCGTTCGTCAATGCCTTTTAGAAGCATATTCTGTAAGAATGCCATCATCATTACGAAGATTATTTGCAACCATCTTAATCTATTGTCAACCAACGGGTTTACGTGCCCTTTGGGACGAGTTTTTCCCCTACATGGTTGAGGATTATCCATGTTCAAACATGATAAGTGACAATGATGTACTCACTCATAAGCTTCTACTTGACTTAGATCGTTTATTTCAACCGCTTAGGAAAAGAATTTCTGATTATACAGAGTTGCCTTCTTTGCCTGAAAGTACCGAGGACATCAATGAGCTTCTTGCAATCATGGAGGAGTACTTCTCTGTGCCTGTTCTAGAGGTGGACTTGGCATGCGTTAACACTCTGAATAATGACCAACAAATTGCATTTAACACAATAATGAATGCTATCATTTCAAAAACCGAAGGAACTTACTTCGTTGATGGTCCAGGGGGTACCGGGAAAACATTCTTATATAGAGCACTACTAGCTACTGTAAAAGGTAGAGGTGAGATAGTTATTCCGACAGTGACGTCTGGAATTGCAGCTACATTGTTGCACCAGGGAAGAACGTCGCATTCAACTTTCCAGCTTCCACTGAAACTTGATAGCTCATCAACTTGCTCCTTCACAAAATGTTCTAAAACTGCCATAGTTCTGAAGCACTCTACCTTAATCATATGGGATGAGGCTCCAATGACATACATATATCAATTTGAAGCTGTTGATCGATCGCTCAAAGATCTAATGGGGAACGACTTGCCATTTGGGGGAAAAGCTATTGTGTTTTGTGGTGACTTCTTACAAGTCTTACCAGTTGTTCGAAATGGAACAAGAGCTCAAATGATCGATGCATCATTCGTAAGGTCCCCTATTAGGAGACACATACGCATTTTGCATTTGAGAGAAAATATGAGATCAAGAGATGATAATGCATTTGCTACTTTTTTACTCTCGATTGGGAACGGGGATGAACCTACTATTCCAGATGAAATGATAAAATTGCCAAACCATATGGTAATGCCATTAATTGATGATACCTAGATTGAAAGGTTGATTGATCAGATTTTTCCAAATTTAACTAAGCATGTGCATGACGGAAATTGTTTGGTTGAAAGAGCCATTATCACACCCCTAAATGATGATGCCGACAAGATAAATGGTAAAGTTGTCGAGAAGCTTTTAGGGGAAGGAAAAACATACTACTCAATTGATACCATTCCTGAAGATAGGAGAAATTTGTATCAACAAGAGTTTTTGAATTCAATTGTAGCTTCGGGGTTGCCTCCTCATGCTCTTACTTTGAAGCCTGGGGGTACCACTAATGCTTTTGAGAAATATTGATCCTAAAAATGGTCTTTGTAATGGAACAAGGTTACTTTGTCATTCACTGAAGGACCATTTTATTGATGCTGAAATTTTAACGGGACATTCTAGGGGCAGCAGAGTATTTTTGCCTAGAATTCCCTTGAAAATTGCTGAAGATATAAACTTGCCGTTTGAGATGGTTAGGAAGCAGTTTCCAGTGAAGTTGAGTTTTGCCTTGACTATAATTAAGTCTCAGGGGCAAACTATTCCCCATGTTGGCATATACCTACCAGATCATGTATTCAGCCACGGTCATTTATATGTGGCACTATCACGGGGAATTTCAGAAAATACAACAAAGATTATAGTGAAAAAGGGAAAAATACAAGGATAGGAAGGAACATTTACAAAAAAATATTGTATACAAAGAAGTTTTATTGTCTTATAATTAGGTAGATTTAATCAATGCTTATGTGTTAACGACTTTGTAATAAGAGCATATTGTAGATATCAATTTCTCTAAGCATAAGCATTCCAATTGTTACCTTACGTATTTCAATTTCAAGTACTTCAAGCACAAAATTTGATTATTTCCTTACATATTGTGTCATTCATTAATGTCTAACTAAACTTTTATTTAAGATATACATTTATTATATCACCTGATATATATTGTAAACTAAATTTGTATAGGATGGAGTATCATTATCCACCATTTATGTATTTGTTTCCTTGCCGGACACGATTATATGATGTCCGAGCTCGATTGGTTAGTAATTACAACGTGTTTAATTACAAGCATCGAGGTATAGAGAAGCAAATTTGGAAAATGCTTTTTGCCGATGCTCAGGTAAATATCGTATTTCAAATGATTTATAAATATTATACATTTACAAACATAATGACTTCTTTTGAGATTTTGATAGGGTGAGGCCATACAATGCACTATATTCTCGCCTCATGTTGAAAACTTCATAGGAAGGTTTCAAGAAGGATTCATTTATATTCTTCTTGGTGTACAAGTAGTCCATGCTGATGAGAAAAATAAAATAGTGCAAAACTGGAAACAAATGATAATGAAAGGGGACACAAATGTTATATGTGAAGAGGAGGATGACATTGCAATACCTACATTCTATTATGATTTAGTTGCCTTGAACCGACTACAACTTCCAATCAACAGTACTGACAGAGTGATTGGTACTTTTCTTACTATTTCTTCAATATCAATATATATATATAAAAGAAGCTTTTTTCGGGAGCATTCGGCATGCCATGTCACAAAATATAATTTACTCACAAAATATAATTTAATACTATATTTTAAAAAAGATAATTAGACTTTTGGATAGATAAAAGATAAAGTTTGAGTTTTAAAAAGATAATTAGACTTTTGTACAAATAAAAGATAAAGTTCGAGTCTCAATAAACTACAAGAATCATTATAATTTATGAATTAATCGTAACTTTAGTTACGCAACTCAAATAATTATAATGTTTACACCTTTGGACTCGGTTCGAAATATACTTCAAAATAAAATTCATTTTGACATACTTATCTTATTATTACGTAAGGGTATCCATTAAAAGAAGCTTTTTTCGGGAGCATTCGGCGTGCCATGTCACAAAATATAATTTACTCACAAAATATACTTTAATATTATATTTTTTATAAGATAATTAGATATTTGGAAAGATAAAAGATAAAGTTTGAGTTTTAAAAAGATAATCAGATTTTTTGATGAATAGTATCGAAAAAGATAAAATTGATAAAAGTCATGTGATTCTTTGAATATGAAAATAAGATATATCACAATTTTTTTCATTAATAGTTATGTAAAAGAATTGAAGAAAAACACAAAGATTTAATGCAATTCATTAACAATGTGTGAGCTATTTCCACAAGAAAAGGTAAACAATTTATAGTATAGTGAGGAGAGATACTACAATATTCAAAATTATGGGGGCAAAGGTTAATATAGGGTTTATATATTGCCCTTCTAATTAACCTAGACTGAATGAACATATTAACGAATCCAGAACATAAATGGTTTACTAAACCGCATACACCGAAACTTCGAAAAACCTTCGTACTTGGTTAATCTTAGCGCCAGATAATTCAAGACATATATCAATGTTAATATTATGTTATATATATATATTTTTTAAAAAGAATATACTCATATTCCCTCTATTATAAGAGTTGGCAAACTTTTATTACATATATTCACAAGTCAAGTAATACACTTAATTCTGGCAATAGTATACTATTTATTCCTTCTCATTCTAACAATTAGGGTTTCATACTCTCTCTTCCTCGATTATCATATCATATTATATTCCGTCATATTTAACTCTTTATATAAATAACATTTGATATTAAAACCAACTAAGCCCTAAAATTAGCATACTCAATGCCAATGGGTAAATTATTATTGAACAAATGATAATTTTTTAAATATTAATATGTGCATTGGACGCGCCACATAGAATTTTCATGTCACAAAATATATTAGTAAATTCTATAAAAAATTATATTACTTTTTGAAAAGATAATTAGAGCTATGGATAAATAAAAAATATAATTTTTGAAGAAAATTATAGTTTTGTATAAAGAAAAGATAGAATTTGATTGTGAATAAGTTGCAAGGATTATTATAATGTATAAACTAATTGTAACTTTAGTTATAAAACTCAAAAAATTAAAATTTCTATACATTTGGATTCACCTTGAAGCATACTTTAAAATAGGACCCAGTACAATATACTTATCTTATTATTTCATAGGGATACTCGCTACTGGATCAACTATTTGGCGGGCAGTTGAAGATAGCCTCATGACTGAAGTTAATATGTAAAGGAGGCTTTTTCTCGAGATCATTGAAGGCGCCAATAAGAAGCAAGTTTTTTTTACCAATAAGATCAATGGTAATTAACATTTTTTCTTTTAATTCACTAAAGACAACCAATAAAATTGAGGATAATTAACTTTTAGATTTTATTTGATATAAGTAGAGATAGATTTACTATATAAAAACAATAAGGAGGAAAAAAATATTTGTAGAAATAATGGAAGAAAACCCGCGATAAGGATAAAGAAGAACAAAATTTTCTGACATATTTAGAAAATAATTAATGTGAGAAAATTTTCTTCCAAATAACTACTTTGATAAGATACCAAAGAATATATCTAAAATATCAACTTTGATAAGACAAGGAGAAATTTTTTTTCAGGGAAAATATATTTACTTTGAATTTTGAAGAAAGATATACTCCCTCCGTCCCAAAATCTAAGTCAAACACAGTCTTCAAAAGGCACCTCTGACCCTCTATATATTCAATTTCATGGTAGTAAAAAATATAAAAAGTTCATATTATGAAAGTATATATTATGGCGAAGCTAACAAGATCTCACACCGGTATATTTTCTTGTATATATTAATAAGAATATTTGGTCAAAGTTTTTAAAGTTTGACTCCCAAAATAGAAAGGGGACTTATATTATGGGACGAAGGGAGTATAAAATATTATCAAATAAGGAAATTAAAAAAAAGATATTATCTCTCCAAAAAAAAGTTAGAACAATAATGAAACATACCGGCCATGTGCTACTACAAGGAGTTTATCGAAACTCTTTACCATGGATGTATTTTGTCCGTAAATACTTGCAGATGTTTCCTTATTTTTTTGTTTTGTTTTGTTCCTCAAAAGTAATTAGTAATTTATTTAGTTTCTAATATATTTTAATTTTCTACATACGTGATACTTTTGACTTGCTATGTCAATTAAATCTAGATAATAGAAAGAAACGAATATTTACTGTGGTATTGTGAAATTTGGCTTTGAGTTATGAGATTCACTACAGACTAAATAATAGTAACAAATCAATCGTGAAACTAATCGATTTTGCTTTTAAAAAGACAAGTAAAGGCATACCAACATTAGGAGTGGATATCTTTCAAAAACAAATAACTACAACATATTTGCTATGTCTTTTTAGTTAAGCTTGATCACATAATGTGAGAGTTGGACAAACACTGAAATTAGAAATTAAACAGATAAAGTATATACCTTGGTAGCGTAAACATTTACCAAGCTGATTAAGCACAGTAGCCACACAAATTATTAATTCGTGCATTAGCAATTAAAATGCGAGTGTGTCCGAGTGATACTTAACTTTTAACGCTACAACGAATCAAAAAATCCGTGCATCGTACGGGCTTAGAATCTAGTATATTCTTGAAGGAAACACTTTTAATGAAAAATCTCTATCATTGCTAGATGTGATGGGATTGATACTATATGTTTCACCAATTGAGTCAATACGAGGAAATTCGGTGAAAAGAGATGTGGTAATAGTGGATAAAACGTAAGCTCTTTATTCAACAGTTAATTTCTATTTATACTTCTAATGATAGTATGTTGTGGATGCACAAATGTCTTAATAGTGTCGTTTTCTAACCGCAGTATAACAGTTAAGAGGCTAACACTTTGGAATGATTTTGTGCACCTTCTTGGTGATGAATATCTAAGCCAAGTTGATGTTTGTCCACTAATTGTTGCGTGTGGTTTACATGTAAAGTATTTCAATGGTACAATGCTCAAACTATATGTATTTTAGTTAAATTGTTTATTTATTGACATTTAGGAGTATATCTTTATTTCATACTAACTTTTCATGTATTAATATTACTACAAACAGGTACATGTCTTACAACGGGATATTACACCAGGATTTATGTTAACCCAGTGAATGATACATACATCTAACTTATCTACTTGGTATGTAACAAATAACTATATTCATGTATAGAAACAATTACTATATTTAAATTCAATAATATCTAAATGGGTAGGTATGCATCGGAGAAATTGGCAAAGAAAAGGGTTGCATGGTTTCGTTCAACTACATTCTCAATACAGTCATCTATCGCTATCTCTAATGCGCCCCGAATCAGATTAGAGCAATTTAGGACTGTGGGAGGGGTAATTTACGTAACTAAACTTGACATTGTTCGTAATAATATAATAGATGCACATAGACTGCTAACATGACATTGCTTTCTATTATAGGTACAATATTGTCGAGTTGTCGCATAGCATGTCATATTGAGCATGTTGATGATCTTATTTATGAAGCATGTACTAATAGTTTCCATAAAGTTTCCATGGTTCAAGGAGTTCCTGAATGTGAACATTGCAAACATATGAACGTTATAACCATTTCGAGGTATGAATCTCAAAGTATAGAGATTGTTAAAAGCAAATTTTGTTTAAGTAATTTAATTTAATCATATTGCAGATAAAGTGACGTTTCACTTCAGCGCTGTAAGGAACACGGCTTATTCATTCTAATATAGCGTCTTCCGCCGACTTCTGCCAAGAGTCGCAAGTTTTAGAGTAAGTGGTCTTTTCTTGAATTCGTAGGTGATGCCCTGAAGATTACAGGACAACCCGGAGGGGCACGACTCCGAAGGCATTGAGAGGCACCCGTAGATACGCTTTATCTCTAATTTAATAACAGGTTATTATAGCGACTTACTTTATTTGACAAAAATGATACTTTAAAAGTTACAATACTAAATGAACTTGCACAAATCGTTTTGGGATGCAAGGCTACTGATATGAAATTAGTACTTCAGCAGGTAAATCATCAATTACAAACAAACTTTTTTAATTGTTAAATCCCTACTTGCATCTCTATCATTAAAGATTTGTTGCTCATATTTTTGCAGCCCAATGGATCCACTCAGATCTTGAAGAAAGTATTTCAGTTTTTGGATTCAAAGCTTTTTCAGGGGGTCTTGCATCCACCGATTGCAGATTTTAATTCAGAGCAATCTTATAGTGTTGCTTACGTGTTGCAAGTCGATTGGAGAGAGGAGTACATGTGGTGAGGCAACTACAATGAAAGCAAACGCACCAAGTGAAAAGCACTACTTTAGATGCTTACTTACTCTCTTTGTTATTACATTGTTGCATTTTTAAGAATTTTTTTGATTAACACAATTTCTTCATTTGCTAATCGTGTGAACCGTTTTCTTATATATTACTACGGGTCGTTATATTTAATTTGACAATTACAATAATTAATTTCATATTTTCCGCACACATATCTAAACAATCTCAAGTAAAATCTAGGTCACGCCATCATATTTTCATACAAGGCTAGCCTTATATACAAGGTTAGTAATTATTTACAGCTCGAAATATGAAATATGCATATCTAGATTTCTATGCACGCGATGCGTGCGACAACAATTTTATTATGAAATTTTATAATCTACAGTAGATAATTTTATGGATAGTCGCATCTTACCGCTTAAACTTTTCATGTTTTTAGAAACTCCCACCTTAATGATTTTTTTTAGATTCCACCTACCATTTACAATTTTATTAAAAACTCCCACCACTTAACGGTTTTTGTCAAATTTCATTAACAAAAAACCGTTAAGTAGGTCCCACATATACATTTTGTTAACATAATGGAACTTGAAATAGTTGCAATTCTTTCCAAATAGTTGCAATTCGTTCTAAATTTGCTCTAAATTTGTTAAGGATTTGCTCTTAAATTGATGGAATTGACTTCAATTTCAGCGTAAAATAATAATACAATGCATATGTGGGGCCCAGGGTTTTGTTAACGGAATTTAACAAAAATCATTAAGTGGTTGGAGTTTCTAATAAAATTGGGAATGATAGGTGGAAATTTAAAAGAAAAATTCATTAAGGTGGGAGTTTCTAAAAACATGAAAAATTTCGGTGGTTTTGAACAAAAAAATCCTAATTTTATTTGCATACGATGTGTGTTTTAGCTACTGTAATATGATAAAATATGAAGGTACATAACATATTTTATTTTCAAGCTAAAGTCATTTTGGATCATTTTTCTTTGAAAACATCCCTTACTCCCCACCATCAACTACAACTTTTGTTATATAGTATCCGTGAAGGTATTTTTTGCTCATTGTCCAAATGAGAAAAAATTCAAAAGTACTTGAAAATAATTTATCATATTTCTCACTCGTGCTAAAATACTTTATCAAGATCAATTTGATCAAATGTACCTTCACTCATGAATAATCAATTACTCATGTATTTCAAAATAAAAATTTCAAAAGTATATAAAAGTATGGTAAAGTGGGTGTCTATGTATATATCTCAAGAAAATTGTTGATATTTTTTTTTAATTGTTTTTACTTTATAGGTTTTTAGATATTTTAGTTAGAAGTTATGAACATCTTTTATTAAAAATCTGATGGCTTAATTTGGAAATAAAACTTAATTACTAAATAAACTCATAATTTTATTTTAATTATTTTTCCTTTTTTTGTTTTTGGTGTCCACCCTCACCTCTTCACTTATATAATAGAGATAATTTTATTTCAAGAAAAATTAATTAAGGAAAACTCTAGTAACCATTCAAAGAGTCAAAATTAGCAAAATCAAGCTCAGCTTTTCAAAAATATAATAAATAAATTAGGCCCTAATATCATGCAAGCATATAGATATACTATATGCTCTATTTGGTGCTTAGTGGATAACAGTTAGCAGATAGGTGATTCTATTAAACAGTTTAACTAGCTGATTATATTAGTTGCTTTGACTATTAGCTGATTATATTTCAATGTGTTTATTAAATTAAGTAATAGCTGGTAATTGTTTGATTTTTAGAACCACAAAATTGACTCTATAAGAGGATAGGAACGAGCTCTATCTTATGGACATGGCATCGTGAGAGCAAAGAGGACAAACGCATCGAGGTCAGCAACATCTAATCAAAGGACTTTTTCCCTAAAGAGTAACACGATATGGGAGTGCAATTTTTCTGCCCGCTGCTCTTTGATTGCAGTCAGAATGATCGAGTGACATTGTTTCTTCGGCCCGAACTAAGGAAGCCCTTAGATATGATGCAAAATGGATCTTGTTCTATCCTTGGCATAGATTTCTCTATGAAAAATACAAATTGGAAATTGGCCTTTTATGAATATATTGGCAATAATCCGGCGAAAGGAGGATCATTTAGAGCGAGCTCAATGGACAACTGGCTGGAATTGTCTACCTGAGACTGTCCCTTGGCCCGTAGGTCCTGACACAAGGTTAGAATTATACGGTTGAAGTTTAGCTTTTCTTTGAAAATGCTCCTATTAGAAGGTTTTTAAAAAAAAGAATTAGCTTATTTTACTCAATCTGCTAGTAAAATCTGCTAGTTATCAAACAATAAAATTAGTTTTTGGAAGATCATACCCAACATAAAGCTGTCAAGATTTCTTATTTTAACCTGTGAAAAACATAACATTAAAACAATACTACTTTTTGACTTTTATTTTAGGAGAATATATTCGTTGATAAATTTAAAGACATTATTTTCTACTCCTCCTTGCACCAATGACGATGCGACAAATCATCTTTTAAACACATTATTGTACTACATGCTAGGATTGGTTAGCTTGTGAGGTCTATTTCAACCCGTTAGATTCATGCTATTATCCAACTTATTTTTATATGTGTGTTAGTTCCTCTTTAGCGACTTGATCTTGATCTTGGCAACGTACTTGTTGATCCTCGATGACAGTTTCTCATATGCTGTGATAGAGGCGTTTATTTGATAATTTCTTGAGCCTTTACTATGATTCACATGATATATTTTCCATCCTAGCCCCGCTGAGCCTAATGACCTATGCTTTTGTTTACTTAGCCATATTACAAGCCTATTGTATTCGTTGTTTTAATGATGACAAATAATGTTTTAAGACTTTATAATAAAATGTATATAAATTGTTCTTATCATTTTATGTGTTTGATTAATAATTAATTTAAGTTTAACTTGTGGAGAAATGGTTAAGAGTTTAACCTAATCAAGTGATTTAAATTAATTATTATATTCACTCAAATAAGTTATGTGTTTTGAACTTACGTTTATTTGAATTAGATTTTACTTAGGATTTAATTTAATATTTATCTGTTCTTTATTTACTTTGTAACTTATGGAAATAATTAATTTAATTATGACTTGTGCAGAAAAGGTTATTAGTTTAACCTAGTCAAGTTATTTTAAATTAATTATTAAGCACTCAAACAGATATTTTATTATTTGCTTTAAATTAAACTAATAACATGGAATATTCTTTTAAATAAAATAAAATTCCATGATATTAGATGTAGTATTTCTTGAGGTATTTAAGCAGATTTGAACGAGTCAAATCTAGTGTAACAAACACTATGTCCATGCGCTTGAAAAAGAAAATTGCCCAGCCAGGTTGTTCCTGGAATCTAGGAAGTCAGTTCCTAGAATCCAGGAAGTCAGTTGACTGACTACTAAGTCAGTTCCTATGATCTACGAAGTGCAGCAACCAACTATGACCACTACCAAAAGCATGCTACGATTGTGAAGTAAGTGCTAACTGAGTGTGTAACAACTTAGCAACAACTTGCTGATTATAAGGAGCGTGTAACAACCAAGGCTTACTCAGCAACAGACTAATTCTGTTAGCAGTTCCTGGTTTTTAGGAACACCAGAAACTGATTGGTCAGTTAGTTCCTGGAATCTAGGAGGTGTAACTAACCGCCAAGTATTCAGCAATCAACAAGCTAACAACATGCTGATTTAGTGGAGATTGTAGCTAACTAAGACATGGACTAGTTTCATGGGAATAACGGCTACAAACATGGAGATCATGGCCTATAATTAAGCAGCCATAACTACCTTAAAGAGCAAGAATAGGAGGGTTTTTAAACTCCTATAAATAGTGTGAAGGCTGCACAAAATGAAGATTAAGACTTTCCAGATTTTCATGTTCACATGTATTCTGAGTGTTGGGTGAGAGAAATTAAAGAGAGAAACTTGTGCAATCAAGAGAGAAAGAGAAGACTTCGAGTGAAATCAAGTGAGAAGACTTCGAGTGAAGTCGAGTGAGAAAGTCACGTGTTCAGGGGGAACAAGGTGACTGGGAACAGGTTCCTAGAGAAACAGGGTGAGAATTTATAATAGGTTGTACAAAGTTGTAAACGCTATTATAAATAAGAGAAGGCAGGGTTTCTTCCTAGAGAAGTTTGGAAAAATACCTTGTTAAGTAATCTCCTATGTTCCTACTCTTTTTAGCTTATTCTCTTTTGTTTATTTAATAGTTTTTATATTCCGCATTAAAAGTGTCTAAAATCCCCACAACTACAATTCACCCCTCCCCTTTTGTAGTTGATCTAGTGTTCATACTAGACTAACAAAGCCCTAAGCCTGTCATTTGATATTGCCCAAGCCTAGCTTGGGGGAGCATCAATAGCATATGTTTGGTCTTGTATTGGCAAGTTGTTTGAGGAGGTCGGTGAAACGTTATTTTGGTTAGTTCAAAGGGTTGAGAAAAAGAAAGAGAAAAAGAAAACAATGAAAAGAATTTTTTTATTGATTGTTAGTTCAAGGAAAAAAATGCAAAAAGTGTGAAAAAGAAATTGAAAATAAATTGACTCCTTGTTCTTTCATCCATTGTTCTGAAAATAGAAAATCTTGGTTGTGGTTGTTTCGTGAGTTCAAAGTTAGACTATGTTTTGGGATGTGTTGATTGCCATGGGAATTGTTGAGACCTCATTTGGTCTTAGTTATTAGTGTTAATTGCTCCCCTATGTTGGCTTTACCACCACATTTCCTAAATGTTTTCCCTACCTAAACCCAAAGCTCCATTACAACCTTAAAAAGACCTCTTGAGCATGTATTTCTTTGTTTACTGGATTGATGCGTAGTCAAATTACCAAGGTTAAAGAGTATGTTCGCTACTAGAGTCGACCTGGATAGGATGAGTGACATATAACCTTTCTAAATACATGAGAGTGTGAGTGAGAAGAGATATTATGGTTGGGTCGGTTAGTGTTAGGGCACATTCTTTGACTGCCGCAAAATTGAGAGGAGTGACAACCCAATGAGCACCATTTCAGGATGTGTAAGTCATGTAGCAAGTTGAATGTTGAATCTGCTTTGATGATTGGTGGTTCGATTGATCTGATTAGCCAAACTTGAATTATGCTTGCTTGAATGATTCTTAGTCTTGAAATTTTTGAGTTTTGATGTTTCCTATCTAAGGGGTGAGGAAATTTATTCCACGATCATGACTTGTTTGCTTGAGGACAAGCAAAGGTTTAGTTTGGGGGAATTTGATATTATTATTTTATATAGAGTTTTTTCCTTTGTTTTACAAGCTAAAATGTGTATTATTGACGCACTTAGGAGCTATTTATGCTAACTATTTTGATATAGTTGTGGTTTGATTGTTTTATAATGTTTTGCAGGATTTAGGGAAAGACTCTTATTTTCTGTCATATGTCATATTGACCACCACACTGTAGCGGAGAAGCTATAAGGCATGTCGGAGGTCTTAAGATCATATTTGAGCCCCTTAAGAAGAAGAATTATTGAGGAACTTGGCGTCTGAAGCCAAGTAATGAAGTTGTCTAGGAATGGCTTGACCGGACGGCGTCGGGCAACCTATGCCCGATCGGGCGTCGATCTTCTAAGTCATTTTCAGCTGATTTCTGGCCCGATCGGGCGAAAACATACTTGGCCAATTTTATGTTTTGAAGGCATTTCAAGAGAAGCTTGGCCCGATGGTGTCGGGCAGCCATGCCCGATCGGGTATTAGGGTCTCGGCCCCGATCGAGCGACAGCACCCGATCCCATCGTGCGCCTGTGCGCCTGTGCATTTATTGTTGCTGCTGCTGTGAAGACAAGACTCGATAGGGTGGCTCTTTGCCCGATCAAGCGGATGACACGGAGAGGCGATTTATCGATTTTCCGTCCTACCTTATTCGTTTTCTTAGGTTAATATAAATAGCTTGTAGTTTATTTTTACAAACATCTTTCATTATCTTAAATCTTATGAGAGAGCCTTTAGAGAGTTTCTTAGTTTTTCTACTATAGAAGAGATCAAACCTTGATTCGTTTTCAATAAAAGTTATTGCTTTCAATCAATTGGTATTTTTCTTTCTCTTATTATTTTTTTATTAGTTCATAATTGTTCTAGCTTAGTTTATTGATTTATTCATGATGCAATTATTAGGTTTTCATATTAGAATTATTATTGTTAATTTAATCATGTCTGAGTAGATCCTTTCTAAGATATTAGAGAGGGAAGCCATGTTTATACCATGATTGTGGATTAGATTGCTATTAATTTCTAGGGCTTGATTAGAGCGAGTGTAGTGTGATTGTTCTTGATTAGTAATTAATATTAGTGGCCAATTTCATTGATTGCTTGTGGTTAATAATTGTTCTTACAGACCCGTCTTACGATTAGAGGCCTATGAGGCTATGACACACCAGTGATTCTGATTATGTTAGTGAACATGCAGCATATGTTCTGGAATATGCTGATGAATTTGAGGGCTTCAACAAAGAATGCAGAATATCTTCTGGAATGTGCAGTTCTCCAGATAACGCCGCATCCATTTTGCTGCAAACAGATTCAAAATTATACTACAATTTAATCACCTAAAACCCCAACTCATGACTTCTTGCTCATTCTCTTCTCATTTCCCTATTTCAATTTTAGTCTCGAGATATAATAAGCGATTTCTAAAAAGCATATGATTTATCGAATGAACTAGACTAGTCACTAAATAGATTAAACTAGTCACTAAATATATTTAACACTGAGTTTTGAATGAACTAAACAGGTTATGAAATGAATTAAATAGGTCACAAAATGAATTAAACTGGTCAATATTTTCAGAGGACAGTTTATTGATTTTCTCTTATTACTATTGGGCCTATTGGACCTTTGTCTAATTTTATTTTAAAAGTAGGCGGTCTATTACAAGACTAGCTGAAGGATAAAATAGAGATTATTTGAGTAGGGAATAAGTTGGGAATAAATGGTTATTTTACTTGAATACCCTTACTAACTCTCAACCTCCTTTCTTATCATTAAGGGTAAATGTGTCATTTTCTTATAAAATTTTAATCCCACCTCTAATACCTACTCCTCCCCATGTCTTATTTTGGTGGGATTAGAGGTCATATAATCTCATTCTCAATCCCCCTAAAATCATCAATCCCTCCAAACAATCATGGGATTACTACCCATGGGAATACAAAATCTCAATCCCTCCCTTTAATCCCCACAAATAAACACCCCCTTAGGGTTTTTCTTTCATTGTTTTTCAAAACGTTATTATTGTCAAAAATTCACGTTTTAAAAATTTTATACGGCTAGATGGCGTTCTTTCCGTTTTAAAAAGAATTGGGGGCAAAAAAAACTATTTTTTACACTTCTTTGTCAACAAATAAAGGAATTTGCGTTTTTCGCGAATAAACTAAAGTCGGGATTACATATGTTTTGAATTGGTGTTTGGATATTGAATAACTAGCCTTTTATGCATGTGATGCGTGCCTCGTGCGAATAAGGATTTGCTAGAAATTATATTTCTCTAGTGAAGTGTATATATTTTTCGTATTTTTAAAAATAATCGTTATGCGTCAATTATTTTGTTTTTTAGTCAGTGTAATTGTAATTTCAAAAGAGTTTAAATAATAAAACAATATAAATGCATTAAAAAGAGTAATAAATATTAAAATGTAGATGAACAATAGTGATTTAAAACAAAACGTCAAAAAAAAAAAAAATCTTAACAAAAATTAATGGAAGATGTCATTCAAAGCATCATCACTCGTGAGTAAAAAAAATACATCACCCCCCCTCTCTACCGCTTTCTCACTCATCCTTAAATATTTTATCATGGTTCATGATCAATTTGATTAAATGCACTCTATTCATGAGCAATCAATTACTCATGTATTTTACAAATAAAAAAAATTAAAAGTATATAATATCTATAGCAAAGTGGGTGTCTGTTTATAAATTTCAAGAAAATATAACCATAGATATTTTTTAAAATTATTTTTACTTTGTAGATTTTCAGATATTTTAGTTTCAGATTTAAACATCTTTTGTTAAAAATTTGATGTCTCAGATTGGAAATAAAACTTAATTCCTTAATTATTGGATTTGAGAACTTAGATTAATTAATTTATTTTATCTTTTCTTATTATTGGTGTCCACCCCCTCCTTTTCCCTTATAGTATAGAGATTGTCTTTATACAATGGGTTTGAATCGACCGTTCTTATATAATTCAAGGTACTCGGAAGGCTATGTCAGCGGCCAGCATTATCATCAATCAACATCTAGCAACCAAGAAATCAACTTGCTAGGAGACTGAGAGCCTAGGATTCATCATTGAGCAGCAACCTTTTGTGTAAACCTTTCATAATTGAAACATCAACTTCATCCATTTCCATTTAGTTCCTCTCAAACATGCTCTTTCATGGCTTCCTACCGCAAATGCTGAAATCTCTACTACGTCCATGGCTTGCTCAAGAACCAGAAATGGAAGTCAAATTTGGTTCCTTCTGCTCTCTTATGAATTCTTAAAAGTCACAAAAATGGGACTCTGATATACACTACGTATATATCATATGAAAAATTAGCAGTTTCTAAAATTTTTTTGGAAATATATGATTGGTTAGATATATATCCAAGCGAAGTATTTGAACATGTAATTAATTGGAATTGCAACAATGATCAACATAATAGAGACATAAAGCGGAAGCAAGAACAACAAAAAAGTAGATGATCACAAGACAAACAAATGATATAGTTAGCGTAAATCTGGACAGAAATGAAAGAAATAACTTTACTATTATCACAGTGTTTAGAGAGAGTATACTTGCCTTAAGCCCTGAGTCCTGAAAATATCCGATTATTCTCTCTTTCTCCCTCCTCTTCGTATCGTCGTTTTTGTTTGCACACTCTTACTTGTATATCGTTGCCGCCACTGACTACCCACGCACAACTCCATTTTCCGAGTAGCATACTACTTTAAACCCTACAATGGTAGACTCATTTCTCAGAACAAAATTCAAAGCAGTACATATCATTCCAAAAATGTCTCTCTTGTTCTTCGCTCTGGATTTACGAACGCTCTCTCCTCTATTATTAGCACAAGTGAAGTTGGTCAAGCTTTTTTCTGTCAAATTTATGCCATATTCATCTGAACCTCCAAGTGGAAGTACAAGGTAAAAGGGACCATTCACTATTCATAAGCTAGACTGAATGGAACTCCTTGCTTTTGAAGGAGTAGAGATATGACCATGCCAACAAGGTATTATTTGCCAATATGTTCTTGTCACTAATTTGCGGTCATGAGAAAAACGACATCTCATAATAAGATTATTATGACCAATGACCCATAGAAATGTGCAAGGTGTCAATATATGACATCAAATTTAAACAGCGCCAGATTTGGGGGCCTAAAAATAACGAATCATCAATTTAAGTATATGAATAATGCAGGAAACAAAATGAAACCCGAAATTTTTATGGCCCAATAATGGTTAAGCAAGAATTAGTTCATAGTGGCATGAATTTAGTACTCTAAGGTCATGTGCCTAATTCTTTTTTTTTTGAAAGGAAAGCCGCGTAACATCTATTAATCAATCAAGAGAGAATCCATCAGTACATAAGACGAAACATCCATTGGGCAATGACGTACCCAACGTTGCTCGAC